>CM053032.1:269057967-269547967 GCA_028564925.1 Lithobates sylvaticus
ATCAGCTACAACTAGAGCAGCACTGACTACAACTGCACCTGGTAAAACTACAGAGGCAAAAACTACAACTGCACTAGTGACGACTAAAGCACCAACAACTGCAACTGCAGCAGCCATGTCTGCAACATCCACAAAAGCATCGGAGATGACTACAATGGCGCCATCTACAACAACAGCATCGGCAACTAAAAATACACTAACAACAGCAGTGGCAGCTACAACCGTGGCACCCAAAACTACAGCAGCAGAAGTTGATGCCGCCACAACTATGCCAAATACAACTGCAGCATTAAGTACAACTGTATCACATAGAACCACAGCAGCACCAATAGAAACTGCAGCACCAACACCCTCAACTCCCACAACTACAATAAAATTGACTACAACGGCTGCAGCTACAACTACAGCTGCACTGACTACAACTTCAGAAACTGCAGCCACCACTACAGTACCCACTACTACAGAAGCAACCACTGCAAAAGCACTGACAGCGGCGGAACCCACAGCTACAGCTACACCAACTACAATGGCAGCATCAACAACACCAGCGCTTAAAACAACCGCAGCACCCACAACTTCAGCAGCATTTACTACAACTACACCAGCTACAGTTACAAAAGTGGCAGCTACAAGGACGAGTCCCCCAGCTACAACTAGAGCCACATTGACAACTGCAGCACCCACAACTAAAGCTGCACTACCTACAACTTCAAAATGGCTAACAACAACTACACCAGCTACAGTAGCACAAACTACAACTCTTGCAGTGACAACTGCAGCTGCGCCGACTACAACCTCTGCATTAACTACAACTGTCTTAGCTACAACTGCAGCGCTGACAGCTAGAGCAACATTGACAGCAACTGCTGCAGCTGCCACTACCATTGCACCGGCTACAATCACTGCAGCAATGACTAATACTGCAGTACTCACTGCTAAAGTGTCACCTGCTGCGGCAGCACTGACAACAACTGCAGCATCCAAGACTTCAACAGCACAAACTACATCTGCACCAGCTAAAACTACAGCCGAATTGATGACAACTATACATGATAAAACTACAGTAGTACCATCTATAACTCCACCAATTACAACTGCAGCAGCACCGACAACCGCATCACCCACAACAACAAATGCTCCGCTTATAACTACAGTAGCATCAACTGCAGCTGCAGCACCATCGACTACAGAAGCACCCACTACAACGGCACCCATTATAACTACAGCAGCACCACCATCAACTACAGCAGCACCCACTACAACGGCACCAATTATAACTACAGCAGCACTGACAACTGCAGCACCAACAACTACAGCAACCACCACTACAGCCGCATCAACTACAACTGCAGTACCAACAGATAGAGCAGCAGCAACTCCAACAGCTGCTAAACAAGAAACTGTCAGTTATTTCTTTATTATAAGAATGAATCTGAAATTTATACCAGATTATAAAAATTCTTCATCTGACAAATACAAGCAACTCAGTGAAACGATCAGGAATTATGTGAGTATAAGAACTATTGTTATTGTTCTAAATATTATTAGAAGTTTCGTTTTGAAGAAGTTTAGTTCGAAGTTTCTTGACACCCATGATTGGAATTTTTAAAGGGAAACTTTACTGGAATTGAGACATTTTCATTTTAAAAGAATCTCTAGTAACTATTCAGACACATATGAGTAGCCCATGTTTTTAAAAAAAAGAAATGCAACTCTTTCTGCAATTCTTACCTTGTGCCCTGAGCTGTGTTCCCTGAAGACTCCGAAGTCCTCCTCCAGGTTGAATGATGGTCAGCGTTATGCCCCGTACACATGAGCGTTTTTTCCATCGGAATTCCGCTCAAGCTTGGCTTGCATACACACGGTCACACAGAAGTTCGCTGAACTTTCGACCATCAAGAACGCAGTGACGTCCAACACTACGGCAACCCGAGAAAAGTTCAATGCTTCCAAACATGCGTCAAATTGGTCCTGAATTTTCAAATTTCCAAATTTCGAATTTTCACATTTCCAAATTTCGAATTTTCAAATTTCCAAATTTTCAAATTTCAAATTTCCAAATTTTCAAATTTTCAAATTTTCAAATTTTCAAATTTCCAAATTTTCAAATTTTCAAATTCCCAAACTTTCAAATTTTCTAATTTCCAAATTTCGAATTTTCAAATTTCGAATTTTTAAATTCAGAATTTTCAGAATTTGAAAATTCAGAAATGCAAAAATTAAAAAAATACAATAATTCTAAAATTCTAAATAATAACTAACTAATAATAACTAACTATTAAATTATAGGTGTTGGAATTTCGTTTGAAATTTGGCTGTTTGTGAACGTTACGTTAGAAAATTTATCTGAAGTTACGAATTATCCGAAATAACGAATGCCTCATCTAAACAAATGAAATGGAACAAATTAATAATTATAAATAATAATAAAAAGGTTTTATTATTATTATTGTTATTTATTATTATTAGATCGTTACATTCCATTCTTTTAGATACGGCATTCGTTATTTTAGATAATTCCTAACTTTGAATAAATTTGTACTCGTTACGTTTACAAACAGCCAAATTTGAAAGGAAATTCAAATACCTATAATTTAATAGTTATTATTAGTTAGTTATTATTTCAGATTTTCGGGTTTTTGAATTTTCGGAATTTCATTCTTTTGAATTTTCAGATTTTCATTCTTATTTTTGGATTTTCAAATTTCCAAATTTTCAAATTTTAGAATTTCCGAAATTCCGAATTTCCTAATTAAGAATTTTAGAATTTCCGAAATTTCGAAATTCCAAATTTCCGAAATTGTAGAATTCCCGAACTTCCGAAATTTAGAATTCCCGAACTTCCGAAATTTAGAATTTCCAAACCTCCGAAATTTAGAATTTCCAAACTTCCAAAATTTTGAATTCTCGAACTTCCGAAATTTCATATTTCCGAAATTTTCCAATTTCCAAAACTTCAAATTTCTGAATTCCGAATTTCTGAACTTCTGAAATTTTTGGAATTTCAAATTTCCGAAATTTTCGGAATTTCAAATTTCCGAAATTTTCGGAATTTCAAATCTCCGAAATTTTCGGAATTTCACATTTCCGAAATTTTACGAATTTCAAATTTCCGAAATTTTACGAATTTCAAATTTCCGAAATTTTACGAATTTCAAATTTCCAAAATTTTACGAATTTCAAATTTCCGAAATTTTGGAATTTCCGAAATTTTGGAATTTCCGAAATTTTGGAATTTCCGAAATTTTGGAATTTCCAAATTCCGAACTTTCGGAAATTCGGAAATTTAAAAATTCGGAAATTCGAAAATTTGGAAATTCCGAAATTTTTAATTTGGAAATTCGAAATTTAGAAATTCGGAAATTTCGGAATTAACGAATTTGTTAAAAAAATTATTTGTACATACAACTATGTAAGTAGTCCCCGCAAAGCAGGTCTGCACTGTAGCCGTCATTTGACTATAGCACGGATCTCTAGAGGTTAAAGTGCCAATTCTGAGGATTTAGCATTTTGCGATTTCACAGGCATACGCAATTCTAGGGTTTGGCGTGTTTGGTATTACTCGATGCAACCCCATCTTTTATATTTTACCAAAAATTGGGTCTATCACTGCGGTTGATTTACTAAAGGAAAATAGACTGTGAATTTTGCAATTGCAGTTCCTCCAGAGCTTAGTAAATGAAGGGGGCGCTCTGCTGGCTTCCACCATCCAATCAAGCAAAAACTTTGTTTTATTTTTTGTTTTCTATTGCATGTGATGATTGGGTATTCTTTGTAAACTGAAGCTTCGCCCCGATTTACTAATCTCTGGAGCAACTGCACTTGCAAGATGGGAAGTGAAGGAAACTCTACAAAGGGACACTAATGCCGCGTACACACGAGCTGGAATTCCACCAGCAAAACTCAGATGAGAGCTTTCGGTCAGAAAATGCGACTGTGTGTAGGCTCCATCTGACTTTTGCTGGCGGAATTCCCGCCACCAAAAGATTGAGAGCAGGTTCTCCATTTTTTCGGTCGGAAAAAGTTCTGATCGGAAATTCCGAACGCCTGTACAAATTCCGACGCGCAAAGTTCCTACGCATGCTCGGAAACAATTTGACGCATGCTCGGAAGCATTGAACTTCATTTTCTCAGCTCGTCGTAGTGTAGTACGTCACCGCGTTCTTACTTTTGTGTGACCGTGTGTATGCAAGCCAAGCTTGAGCGGAATTCCGTCGGAAAAACCATCCAAGATTTTTCCGACGGAAATTCCGCTCGTGTGTACGGAGCATTGCACAATCAAAAATGTGATAGAAGTTCTAGCTTTCCCTTCCTCTACTGAAAATTTCCTGACCTACTGTATAAATACTGGGTCTTCAATTTTTGACAAGACATATAGATATCAGTAATTATATATATATATTCTCTTTGCAGACGTTCGCACTTATTCGTAAGACGATGTCTGATTGCATTGGTGTCATTGTACATGGCTTCAGGTAAGTTAACCCAATGTTATTATAAAAGGGAGTGGGGATTGTGCCGGGTTCTGGGTAAGGCCCAGTGCTATAACAAAAGTCCATAGAGCTGGGCAATTCAAATATAGAACTTTTGTGTTCATATGAAGAAAATCTCCAGTATTATTGGGATTACAGAGGTTGCTGATTAGACATGTGCAATTTGTTTCAATTCTGACAAATTCCTTAATTCAGAAATATCTGAATTAACGAAAACCTGTTTAACAAATTTTCCCAATATTTGTAAATTCGAATATTCGAAAATTTGTAAATTCGTAAATTTGTAAATTCTTAAATTTGTAAATTCTTAAATTTGTACATTTGTACATTTCTTAAATCCGTACAATCGTAAATTTGTAAATTCGGATATCTGAAATAATAATAAATAATAATAATAATAACTTAAGTATTACTAACTTTTAAATTATAGGTATTGTAATTTCCTTTCAAATTCAGCTGTTAGTGAACGTAACATATTCGAATATTCGAAAATTTGTAAATTCATACATTCCTAAATTTGTAAATTCGCACATTCATAAATTCTTAAATTCGTACATTCATAAATCCGTACATTCGTAAATTCGTAAATTTGTAAATTCGGAAATCTGAAATAATAATTACCTAAAAATAACTTAACTATTACTAACTATTAAATTATAAGTATTATAAGTTCCTTTCAAATGTAGCTGAACATAACAAATACAAATTTATACCAAGTTACGAATTATCCGAAATAACGAATGCCGCATCTAAACTAATAGAACGTAATGAATTTTAAATAATAAATAACAATAATAATAATAAAAACGTTTTATTATTTATAATTAATTTGTTCCATTCCATTTGTTTAGATGCGGCATTCGTTATTTCGTATAATTCGTAATTTCGGATAAATTCGTATTCGTTACGTTCACTAACAGCCAAATTTGAAAGGAAATTACAATACCTATAGCTAATTTAATAGTTAGTTACTATTTCAGATTTTTGAATTTTCAGATTTTCTCATTTCGAATTTCCAAATTTCCGAATTTTCTAATTTACGAAAGTACGAATTTACGAATATATGAATTTTCTAATTTACAAATGTACGAATTTATGAATTTACAAATTTACTAAATTTACTAATTTATGAATTTACAAATGTGCAAATGTACGAATATACGAATTTTCGAATTGCGATCATAACAAATGACCCCAAAAACTAAAAAAAACAAAAACGAATGAAACGAAAACAAAACACATTTTTTGGCAGTGCACATGTCTATTGTTGATGACAATGACTCTGTACCTGTTGTGACATTTGCAAGGAAAAGCTCATGTAAGGAGAAGACTTCAGAATCATTGTCAGTAGTCACTGTCCCCATAGCAGGCTGCACAATAAGGATCATTTATTTAGTTGTATTAGTAATATCCATTTCATGCCCTTACAGCATCTGGACATCCCGGTCAGCACTGAAATTAACCCGGGAGGCCTAACACACTCTTCTTTAGGCTTTAAAAATACCAAAGCATTTCCCCAGCTAAATACTGAAAATTGTTTGTAGTTATGCAAAACAAAAACAAAAAAGACAGATTAAAGACCTGTGTAGACATGGTTGGTTGGAAAATTAGGGTTTAAAGTTAATTCCCTGCTCTCTTGCCCCTTTAATCCCTGACAACTTCTGTCCACATCTCTGGTCTCTAGTAATGTACTGGCTATGCTGGCAGCCCTACTACTGCCTGGCTGGTGTTGCTGTTCCCCTCTATTTGTTCCGTGCGCCTTAACATCTTTATATAGTCTGATTGGCGACAATTTAATTATGCCATGTTTTTATATATTTTTATATATTTTTTTCAAACTTCTCTGTGCCTTCCAAATTTCGAGACATAATGTGTCTTGTTTTTTTCTAAATAAATAAATTTTTACTCTCAATGTACTGTTCTATTACTTCCTTTGGAGGATTGGTTTCCTGCCTCCCAGGACTCAGATCGAGGCGTGGTTCCATTCCTTCACTATATAGCACGATGACTGTTCGCCTATTCCCCCGAGACGACGTCAGTATATGACGAAATGCGCGTAGGGAGGTTGATGTGCTGACGTCATCGCGCCTATCTAGTGGACAGGTGTTCGCAAGCCGGCAAGATGTCTTTCTATGATTGTTATTTCTAGGTCCTCTACTCTCTACCGATTTCGTCCGACATTCTGGCCTAATTCCAATCCAGAGTCGCACTGTCCTGAATTTGACCAATCTCATAATTTTGGGTAAAGTTTGCTAACAAAGTTATTTACCCTATTTGAGATTGCGTTGTGTCGGATTCGCCCCTTGGACCAATCAGGGTCAAGTGTGAGAGTGAGCTCCTGGCTCATGTTTCTCACCGCTATAAATTGATCCTGGTCATTAACTTTACTCCCACACAAAGGGGTCGGGCTGTTGCCTGGCACTTTCCAACATTTTTTTAACTTTTTCCTTGTTCCACCCACTTGTTTAATGTAAACAAGGCAATAAATTGTAAAACATCTGCCAGAAGCCCTCATCCCTTTCTTTGCCTTTAAAGTCAGGCTTAACTGTTCTGTTTACTGACGCACTACACACACTTTGTTAATTTTTTTGAAAATTGTATAATTATTACATTTTGTAATGTAAGTCTTGGGCCCCTTCTGGCAGGGGGCTCGTGGCAATTTCCCCTTTTGCCCCCTTATAAATCTGGCACTGAAGGTGGATGCAGGAGTCCTCCCCGTTGTGTCATTGCATTCCGACAGAGGAGGAGTCAGCTCCTCCACTGTCAGAATATACTCATCAGTACATGGTACAGCAGCTACAGATCAGGAATATGAAGTGTTGGGGTAACAAATGCTTTCATTTATTGGTATAGGATCCTATTAAATCTGGGGGGGGGGGCAGAGCTCCACCCCATGTGTATGCTGCAAGAGGACAGTCAGGAAAAAAAAAGTTTTGTCTATACACACACTTTAATTCAAGGGGATTAATGCACTTGGCTTGTTTACCTGTTTGCACATTGTATGTACTGGGTTTCAAGAAAACATATTATGTTTGTGTGATTGGATCTGGCCAACGAGAAGACAGCAAGGTTGAGATATTTCTGTGTTTTCTCTACAGGAAAGGTTCCACCATCGCCAACACTTCAGCAGAATTCCCGGCGACTAACAATCATACTGACATGGGAGTACAGGATACATTTGATAGGAATGCCAAGGATAATAGCAGCACCTTGGGGGACATTCCTCTCTCCTTTGCAAACACAACAACTCCAGGTAGGTTCATAAAGGAATATTAATCAAATAAAATATACGAGTAGCAGAAAACCACACAAAATACTGGGACATTACCAGAAAGCCACATGTATTAAAGTTCCCCTGGGCCCAGCTTCACCCCTGCATGTTGCAGTAACGCACAGTTAAATACTTTTTTGGATTTTTTGGGGGGGTAAATTCCCTTCATTCTCTCTTTTTTGAACTGGGGCTTCTCAAACATTTATAGAGAAATCTTGATTCATCAAAATCATACAATATCTGTACTGTATATAGCTGCATATTCGATATTGTTAGATGTATTTTTGGATCTATAATATTTAGCACTGACCCCTGAAGGAGCTGCTGGTTTAATTGGGCTTACCGTTACCTTCTTGGCCTCATGTGCGTCTAGGGGTTAGATGGCCCAAAGAACTGTAGAAACTGACACTGGATCCACTTTAGGGATTTTTATTTGCAAAATGGTAGTCAAAACTCAGTCTCTCAACAAAGGATAGTGGTTATAGGTAGGAAGTGCAGGTACTCTTAGGACTGCTTCAAACGGAATGTCTCTCACTATGAAATCCAGAGAATAGCCATTCGCAACTGGATATTGCAGCTATCAGATAAATCTCCTCTCAGCAGATTTAGCAACTGATAGATGATTCGGATAGAACAAAAGTCTCTGCCACAGACTTGATTGTGAAACTTGTAAATGAAAAGTCTCTGCCACAGACTTGATGGTAACTGAAGGATATATGGAATTAAAGAACCCCTATACGGTACCAGAATCTTTCAGCCGGTCCGGCGATACCGTATGAGTGTGGATTCACTTGGTGTCTTCCAACTTAGCCTCCAGGCTCTTACCGAGCAGCCAGCCTTTTGCGTGGCCCCCTTCTAAAGAGTCCTCCCCTGGTTGTGTTCTCAGTTGCTGGGCCTCTCCAAAGACGAGATGGCACCGGACCACCTTAGAATCCTCCTTCCAGTTACTGCGCCTCGGGCTAGCCAGCCCAGAGACTCTAAAATGGATGGATCCGCACCCCAGGCCATGAGGGCCCCTGAGGGCTGGTCAGGAGGACCAGGACCAAAAAGACAGAAGGCTCTTCTGGACCGGAACCCTGAAGCACGTGACCTCAGCACCTTAAGTACCCCCTCCCAGAATTCCCAGCAAGATGACACATTTACTGGTTGGTTCTGAGAGAGATTGGCACCCAACGTGTTCTTATGCCTGCCATAGGTGACACCGACACCTATGGCCAAGCAGAACAATGCAACAATGCAATCCAGCCAAACTGATACTGAGACCATAATTTAGAACAATTAACCCCAAAACCCAACTGTGGTTTTAGGAACATTTAAATTTAAAAAACATATAGCGCATGCTCATTAGGAGCTACAAATATATAGTGCCTTGAAAAAGTATTCAAACTTTTGTGAAATTTTCCACATTTTGTCATGTTACAACCAAAAATGTAAATGTATTTTATTGGGATTTTATGTGATAGACCAACACAAAGTGGCACATAATAATGGTTTTCTTATTTTACAAATAAGTATGTGAAAAGTGTGGAGTGCATGTGTATTCAGGTCCCTTTACTCTGATACCCCTAACTAAAATCTAGTGAAACCAATTGCCTTCAGAAGTCACCTAATTAGTAAATAGAGTCCACCTTAGGTTATAAAAAAATATCCCAAGCTTTGAACATCTCACGGAGCTCTGTTTAATCCATCATTGGAAAATGGAAAGAGTATGGCACAACTACAAACCTACCAAGACATGGCCGTCCACCTAAACTGACAGGCCGGGCAAGGAGAGCATTCATCAGAGAAGAGCCAAGAGGTCCATGGGAACTCTGGAGGAGCTGCAGAGATCCACAGCTCAGGGGGGAGAATCTGTCCACAGGACAACTATTAGTTGTGTTCTCCACAAATCTGACCTTTATGGAAGAGTGACAAGAAGAAAGACATTGGTGAAAGAAAACCATAATAAGTCCTGTTTGTAGTTTGCAAGAAGCCATGTGGGGGACACAGTAAACATGTGGAAGAAGGTGCTCTGGTCAGATGAGACCAAAATTGTACTTTTTGGCCTAAAAGTAAAACGTTATGTGTGGCAGAAAACTAACACTGCACATCACACTGAACACACCATCCCCACTGTGAAACATGGTGGTGGTAGCATCATGTTGTGGGGATGCATTTCTTCAGCAGGGACTGGGAAGCTGGTCAGAGTTTATGGGAAGATGGATGGAGCCAAATACAGGACAATCGTAGAAGAAAACCTGTTAAGCCCCATACACACGGTCGGACAATCCGCGGACCAGGTCCGTCGGACCATGTCCGTCATACTTTGTCCGATGTTGGTTTTGCGTACACACGGTCGGACAAAGTTGTCGGAAAATCCGATCATTCTGAACGTGGTGACGTTTGTTGCCTACGACGGGACTACGTAGAGGCTAGTAGCCAATAGCTTTGGTCTTGTAATGTGATCTGAGCATGCGTAGCACTTTGTCCGGTCGGACAACCGTACACACGATCGGATTTGGTGTGATCGGACCGGGTTGACGGCAAATCTTTCCAGCAGGAGATAAGACTTTGTCCGACGGACAAACCGACGAACACTGTCCGATGGTGCATACACACGGTCTGATTTTTCAACAACCTTGTCCGATCGGACCAAATTGATGAAAAAGTCCGACCGTGTGTATGGGGCTTTAGAGTCTGCAAAAGACTTGAGGTTCACCTTCCAGTAGGACAACGACCCTAAACATACAGCCAGAGCTACAATGGAATGGTTTAGATCAAAGCATATTCATGTATTAGAATGGCCCAGTCAAAGCCCAGACCTAAATTCAATTGAGAATCTGTGGTAAGATTTGAAAATTGCTGTTCACAGATGCTCTCCATCCAATCTGACAGAAACTATTTTGCAAAGAAGAATGAGCAGAAATGTCCCTCTCTAGATGTGCAAAGCTGGTAGAGACTTCCACGAAAAGACTTGCAGCTGTAATTGCCGAGAAAGGGGGTTCTACAAAGTATTGACTCAGGGGGGCGCCATACAAATGTACCCCACACTTTTCACATATTTATTTTGTAAAAAATTTGGAAAACCATTTATCATTTTCCTTCCACTTCACAATTATGTGCCTCTTTGTGTTGGTCTATCACATAAAATCCCAATAAAATACATTTACGTTTTTGGTTGTAACATGACAAAAATGTGGAAAATTTCAAGGGGTATTGATACAAGGCACAAGGCATTGTACATTGATATATTGTTATCATTCTTGTAGAGGCATATTGTTTGTTCATACAAGGTCATGGATCCCGGAGAAGCAAGACTTTTGCAAAAACACGTCAATCCACTATGCCAACTATGCAAAAGTAGAGATGGAAATGAAATGTTATTTTAATGATGTTTAAACTGTATATTAAAGTTGTTGATCTTTTTATCAGTATATATCCTTCTTTTGGCACATTTAAAGTCCTCAACTTACCCTTTCAGCCCCCCAGTGTTTGTGATATTGGAGACTGGATGTTGTATGATTTTTGTGAATAAACGGAGTCCCCGAGTAAAGGGAATGAAAAGAATGGGCGGAGGGACGGCATGAAATGGGCTGACAGAGGACAGGCAGGGGGTAATGTAGGAAGGTGGCCCCTTTAAGGAAAGGGGGGTGGTTTAGAACCGGGAGGCATCCTGGGGGAAGTTACTGAGAAGGAGAAGGAGGAAGTGACGTCATTTGAGAGCGGAGAGGGAGAAGATTCCCACCCACCCTCCCGAGGTTTGGTCAGTATTACAGTGAGGCTGTCAGGACAGCCCGTCAGTGGTGGGTCTTTGGAGGAAGAGAAGAAGGCTGGTATATATATATATATATATATATATATATATATATATATATATAACATGATTGGGACCCATGTGTGGTATGGGGTTCTCGGGTACCTTGCGGTTAATGAGGGGTTTAACCAGGAAGGGGTTAAAAAATGTAGGTCACTGCGAATGTTGAGTACCGTCTCTGACATGGTGGCTTGCGACTGGAGGCCTAAGTTTTAAAAGAAATTGGTTGCAGTGGCCAAGTTGTGTGTCGTTGCCCTCAAAGACCACCAGGGTATAGAGAAGTTTTAGTTTATGGTTATTTTAAATGTTATTTATCTATATTACGTTAACTGTTAAATAAAAGGCAGTAAGGCCATTTTACTCCAAAACCTTGTCACGTAATTTATTGGGTAAGTGGGGGGTTTGGAGATTATTGTATAACAGGTTTGAAAAGTGTCCTTCATATGTCAATATATTTGGAAATCGTGATTCATCCCCCTTTTAAGAGAAAAGGGGAATACAACATGTTCATGTTAAAAGACAATGATCAACCCCATGGCAAATAAATGGCAGATATATTGGTAGGATGTTTAATCAGCATGAAGAATCTGGGTAACATTAGAGGGGTGATAAAAAAATTGGGATTGGCAAAAGTTTTAGAAATAACTTAAAATCTAACACTAATTCCATTCCTTACATGTCATTTCAGAACCAACAACATCTGCAGCTTCGAGAACACCTGCCGAGACAACTACAACTGTAACCCTGTCTAAAACTGCACCACAAACAGCACCGGGAACTGTAGTGCTAACAACCGCAGCGCCAACAACGACTGCAGCATCAACAGATCAAACAACAATTTTAAGTTCAACAACAACAGGAGCCCCAAAACCTTCTAGGACAACTGCAACTGCAGTGCCAACATCTTCAGCACCATCAGATGCAGCATCCACATCTACACCCACATTCACCACAACCACAGCACTACCTACTACAGCAACAACTGCAGAAGCGCTGACTACAACTTCAGCAGCAACAACTAAACCAACACTAACTACAACAGCAGCACTTACAACTGCAGCTGTATCAACTACATCTGACACAGACACAACTAAGGCAGGACAAACTACAAAAGCAGTACCTACAACAACAGTAC
Organism: Lithobates sylvaticus; assembly: GCA_028564925.1. NCBI lineage: Eukaryota > Metazoa > Chordata > Amphibia > Anura > Ranidae > Lithobates > Lithobates sylvaticus. The sequence goes on from CM053032.1 coordinate 269,070,660, forward strand.
TGACTACAGCACCCATAGCTACAACCTTGCCAAGTACAACTACAACAGAACCAAATACAACTTCAACACCCACAACTATAGTAGTGACAAATACATCTGCTGTAGCTACAGCTACAGAATCACTGACTAAAACCACATCACTGACAAATACAGCTGAACCATCTACAACTTCAGCACCAACAACTACAGCAGCACTGACTACAGCTGCACCCACGACAGCAATATTTAAATCAACTGGAGCTCCTCCAACTTCAGCTACAGCTAAAACAGCACCAACTACAACTGCTGCAATAACTGCAACTACACCAGATACAACTAAAGCAGCACTGACAATTGCAGCACCCACAACTGAACCCACTGCAATGACATCATCAACAAGTGCTGTATACACAACACTTACAAAAACTACAGCAGTAACAACTAAAACTGCAACAACTACAGCTAGAGCAGTACAGCCTACAACTGCACCGGGTAAAACTACAGCAGCACCGACTATAATTGCACTAACTACAACTACAGGAGCATCGGCAACTGAAGAACCCAAAACTACAAATGCCCTGGATATGACTAAAGTAGCACCAACTGCGACTGCAGCACCAACAGCTACAAAAACACTGACTACAACCGAACCAAAAATAACGACAGCAGCAATGACAACCACAGTCCCAACAACTACAGCAGCCAGCACTGCATCATCACCAACAACAAAAGCACTGGCTACAACTACAGATGTACTCACTACAACTGCAGCACCAACAAAAACAGCAGCCTTGACTACAAGTATAACAACAGCAGCACTGACAACCGCAGCACTCACAACCACAGCAACATCAATTGCAAGCACACCAACTACAACTGCAGTGCTCCCAACCACAGCCACACCAACTACAATAGGTATAACTACAGCAGCACCCACAAGTACAGATGAACTATCTTCAACTGTAGCACCTACAACTGTGGCAGGACCAACTACAACTGCAACACTGACACAAACTTCAGTACCACAAACTACAGCAGCACATACTACAACTACACCAGCTACAACTGCAGTAAAACCAGCCACAACTACGGCAGCACCAACTACAATGGCAGCACCAGCGACATCTAGAGCAACTGCAGCACCCACAACTACACTATCACCAGCAACAACTACAGCAGCACCAACTGCAGCAACAACTACAGCAGCACTTCCTACAACTACACCAACTAGAACTACAGTGACACCAGCTAAATCTACAGCTACCACTACATCTGCACCAGCTACAACTAGAGCAGAACAGACTGCAAATGTGTCAGCTAACACTGCAGCAGTGCCATCTGTAACTGCACCAACTATAACTACAGCAGCACCCACAACTGCAACATCACTAACTACAAATGTACCAGCTACAACTACCTTAGCACCGACTGCAACTGCAACACCAATAACAACTACAGAAGCACCCACTACAGCTGCACCAGCTACCACTACAGCAACGCTGACCACAACTGCAACAACTATAACTACAGCAGCACTGACAACTGCAATACCAGCAACTACAGCAGCACTGACAACCGCAATACCAGCAACTACAGCAGCGCTGACAGCAACTAGTGCAGCAACAACTACAGCAGCATCAACGAAATACGCAGAAGCAGTAGCTACAGAAGTGCAAACTACAGCTCCAACAGCCCTGACTAAAACTACCCCACTGAAAGCTACAGCAAAACTGACCACTGCTACAATACCAACAACTACGGCAGCAATTAAGTCCACAGATACTAAACCAAAAGTCTATAGTTATTTCTTCATTATAATAATGAATCTTCAATTCAACAACGAATATAAAAATTCTTCATCCACAGAATACCAGAAACTTAGTGAAAAGATCAGGATTTATGTGAGTATAAGAACTCTTGTTTTTTTCCCTAAATATTTTTAGGAGTTTCTTGACATTTGTGAGGATCTAATTACACCAGACACTGCATTACAATGCAACAGCTTGTGTGCGGTGTGATGCAGCGGGATAGCTGCAGTGAGTCACTTTTTTTTTTAAACAAACTTTATTGAAATGTCACACAGGGACATTTTATTAAAGTGGAGTTCCACCTAAAAGGGTGTTTGCACCCTTCTCTATCCACTAACACATTTGGCACTTTTTGGGAGGGAAGGGTGAGCGGGTACCTGTCAAATCACTGCGGCAATATGAGCCAGAAGTTCGCGCCCCCTTCTCCCCCCCCCCCCCCCGGCCCCGCAGTCTTCTCAGGTACATCACAGGTCTAGAAGACTACGGGACCATTCAGAAGGCACATCGTTACTCGCACATGCACAGTAGGAAACTGGCTGTGATCCTGCTTCACTTCCTGTCTCCTTTACTTGCTATGCTGGTGCCTGCACGTGAAGCTGATCGAAGAATCAGTTTGGGTAAGGACATCGCTGGATCCCTGGACAGGTAAGTGTCCTTATAACAAAAATCAGCAGCTACAGTATGTGGGGTGAGCTTGGAGCTCCTCTTTAAAGTGGAGTCCCACCCAAAAATTGAACTTCCGCTTTTCGGATTCCTCCCCCACTCCGGTGTCACATTTGGCACCTTTCAGGGGGGAAGGGGGAGTATATACCTGTATACTACAGGTATTTGCTCCCACTTCCGGGCATAGATCACCACAGGCTCCCCCCCCGCTGTCTTCTGGGAGACACACGGGTCCCAGAAGACAGCAAGGACCAGTGAGGACGCACAGTGTGACTTGCACATGTGCAGTAGGGAACCAGGCTGTGAAGCCGCAAGGCTTCACTTCCTGATTCCCTTACCAAAGATGGCGGCGCCTTCACCTGAGAGGACAGATCGGCTTCCAGTGAGGACATCGCGGGCGCCTTGGACTGGTAAGTGTCCATATTTTAAAAGTCAGCAGCTGCAGTATTTGTAGCTGATGACTCCAAAAAATAATAATTTCGGCGGAACTCCACTTTAAGTTCTGTTGGGCGCTGCATGGAGATGGCGATGGATTAGCTTACACTGGGGGAGGGGAGATTTGTGCTAGGATGGGGGATTGGATGAGGGGAGTTTGTGCTGGGGGGGGATTTGTTCTCTGGGGAGGGGGGAGGATTGTGCTGGGAGGAAGGGGAATTTATGCTTAGGGGATAAGCATGCAGATTAGTGCTCGATTTTTTATAGTTGCCCTAGTCTCTAGATGAACTTGTCCCGGCACTGAGTACCCCTATGGGTTTTCAGTTACACAGACAAACTACAAGGGGTAGATTTACAAAAATGTGGAGCACTCAGAATCTGGTGCAGCTGTGCATGGTAGCCAATCAGCTTCTAGCTTCAGCTTGTTCAATTAAGCTTTGGCAATAAAACCTGGAAGCTGATTGGTTTCTATGCAGAGTTGCACCACATTTTGCACTCTCTAGTTTTAGTAAATCCCCCAAGTGTGCAGCAAGCTGAAGGTGACTTGTATTAAATGCTTATCTGTAAAGCTATGCTTGTATAAAAATGATGATAAAATAATAGAGAAATCATCATTTATATATATAAATGTATATATATGTTTTGTAAACAAATAAAAGTGAAAAAGAAACATAATTTCCTTTTAAAAGAAATCTCTCACCAGAATTGTATTGATTTGCCCCTCACTTCCTGTCTAGTGAAACCGTATTCAGCAGGATAGGAAATGAGAGGTAATATCCGTATCACTGTGGAGAGCCTAAACTGGCCTCTAATCCTTGCAAACTCTTCACAAAATAAAAATAAAATTTACTTAACGTACTCTTCAATCGATTTTTTGTAACTAAATACAAGGCCTTGAAATTTTGACATGACATTAATTCTATATATTCTCCCTGCAGGCGCTTCAACTCATTCAAAAGACGTTGTTTGACTGTATTAGCGTCACTGTATACGGCTTCTGGTAAGTTAACCCAATTTTATTATATAGGGGAGGGGTGGTGTAAAGGGGTCTGGGTAAGGCCTACCCTAACTTCCAGCAATAGGCTTCCACCCAGATTGATGTAGCACCCTGGGGTTTAGTCAGGGAGCTCCTCACAAATTGACTTGCCAGGAGTAGTTATCTTGGTCGATTGGTAGAGATCTATTGATTTCTTCCTAAGTTTGGCCTTGTTGCACTATTCCCTTCTACCACTAGGTGGCCGGGTACTTGGTGGTACTAGATATGAGGAGGGCAACCCAAGGTCAGGTTATAAGTATATGGGGTATCTCAGCCATTGGGCAGGGGTTTTCTTGAATCCCTTGGCCTGCTGGGAGAACATCAGCAGGCATTGGCATCTCTGGTGCCCGTGGAATGTCACTCGAGCTAGCAATTTATTTCCCTGTATACATTGGAGAGGGGCAGGTATCAGTGTACAAGTGAGTCGCTCTGCTTGTATACCGAAAGCTGTCCGGCCCCTCCCCTTTCCATTGTATACAGGGAAATAAATTGCTATCCGGAGGGACATCCCGCGGGCACCACAGAACTGCTTATCGCCCCCGCCGCCTCCACTGCATTGTAAACTGACAGCCAGGGGTGCAGGGGGAGGTGACGGGTCTTGGGCCCCCCCACAGTGGTGGAATGCCAGGGCCCACTTTCAAGTGAAACTGCTGTGACCCTGGTAGTTCCGCCATTGGACTAAAACCTGCTTCTACTGAGGTGGTTAAAAAGGATCAATGCACATGGCCTGTCTTTTCACACATTATACATAGTTCTGGGTTCATATAGAGAAGAATATGTCCGTGTAATTGGTGGATCTGACCAGGAAGAAGACATCAATGTTGAGATACTTCTGTGTGTTTTTTTTCTCCAGGGAAGGTTCCACCATCGCCAACACTTCAGCAGAATTCCCGAATAACAATCATACTGACATGGGAGTGCAGGAAGTGTTTGATAGCAATGCCAAGGATAATAGCAGCACCTTGGGGGGCATCCCTCTCTTCTTTGTAAACACAACAACTCCAGGTAGGTGAGATCATAAAAGAATATTTATTTAAAGCGGTTGTATACCCTTAACAACGGTGCGTTTACAGGGTTAATCCCCATTCACAACGTCCTCGCCGCTCCGGCCAATCACAGCGCCGCAGCGGCCGGAGGGGGATGGATGCGGCCAGAGGGGGAGACGAGGACGGCGTCGGGGGCCCCAATCTAAGGTAAGTGATGCATAATGAGCTAGTATGCTAGTCATACTAGCTCATTATGACTTTGTCTTGCAGGTAGTTAACAAAATTTTTTTTTAAAACGGGTATACAACCGCTTTAAGTTTATGAGTAACAGAAAATAAAAAACAATTGTTGTACAAAATATGTTTAAATTCAGTTTTTCCTGGTTTCTCCAGCACCCACGACTACAGCGGCATCTATTGTGACTACAGCACTGACTACAACTGCAACATCCACAGCTACAGAGGCATCAACAGCCCCACCTACAACAACAGAACTACCAACTACTACCGTCCCACCTACATCTGCAGGAGTACCAACTACAATTGTTACAGCTACAGAAGTACCAACTACAACTGCACCACCTACAACTACAAAAGTATCAGCTACAGCAATGACAACTGCAAAACCAACAGCTACAGCAGCACTGACAACTGCGAAACCAACAGCTACAGCAGCACTGACAACTGCAAAACCAACAGCTACAGCAGCACTAACAGCTGCGAAACCAACAGCTACAGAAGCACTGACAACTGTAAAATCAACAGCTACTGAAGCACTGACAACTGCAAAACCAACAGCTACAGCAGCACTGACAACTGCGAAGCCAACAGCTACAGCAGCACTGACAACTGCGAAACCAACAGCTACAGCAGCACTGACAACTGCAAAACCAACAGCTACAGCAGCACTAACAGCTGCGAAACCAACAGCTACAGAAGCACTGACAACTGTAAAATCAACAGCTACTGAAGCACTGACAACTGTAAAATCAACAGCTACAGAAGCAATGACAACTGCAAAACCAACAGCTACAGCAGCACTGACAACTGTAAAATCAACAGCTACAGCAGCAATGACAACTGCAAAACCAACAGCTACAGCAGCACTGACAACTGCAAAACCAACAGCTACAGCAGCACTGACAACTGCGAAACCCACAGATACTGAAGCACTGACAACTGCAAAACCAACAGCTGCAGCAGCAATGACAACTGCAAAACCAACAGCTACAGAAGCACTGACAACTGCAAAATCAACAGCTACAGCAGCACTGACAGCTGCGAAACCAACAGCTACAGCAGCAATGACAACTGCAAAACCAACAGCTACAGAAGCACTGACGACTGCAAAACCAACAGCTACAGCAGCAATGACAACTGCAAAACCAACAGCTACAGCAGCACTGACAACTGCAAAACCAACAGCTACAGCTGCACTAACAACTGCAAAACCAACAGCTACTGAAGCACTGACAACTGCGAAACCAACAGCTACAGCAGCACTAACAACTGCAAAACCAACAGCTACTGAAGCACTGGCAACTGCAAAACCAACAGCTGCAGCAGCACTGATAACTGAAATACCAACAGCTACAGAGGAACTGACAACTGCAAAACTAACAGCTACAGCAGCACTGACAACTGCGAAACCAACAGCTACTGAAGCACTGGCAACTGCAAAACCAACAGCTGCAGCAGCACTGACAACTGCAAAACCAACAGCTACAGAGGAACTGACAACTGCAAAACTAACAGCTACAGCAGCAATGACAACTGCGAAATCACCAGCTACAGAAGCACTGACAGCTGCGAAATCACCAGCTACAGAAGCACTGACAACTGCAAAACTAACAGCTACAGCAGCAATGACAACTGCAAAATCAACAGCTACAGCAGCACTGACAGCTGCGAAATCACCAGCTACAGAAGCACTGACAACTGCAAAATCAACAGCTACAGCAGCACTGACAGCTGCGAAATCAACAGCTACAGCAGCAGTGACAACTGCAAAACCAACAGCTACAACAACAATGACAACTGCAAAACCAACAGCTACAGCAGCGCTGACAACAACTATTGCAGCAACAACGAAATACGCAGAAGCAGTGGCTACAGAAGTGCAAACTACAGCTCCAACAGCCCTGACTAAAACTACCGCACTGACAGCTACAGCAAAACTGACCACTGCTACAATACCAACAACTACAACAGCAATTAAGTCCGCAGATACTAAACCAAAAGTCTATAGTTATTTCTTCATTATAATAATGGATCTTCAATTCAACGAAGAATATAAAAATTCTTCATCCACAGAATACCAGAAACTTAGTGAAAAGATCAGGATTTATGTGAGTATAAGAACTATTGTTTTTTTCCCCTAAATATTTTTAGGAGTTTCTTGACATTTGTGAGGATCTAATTACACCAGACACTGCATTACAATGCAACGCCTTGTGTGGGGGGTGTGATGCAGCGGGATAGCTACAGTGCTGAGTCACTTTTTTTTTTAAACAAACTTTATTGAAATATCACACAGGGACATTTTATTAAAGTGGAGTTCCACCTAAAAGGGGGAAGCTCCCGCTTGTTTGCACCCTCCTCTCTCCACTAACACATTTGGCACATTTTGTCAGGAAGGGGGGAGCGGGTACCTGTCAAATCACTGCGGCAATATGAGCCGGAAGTTCGCACCCCCTTCTCCCCCCCCCCCCCCCCCGCAGTCTTCTCAGGTACCTCACAGGTCTAGAAGACTGCGGGATCATTCACAAGGCACAACGCTACTCGCACATGCACAGTAGGAAACTGGCTGTGAACCTGCTTCACTTCCTGTCTCCTTTACTTGCTATGCTGGTGCCTGCACCTGAAGCTGATCGAGGAATCAGTTTGGGTAAGGACATCGCTGGATCCCTGGACAGGTAAGTGTCCTTATAACAAAAATCAGCAGCTACAGTATTTGGGGTGAGCTTGGAGCTCCTCTTTAAAGTGGAGTCCCACCCATAAATGGAACTTCCGCTTTTCGGATTCCCCACCCCCTCCGGTGTCACATTTGGCACCTTTCATGGGGGAGGGGAGAGCAAATACCTGTATAATATAGGTATTTGCTCCCACTTCCGCGCATAGATCACTGTAGGCTCCACGGTGATCTACGCCTTGTCCGGCCCCTCCTACGTCTCCCCCCCGCTGTCTTCTGGGAGACACACAGGTGCCAGAAGACAGCAGGGACCAGTGAGGACGCACAGCGTGCGACTTGTGCATGCACAGTAGAGAACCAGGCTGCGAAGCCGCAAGACTTCACTTCCTGATTCCCTTACCGAAGATGGCGGCGCCTCCACCTGAGAGCCCGAGTGACAGATCGGCTTCGGGTGAGGACATCGCGGGCGCCCTGGACAGGTAAGTGTCCATATTTTAAAAGTCAGCAGCTGCAGTATTTGAAGCTGCTGACATTTAAAAAAAATTATTTAGTCTGAACTCCGCTTTAAGTTCTGTTGGGCGCTGCATGGAGATGGCGATGGATTAGCTTACACTGGGGGAGGGGAGATTTGTGCTAGGATGGGGGATTGGAAATGGGGAGTTTGTGCTGGTGGGGGATTTGGGTGGGGGGGGAGGATTTGTTCTCTGGGGAGGGGGGAGGATTATGCTGGGAGGGAAGATTTCAGCAGGGGGGTGGAATTGTACTGGGAGGAAGGGGAATTTATGCTTAGGGGATAAGCATGCAGATTAGTGCTCGATTTTTTATATTTGCCCTAGTCTCTAGATGACCTTGTCCCGGCACTGAGTACCCCTATGGGTTTTCAGTTACACAGACAAACTACAAGGGGTAGATTTACAAAAATGTGGAGCACTCAGAATCTGGTGCAGCTGTGCACGGTAGCCAATCGGCTTCTAGCTTCAGCTTGTTCAGTTAAGCTTTGGCAATAAAACCTGGAAGCTGATTGGTTTCTATGCAGAGTTGCACCAGATTTTGCACTCTCTAGTTTTAGTAAATAATCCCCCAAGTGTGCAGCAAGCTGAAGGTGACTTGTATTAAATGCTTATCTGTAAAGCTATGCTTGTATAAAAATAATGATAAAATAATAGAGAAATCATCATTTATATATATATAAATGTATATATATTTTTTGTAAACAAATAAAAGTGAAAAAGAAACATAATTTCCTTTTAAAAGAAATCTCTCACCAGAATTGTATTGATTTGCACCTCACTTCCTGTCTAGTGAAACCGTATTCAGCAGGATTAGACATGTGCAATTCGTTTAGTTACGAATTCGTTTTCCGTTCAAATTCGTTATATTCGTTCATTCGTTATCGTACGAATGAACGAATGGTTTACTAAAAATTATAACGAATAACGAACTATCGAAAAGAACGAATATGAAAAACAGCGAAAATACGAAATAATTAAATTAGAAACAACGAAACTACGAAAGAATGAAAATCCGAAAAACGAAAACAGAAACAACGAAAATACCGAACAAAGATTCAAAAATAACGAAAATCAAAATGACCGAAAAAGATCGAAATTACGAATATTCGGAAAAAGGAAATCAAAACAACGAAAATATGAAATAACAAAAATTCTGCTGATCGAGAATTCGAAAGAACGAATGTTAGTTCTGATTCTGAAATATTCCATCCAGAGTCCAGATAGGGTGTGGTTGGGTCAGAGGCTCTGTGTTTTGGTGGAATTTTGAGTTAAGTTCTGACTTGTGAGAGAGAAATTCTTTGTTTCTTAAACATGTAAATAGCATTACACATTACATAAAATTATGAATTATGCTCCGATTACCAATCTACGAAAACAATGTTACGAAAGTACGAATAAATCAATCTTACAAAAGTACGAATGTAACTAAATCTACGAAAATACGAATTTCGAATCAACGAAAATTAGATTAACGGAAATACGAATCTTTTTAAATCAACGAAAATATAGCTCTTCCGAAAATACGAATGCGTCCGAATACGAAATATAACGAAAATACGAAAATACGAATTACGCTTAAACGAAAATTAGACTAACGGAAAAATGAATCAACGGAAAAATAACTCCGAATACGAACACCGACGACTTACGAAATTACGAATCGTTACGAATCAACGGAAGCGAACAGAAACGAAACGAAACTAAACAAATTTTTCTATTGTGCACATGTCTAAGCAGGATAGGAAATGAGAGGTAATATCCGTATCACTGTGGAGAGCCTAAATTGGCTTCTAATCCTTGCAAACTCTTCACAAGAGAAAAATAGAATCTACTTAACGTTCTCTTCAATCGATTTTTTGTAACTAAATACAAGGCCTTGAAATTTTGACATGACATGAATTGTATATATTCTCCCTGCAGGCGCTCCAACTCATTCAAAAGACGTTGTTTGACTGTATTAGCGTCACTGTATACGGCTTCTGGTAAGTTAACCCAATTTTATTATATAGGGGAGGGGTGGTGTACAGGGGTCTGGGTAAGGCCTACCCTAACTTCCAGCAATAGGCTTCCACCCAGATTGATGTAGCACACTGGGGTTTAGTCAGGGAGCTCCTCACAAGTTGACTTGCCAGGAGTAGTTATCTTGGTCGATTGATAGAGATCTATTGATTTCCTCCAAAGTTTGGCCTTGTTGCACTTTTCTCTTCTACCACTAGGTGGCCGGATACTTGTTGGTATTAGATATGAGAAGGGCAACCCAAGGTCAGGTTATGAGTATATGGGGTATCTCAGCCAATGGGCAGGGGTTTTCTTGAATCCCTTGGCCTGCTGTGAGAACCTATATATTCGGGTGAGGTCAGGTGATCTGTGTTCTGTGCCACCTGGGTGGCTGTCTGGGTGGACATGTGTTGTGCGCCTCGGTCTGCTAGGCCGGAGATTGGGTCTACCCGGGGGGCATCTGGCTGCTAGGCTGTGTGAGGGCCTGTCCAGAAGTAAGAGAGCAGTGCAGGGTTGGGATTACGGTTTGCAGTCCAACCAGAAGTGACGGTTCTGCCGGCTGGAGAACCTGTCAGTGGTCAGAGGTAGAAGTTGTCGGCCATAGCGCGGATGTCAAGTGGTTAAAGACGGCCCTGCCTCCCCCAACACACACACATATATGCACACACATTCAGTATATACACACATGCATACATACACACGTACAGTACATATATACACATGCTTGCTCACCCATACACACATACAGTGGTGTGAAAAAGTGTTTGCCCCCTTCCTCATTTCCTGTTCCTTTGCATGTTTGTCACACTTAAGTGTTTCGGAACATCAAACCAATTTAAACAATAGTCAAGGACAACACAAGTAAACACAAAATGCAATTTGTAAATGAAGGTGTTTATTATTAAAAGGTGAAAAAAAATCCAAACCATCATGGCCCTGTGTGAAAAAGTGATTGCCCCCCCTTGTTAAAACATACTATAACTGTGGTTGTCCACACCTGAGTTCAATTTCTCTAGCCACACCCAGGCCTGATTATTACCACACCTGTTCACAATCAAGGCATCACTTAAATAGGAGCTGCTTGACACAGTAAGGTCCACCAGAAGATCCTTAAAAGCTACACATCATGCCGAGACCCAAAGAAATTCAGGAACAATTGAGAAAGAAAGTAATTGAGATCTTTCAGTCTGGAAAGGGTTATAAAGCCATTTCCAAAGCTTTGGGAATCCAGCGAACCACAGTGAGAGCCATTATCCACAAATGGCGAAGACATGGAACAGTGGTGAACCTTCCCAGGAGTGGCCGGCCGCCCAAAATTACCCCAAGAGCGCAGCGACGACTCATCCAAGAGGTCACAAAAGACCCCACAACAACGTCCAAGGAACTGCAGGCCTCACTTGCCTCAGTTAAGGTCAGCGTTCATGCCTCCACCATCAGGAAAAGACTGGGCAAAAATGGCCTGCATGGCAGAGTTCCAAGGAGAAAAACCACTGCTGAGCAAAAAGAACATCAAAGCTCGTCTCAATTTCTCCACAACACATCTTGATGATCCCCAAGACTTTTGGGACAACATTCTGTGGACCGATGAGACAAAAGTGGAACTCTTTGGAAGGTGTGTGTCCAAGTATATCTGGCGTAGAAGGAACACTGCATTTCAGAAAAAGAACATTATACCAACAGTAAAATATGGTGGTGGTAGTGTGATGGTCTGGGGCTGTTTTGCTGCTTCAGGACCTGGAAGACTTGCCGTGATAAAAGGAACTATGAATTCTGCTGTCTACCAAGAGATCCTGAAGGAGAATGTCCGACCATCTGTTCGTGTACTCAAGCTGAAACGAACTTGGGTTCTGCAGCAGGACAATGATCCTAAACACACCAGCAAGTCCACCACCGAATGGCTGAAGAAAAACAAAATGAAGACTTTGGAGTGGCCTAGCCAAAGTCCTGACCTGAATCCTATTGAGATGTTGTGGTATGACCTTAAAAAGGCCGTTCATGCTCGAAAACCCTCTAATGTAACTGAATTAGGACAATTCTGCAAAGATGAGTGGGCCAAAATTCCTCCAGGACGCTGTAAAAGCCTCATTGCACGTTATCGCAAACGCTTGGTTGCAGTTGTTGCTGCTAAGGGTGGCCCAACCAGTTATTAGGTTTAGGGGGCAATCACTTTTTCACACAGGGCCATGATGGTTTGGATTTTTTTTCACCTTTAATAATAAACACCTTCATTTACAAATTGCATTTTGTGTTTACTTGTGTTGTCCTTGACTATTGTTTAAATTGGTTTGATGTTCCGAAACACTTAAGTGTGACAAACATGCAAAGGAACAGGAAATGAGGAAGGGGGCAAACACTTTTTCACACCACTGTATATATACACACACTGTACTTCCAGTACAGTCAGATCACCCCATAGCCACTTACCTGCACATTGATCAGCAGCTCTGTCATGCCCACAGCACCTCCCACATCACCCCTGACTGTTAGTTCACTATGCAGTGGGGGTGATCGGCATCTCTGGTGCCCGTGGATTGTCACTCGAGCTAGCAATTTATTTCCCTGTATACAGTGGAGAGGGGCAGGTATCAGTGTACAAGTGAGTCGCTCTGCTTGTATACTAAAGCCGAAAGCTGCCCGGCCCCTCCCCTCTCCTTTGTATACAGAGAAATAAATTGCTAGCCAGAGGGACATCCCGCGGGCACCACAGAACTGCTTATCATCCCCCCCCCCCCCATCCGCCTCCACTGCATAGTGAACTGACAGTCAGGGGTGCAGGGGGAGGTGCCGGATCTTGGGGCCCTCCCCCACAGTGGCGGAATGCCAGGGCCCGCTTTCAAGTGCAACTGCTGTGACCCTGGTAGTTCCGCCATTGGACTAATTGAGGTGGTTAAAAAGGATCAATGCACATGGCCTGTCTTTTCACACATTATACATAGTTCTGGGTTCATATAGAGAAGAATATGTCTGTGTAATTGGTGGATCTGACCAGGAAGAAGACATCAACGTTGAGATACTTCTGTGTGTTTTTTTCTCCAGGGAAGGTTCCACCATCGCCAACACTTCAGCAGAATTCCCGACTAACAGTCATACTGACATGGGAGTGCAGGAAGTGTTTGATGGCAATGCCAAGGATAATAGCAGCACCTTGGGGGGCATCCCTCTCTTCTTTGTAAACACAACAACTCCAGGTAGGTGAGATCATAAAAGAATATTTATTCAAGTTTATGAGTAACAGAAAATAGAAACCATTGTTGTACAAAATATGCTTAAATTCAGTTATTCCTGGTTTCTCCAGCACCCACGACTACAGCGGCATCTATTGTGACTACAGCACTGACTACAACTGCAGCATCCACAACTACAGAAGCATCAACAGCCCCACCTACAACAACAGAACTACCAACTAAAATTGTCCCACCTACATCTACAGAAGTACCAACTACAACTACACCAACTACAACTACAAAAGTATCAGCTACAGAGGAACTGACAACTGCAATACCAACAGCTACAGCAGCACTGACAACTGCAAAACCAACAACTACTGAAGCACTGACAACTGCAAAACCATCAGCTACAGAGGAACTGACAACTGCAAAACCATCAGCTACAGAGGAACTGACAACTGCAAAATCAACAGCTACTGAAGCACTGACAACTGCAATACCAACAGCTAAAGCAGCACTGACAACTGCAAAATCAACAGCTATTGAAGCACTGACAACTGCGAAACCAACAGCTACAGAAGCACCGACAACTGCAAAACCAACAGCTACAGCAGCACCGACAGCTGTAAAATCAACAGCTACAGCAGCACTGACAACTGCAAAACCAACAGCTACAGAAGCACCGACAACTGCAAAACCAACAGCTACAGAGGCACTGACAACTGCAAAACCAACAGCTACTGAAGCACTGACAACTGTAAAATCAACAGCTACAGAAGCACGGACAACTGCAAAACCAACAGCTACAGCAGCACTGACAACTGCAAACTCAACAGCTACAGCAGCACTGACAACTGCAAAACCAACTACAGCAGCACTGACAACTGCAAAACCAACAGCTACAGCAGCACTGACAACTGCGAAACCCACAGCTACTGAAGCACTGACAACTGCAAAACCAACAGCTACAGCAGCACTAACAACTGCAAAACCAACAGCTACAGAAGCACTGACAACTGTAAAATCAACAGCTACAGCAGCACTGACAACTGCAAAGCAAACAGCTACAGCAGCACTGACAACTGCAAAACCAACAGCTACAGCAGCACTGACAACTGCAAAACCAACAGCTACAGAGGAACTGACAACTGCAAAACCAACAGCTACAGCAGCACTGACAACTGCAAAACCAACAGCTACAGCTGCACTGACAACTGCAAAACCAAAAGCTACTGAAGCACTGACAACTGCAAAACCAACAGCTACAGCAGCACTGACAACTGCAATGCCAACAGCTAAAGTAGCACTGACAACTGAAAAACCAACAGCTACAGAGGAACTGACAACTGCAAAACCAACAGCTACAGCAGCAATGACAACCACAAAACCAACAGCTACAGCAGCACTGACAACTGCGAAACCAACAGCTACAGCAGCACTGACAACTGCGAAACCAACAGCTACTGAAGCACTGACAACTGTAAAATCAACAGCTACAGAAGCAATGACAACTGCAAAACCAACAGCTACAGCAGCACTGACAACTGTAAAATCAACAGCTACAGCAGCACTGACAACTGCAAAACCAACAGCTACAGAAGCACTGACAACTGCAAAACCAACAGCTACAGCAGCACTGACAACTGCAAAACCAACAGCTACAGCTGCACTGACAACTGCAAAACCAACAGCTACTGAAGCACTGACAATTGCGAAACCAACAGCTACAGCAGCACTAACAACTGCGAAACCAACAGCTACAGCAGCACTAACAACTGCGAAACCAACAGCTACTGAAGCACTGACAACTGCAAAACCAACAGCTACAGAGGAACTGACAACTGCAAAACCAACAGCTACAGCAGCACTGACAACTGCGAAACCAACAGCTACAGCAGCACTAACAACTGCGAAACCAACAGCTACTGAAGCACTGACAACTGCAAAACCAACAGCTACAGAGGAACTGACAACTGCAAAACCAACAGCTACTGAAGCACTGACAGCTTCGAAACCAACAGTTACAGAAGCACTGACAACTGCAAAATCAACAGCAGCACTGACAACTGCAAAACCAACAGCTACTGAAGCACTGACAACTGTAAAATTAACAGCTACAGCAGCAATGACAACTAAAAAACCAACAGCTACAGCAGCACTGACAACTGTAAAATCAACAGCTACTGAAGCACTGACAACTGCAAAACCAACAGCTACAGAAGCACTGACAACTGCGATACCAACAGCTACAGCAGCACTGACAACTGCAAAACCAACAACTACAGCAGCACTGACAACTGCGAAACGCACAGCTACTGAAGCACTGACAACTGCAAAACCAACAGCTACTGAAGCACTGACAACTGTAAAATCAACAGCTACAGAAGCAATGACAACTGCAAAACCAACAGCTACAGCAGCACTGACAACTGTAAAATCAACAGCTACAGCAGCACTGACAACTGCAAAACCAACAGCTACAGAGGAACTGACAACTGCAAAACCAACAGCTACTGAAGCACTGACAACTGTAAAATTAACAGCTACAGCAGCAATGACAACTAAAAAACCAACAGCTACAGCAGCACTGACAACTGTAAAATCAACAGCTACTGAAGCACTGACAACTGCAAAACCAACAGCTACAGAAGCACTGACAACTGCAAAACCAACAACTACAGCAGCACTGACAACTGCGAAACCCACAGCTACTGAAGCACTGACAACTGCAAAACCAACAGCTACAGCAGCACTGACAACTGTAAAATCAACAGCTACAGCAGCAATGACAACTGCAAAACCAACAGCTACAGCAGAAATTACAACTGCAAAACCAACAACTACAGAAGCACTGACAACTGCAAAACCAACAGCTACAGCAGCAATGACAACTGCAAACCCAACAGCTACAGCAGCACTAACAACTGCAAAACCAACAGCTACAGCAGCACTAACAACTGCGAAACCAACAGCTACTGAAGCACTGACAACTGCAAAACCAACAGCTACAACAGCACTGACAACTGCAATGCCAACAGCTACAGAGGAACTGACAACTGCAAAACCAACAGCTACAGCAGCAATGACAACCGCAAAACCAACAGCTACAGCAGCACTAACAACTGCGAAACCAACAGCTACTGAAGCACTGACAACTGCAAAACCAACAGCTACAGCAGCACTGACAGCTGCGAAACCCACAGCTACTGAAGCACTGATAACTGCAAAACCAACAGCTACAGCAACAATGACAACTGCAAAACCAACAGCTACAGCAGCACTAACAACTGCAAAACCAACAGCTACAGAAGCACTGACAACTGCAAAACCAACAGCTACAGCAACAATGACAACTGCAAAACCAACAGCTACAGCAGCACTAACAACTGCAAAACCAACAGCTACAGCAGCAATGACAACCGCAAAACCAACAGCTACGAAACCAACAGCTACTGAAGCACTGACAACTGCAAAACCAACAGCTACAGCAGCACTGACAGCTGCGAAACCCACAGCTACTGAAGCACTGACAACTGTAAAATCAACAGCTACAGAAGCAATGACAACTGCAAAACCAACAGCTACAGCAGCACTGACAACTGTAAAATCAACAGCTACAGCAGCACTGACAACTGTAAAATCAACAGCTACAGCAGCAATGACAACTGCAAAACCAACAGCTACAGAAGCACTGACAACTGCAAAACCAGCAGCTACTGAAGCATTGACAACTGTAAAATCCACAGCTACAGAAGCACTGACAACTGCAAAACCAACAGCTACAGCAGCACTAACAACTGCAAAACCAACAGCTACAGCAGCACTAACAACTGCGAAACCAACAGCTACAGCAGCAATGACAACTGCAAAACCAACAGCTACAGCAGCACTAACAACTGCAAAACCAACAGCTACAGCAGCACTAACAACTGCGAAACCAACAGCTACTGAAGCACTGACAACTGCAAAACCAACAGCTACAACAGCACTGACAACTGCAATGCCAACAGCTAAAGTAGCACTGACAACTGCAAAACCAACAGCTACAGAGGAACTGACAACTGCAAAACCAACAGCTACAGCAGCAATGACAACCGCAAAACCAACAGCTACAGCAGCACTAACAACTGCGAAACCAACAGCTACTGAAGCACTGACAACTGCAAAACCAACAGCTACAGCAGCACTGACAGCTGCGAAACCAACAGCTACAGAAGCACTGACAACTGCAAAATCAACAGCTACAGCAGCACTGACAACTGCAAAACCAACAGCTACAGAGGAACTGACAACTGCAAAACCAACAGCTACTGAAGCACTGACAACTGTAAAATTAACAGCTACAGCAGCAATGACAACTAAAAAACCAACAGCTACAGCAGCACTGACAACTGTAAAATCAACAGCTACTGAAGCACTGACAACAGCTACAGAAGCACTGACAACTGCGATACCAACAGCTACAGCAGCACTGACAACTGCAAATCCAAAAGCTACAGCAGCACTGACAACTGTAAAATCAACAGCTACAGAAGCACTGACAACTGCGATACCAACAGCTACAGCAGCACTGACAACTGCAAATCCAAAAGCTACAGCAGCACTGACAGCTGCGAAACCAACAGCTACTGAAGCACTGACAACTGCAAAACCAACAGCTACAGCAGCACTAACAACTGCAAAACCAACAGCTACAGCAGCACTAACAACTGCGAAACCAACAGCTACTGAAGCACTGACAACTGCAAAACCAACAGCAGCACTGACAACTGCAAAACCAACAGCTACTGAAGCACTGACAACTGTAAAATTAACAGCTACAGCAGCACTGACAACTGAAAAACCAACAGCTACAGCAGCACTGACAACTGCAAAACCAACAGCTAATGAAGCACTGACAACTGCAAAACCAACAGCTACAGAAGCACTGACAACTGCAAAAGCAACAGCTACAGCAGCACTGACAACTGCAAAACCAACAGCTACTGAAGCACTGACAACTGTAAAATTAACAGCTACATCAGCACTGACAACTGAAAAACCAACAGCTACAGCAGCACTGACAACTGCGAAACCAACAGCTACTGAAGCACTGGCAACTGTAAAATCAACAGCTACAGCAGCACTGACAACTGTAAAGCCAACAGCTACAGCAGCACTGACAACTGCAAAACCAACAGCTACTGAAGCACTGACAACTGCAAAACCAACAGCTACAGCAGCAATGACAACTGCAAAACCAACAGCTACAGCAGCACTGACAACTGCAAAACCAACAGCTACAGCAGCACTGACAACTGTAAAATCAACATCTACAGCAGCACTGACAACTGCGAAACCAACAGCTACAGCAGCACTGACAACTGCGAAACCAACAGCTACAGCAGCACTGACAACTTCAAAACCAACAGCTACAGCAGCACTGACAACTGCAAACCCAACAGCTACAGCAGCACTGACAACTGCAAAACCAACAGCTACAACAGCACTGACAACTGCAAAACCAACAGCTACAGCAGCAATGACAACTGCAAAACCAACAGCTACAGCAGCACTGACAACTGCAAAAGCAACAGCTACAGCAGCACTGACAAAAACTGCTACAGCATCACCAATTACGACGGCAGATCCAAAAGCTACAGCAGCACAGACTACAATTTCAAAAGCTACAACCACAACAGCATTGGCAGCAACAACAAAAGAACAAACCATAAACACAATACCAACAACTATACCCCCAGATACTAAACCAAAAGTCTATAGTTATTTCTTTTTTATATTGATGGATCTGCCATTCATAGAAGAATATACAAACCCTTCATCCAAAGAATACAAGGAACTCAGCGCAAAGATCACGAAACATGTGAGTATAAGATCCAATGTTTTTGGCCTGTATATTTTAGGATTTTCTTGACACTTGTTTGTGAATTGAATCTTGTAGATGGCTTAAAGAGAAAGTATCTTCATTGTACAGCAGATCTACCTTCACGTAGTAATAAGTAATTCATGTGTTAAAAAACAAACAAAAAAACCCACTGCCACTGCAATTCTCACCTTATATCAAACACTGCCCCCCACAGACTCTCCAGGGCACTTCCAAGTTGAATGACGGCCCCTTGGCCAGCATTACTCACCCCGTATTCACTACATGTAACCTGTAGGTTGCAAGTTCATGGAAAAGCATTGTTTGTTTCTGAAGACTTATTTACTGTTTGTCGTATATAGTCTAAAGAGCGACACTATATTACCAAAAGTATTGGGACACCTGCCTTTACACGCACATGAACTTTAATGGCATCCCAGTCTTAGTCCGTAGGGTTCAATATTGAGTTGGCTCCACCCTTTGCCGCTAAAACAGCTCCAACTCTTCTGGGAAGGCCGTCCACAAGGTTTAGGAGTGTGTCTATGGGAATGTTTGACCATTCTTCCAGAAGAGCATTTGGGAGGTCAGGACTCTGTGCAGGCCAGTCAAGTTCCTCCACCCCAAACTCACTCATCCATGTCTTTATGGACCTTGCTTTGTGCACTGGTGCGCAGTCATGTTGGAACAGGAAGGGTCCATCCCCAAACTGTTCCCACAAAGTTGGGAGCATGAAATTGTCTGAAATGTCTTGGTATGCTGACGTCTTAAGAGTTCCCTTCACTGGAACTAAGGGGCCAAACCCAACACCTGAAAAACAACCCCCCACACCATAATCCCCCCTCCACCAAATCATTTGGACCAGTGCACAAAGCAAGGTCCATAAAGACATGGATGAGCGAGTTTGGGGTGGAGGAACTTGACTGGCCTGCACAGAGTCCTAACCTCAACCCAATAGAACACCTTTGGGATGAATTAGAGCGGAGACTGCGAGTCAGGCCTTCTCGTCCATGCTTGAAAGTCCTGCCTACAACTGTGCTCATTAAGCCAAACATCAACCTGTTCTGCAAAGATAAGTAAATTGGTGGGGGGGGGGGTAGTGTGGGGTGTGCAGAGGTAGGCAGAGAAGGAAATACAGTTTGGTTTGATTTAATTGATGTATACACCGCTGCCCATTGATGTATACACCGCTCCTACAGCGCTGCAAAGATGCTGCTTGCAGGACTTTTTTTACCGCCCTGCCAGCGCACCGCTCCAGTGTGAAAGCACTCAGGCTTTCACATTGAAGTGAGAGGAGAGGCTCTTTCAAGGCACTTTGCAGGCGCTATTTCTAGCGTTATAGCGCCTGTAAATCGCCTCAGTGTGAAAGTAGCCTAACGCTTTTTCAAAATCACACGGTGCCACAGCACATGGCAGAAGATACGTGAGGGTGTCATTAACAATTAATGGCTCTGCTGTGTTTCTGCTAAAGGGAAGCATGTTTCTGTGGTGTCAGGAAAGCAATTTTGCATCCGACACACACAAATGTGAATGCAGGCTAAATGTCTCAGTTACATTGGTGGTCAGTGTAAATCTTCTCATTACATTGGGGCTTGGTGTACAATCCTTTCATTTACACCAGTGGCCAGTGTGAAGGCCCCCCTTACATTGGTGGTCAGTCTAAACCCCTCTTTACATTGGTTACTGTAAATGCTCCTATTACATTATTGGTCAGTGTAAATCCCCATTACATTGGTGGCCAGTGTAGGAACTCCTCTTTATATTGGTAATCGTTAAAAAAATCCAAACTTGCATTTGTGGTCAGTTTCAAATCCTCCCTTACACTGGTGGTCCATGTAGAAGCTCCCTTTAAATTGGTGGTGAGTGTAAATCCCCCTTACATTAGTTGTGAGTGTAAATCCCTCATTACCTTGATGGTTACTGTGAATGTCCCTATTACATTGGTGGTCAGTGTAAATCCCTTATTACATTAGTGGTCAGTGTAAACCCCTATTTTATTGGTGGCAGTGTTTAAACTCCTTTTATATTGGTAGTTGGTAAAAATTCAGCATTGCCGTTGATCACCCCCCCCCCCCCAGCACTACCACTGATCCCAGGAGTTCTAGGATCCCTAAGAGTTTTCTGTCTATTGATGATTCCCCTCGCCAGCCCAGTCCATGGTGTGCAGGCAGTGAGGAGAAGATGTGCAGTAACCTCTGGCAACCAATCAGTGAGCAGTATTTATGTACAGTGATTTCTAGCAACCAATCAACAAGCAGAAATGATGTGCTGTAACCTCTAGCAACTAACCAGTGAGCCGTAGTGTGTGCTGTAACCTCTAGCAACCAGTCAGTAAGCGGTAATGATATGCTGCAACCTCTGGCAACCAATTGCAATCACTGCCTGATCTGATTCAGTAAACTGATTTTGAGAGTGGGGGGCAAGAAAATATTTGCCCAGGGCCCAATCAGTATTAAAGATGGCCCTGCCCCTCCCTCTCACCTAGCAGAAACCGCACCCCTCTGGATTTTCAGTTAGACAGAGGCAGCCAACAAGCGTGCAGGCAGTGTTAATTTCGTTG
This sequence comes from Lithobates sylvaticus, assembly GCA_028564925.1. Lineage (NCBI taxonomy): Eukaryota > Metazoa > Chordata > Amphibia > Anura > Ranidae > Lithobates > Lithobates sylvaticus. The sequence continues at coordinate 269,092,574 of CM053032.1, forward strand.
ACTAAAATATTTTCTTTGACTAAATTAATACTATTTTAGTCGACTAAAATACGTCTGAAACTAAAACAATTCAGATGACTAAAATACGACTAAAACTAAAATGGCATTTTAGTCAAAAGACTCTAGGCCCTTGCTGACCATGCACAACAAGTGTGCTGCTGATGTTATAAAGGTATTTTGTAATACAACGTAAATACTTATTTATAAAATAACACTTAGTAATTATATACGTTCTCCTTGCAGGCGTACTTATTCCTTGTTCAATTAATGCCTGACTGTATTGGTGTCACTGTATACGGCTTCAGGTAAGTCAACCCAATGTTATCGTATGGGGGAGGGGTGGTGTAGAGGGGTCTGGGTAATGCCGCGTACACACGTGCGGACTTTTGCCGGCGGACCTAGTCCAGCGGACAATCCCGCGGGACTTTCCAGCTAGGTCCGCTGGACTTTCCGAGCGTGTGGACTTGCCCACACACGCACGGACTTCTCCAGCGGATAATCCGCCGGCCAAAAGTCTGCGGGACTTTTGAAAATGAACGGACTTGCCCACACACGGAGCAGTCCGTTCATTTCGAACGTAACTTCAGGTTACGTAGCTAGCGTAGGCAGTAAATGCCGCCGCGCTAGCTCCGCAAGCTGGCATGGATTTAAAGGGAATCCCCACGCCGAAAAAACGGCGTGGGGGTTCCCCCCAAATCCAAGTCAGACCCTCATCCGAGCACGCAGCCTGGCAGGCCAGGAAAGGGGTGGGGACGAACGAGCGCCCCCCCCTCCTGAGCCGTACCAGGCCGCGTGCCCTCAACATGGGGGGTGCCCTGGGGAAAGGGGGGCCGTGCGGCCCCCCCACCCCAAAGCACCTTGTCCCCATGTTGATGAGGACAAGGGCCTCTTCCCGACAACCCTGGCCGTTGGTTGTCGGGGTCTGCGGGCGGGGGCTTATCGGAATCTGGGAACCCCCTTTAATAAGGGGGCCCCCAGATCCCGGCCCCCCACCCTATGTGAATGAGTATGGGGTACGATGTACCCCTACCCATTCACCTAAGGTGTAAAATGTAAAGTACAAAAACACACACACTTTTGAAAAAATATTTTATTGCACTGCTCCGGGGGTCTTCTTCCGTCTTGGGGGTCTTCTCGCCGGACTCCTCCGCTCTCTTCTGCTCTTTTACCTAGCTCTTTCACGAACGGAGGAGTCCGGCTACCTTCTTCGTCGTCGCCGCCGTCGTCTGGGGGTCTCGATCCGCCTTCGGGGGTCTTCGGGGGTCTCTTCTGTTCTTGCGGCGGTCGTCGTCGTCTTCCGCGCCGCCGGCGCCTTCTTCTTCTTCTTCTTCTTCTTCTTGTCCTTCTTCTTGTTCTTCTTCTTCCGATGTTGACCCGACGCTCTCTCTGCCCGGAATGCCTGTGCCGCTCTGCGCTGGGACTTATATAGGGGAATGGGGACAGGGTCACATGCACATGTCACATGGTGACCCCCCCCCCTTGTGTTGTCACAGTCCCGGAGGATGCTGGGACTGTGACATCGCAAGGGGGCGGGGTCACCATGTGACATGAACATGTGACCCTGTCCCCATTCCCCTATATTAGTCTCAGCGCAGAGCGGCACAGGCATTCCGGGCAGAGAGAGCGTCGGGTCAACATCGGAAGAAGAAGAACAAGAAGAAGGACAAGAAGAAGAAGAAGAAGGCGCCGGCGGCGCGGAAGACGACGACGACCGCCGCAAGAACAGAAGAGACCCCCGGAAGACCCCCGAAGGCGGATCGAGACCCCCAGACGACGGCGGCGACGACGAAGAAGGTAGCCGGACTCCTCCGTTCGTGAAAGAGCTAGGTAAAAGAGCAGAAGAGAGCGGAGGAGTCCGGCGAGAAGACCCCCAAGACGGAAGAAGACCCCCGGAGCAGTGCAATAAAATATTTTTTCAAAAGTGTGTGTGTTTTTGTACTTTACATTTTACACCTTAGGTGAATGGGTAGGGGTACATCGTACCCCATACTCATTCACATAGGGTGGGGGGCCGGGATCTGGGGGCCCCCTTATTAAAGGGGGTTCCCAGATTCCGATAAGCCCCCGCCCGCAGACCCCGACAACCAACGGCCAGGGTTGTCGGGGAAGAGGCCCTTGTCCTCATCAACATGGGGACAAGGTGCTTTGGGGTGGGGGGGCCGCACGGCCCCCCTTTCCCCAGGGCACCCCCCATGTTGAGGGCACGCGGCCTGGTACGGCTCAGGAGGGGGGGGGTGCTCGTTCGTCCCCACCCCTTTCCTGGCCTGCCAGGCTGCGTGCTCGGATGAGGGTCTGACATGGATTTGGGGGGAACCCCCACGCCGTTTTTTCGGCGTGGGGAGTCCCTTTAAATCCATGCCAGGTCACGGAGCTAGCGCGGCGGCAGTAACTGCCTACGCTAGCTACGTAACCTGAAGTCACGTGCTAAATGAACGGACTTGCCGATGAGCGGCAAGTCCGTTCATTTCAAAAGTCCCGCGGACTTGCCCACTAACGGCGGGATTGTCCGCCGGACTGCCAAGTCCAGCGGATAATTTTAAAACCAAACTTAAAACTTTGGTCCGCCGGACTTTGGCGCCAAAAAGTCCGCCGGCGCCCACACACGAGGGGATTATCCGCTGGACTTCAGTCCAGAGGATAATCCCGCGGGATTGTCCCTTCGTGTGTACGAGGCATAAGGCCACCCTAACTTCCAGCACTTGGCTCCCACCCAGACTATTCCTGCTAATAAGTTACATTGCAAAATCAATTTCTGGGATATTATTTTAATTAACTTTATAAAGTTTATGTATAGATATTCTTTTTACTAGTGTACACAGCAGGGGGGGGGGGGGGGGTTGGACCCCCTGTTTAGTTTGTATTGCTGATGGAGAAAAAAACTGGATGCACTTTTTTGTGTTGAGAGCAACAGCACAGCGACCTCAAAGACAGCCCTTGGTCCATACTAATGATTAGGAGCTGGGGGGACCACCTCCAGATCATGTGACCACTGTGATAGCCAACTGCGGTGGTCATGCGATTGGCTGATCCTTCTCACCCGCAGGTATACAGACCCTGTTAAAGGAATGGATAAAAGGGGATAAAACCCAGTTTTGGGGTAAAAGATGTTAAAAGGAGGAGGTCACAGAGAAGGACTTCTCTTGTGTCTGACGGGAACAATAAAGTTACACCTAACAGGAGCCCCCCTCTTTGGTTGAACTGCATACCAGGATTCGGGATGTGAACAGGAGGGAGAACTTGATTGCCATCCTTGAACAATTCTCATAACCAGGTTTGAGACTAGGGATGGGCCCAGTGTTCGATTCAAACCCATGTTCGAATCGAACCCCGGCCGTTCGTCCGCTCGTCGAAACCAGAATTCTAAAGGGGCGTTCGCATCAAATTCGTGTGATGTGAACGGTCCACAATGCACTGCGCCAGTCGCAGTGCATTGCTGGCTGATGATTGGCCAAGCATGCACTGTGACCCCGCATGCTTGGCCAATCATAGAGCCAGCGGCAAGGAGAGCAATAATTGGCCACAGGCAGGATGCTTGTGGCCAATTATAGCTCAGGGGGTTTAGTACACGCCCCACACTATATAAGGCCGCCGCGCCGGCGGCCTCTTGTAGTGTGTTCCGGCGTTAGGAACAGTGACAGACTGTACATGTACACATTATATGAGCTTGTGATTCATTTCTGTGTGGGGAATAGTGTAGGGATAGAGGAAAAAGAGGCAGGGATAGTTTATTCTTCTCAGTGCTGTTCTCTAATCTCTACCATTCCAGCCATCTGCAGGAGTTAGTGTGTGTGTGCTGTGTGAGTATAGCACAGCAGTAGCACACTAAACCACCTCACCCTGTATCTGCCCTTCTGCCCTGTTGTCATCTAATCCAGCCATCTGCGACATGACATTAAAGCCGCAAGCAGTTTTAAATGGCTTCTTTTTTTCCTTTACAAATGTAATTTTTTGCAGGGACAGTTCTAAACACGGGAAACACATGCCACTTCACAGGCATACTTTAGACACCCCCCAGGTATCATATTTAAAGGAATATTTAACTTTTTTTTTTTCACTTTATGCATCACTAAAATGACTGCTCCCGAAAAAAACGTCAGTTTTTAAAACTTCTTTTTGCATTGATATATGTCCCCTGGGGCAGGACCCGGGTCCCCAAACGCACGCCAGAACCCAGTACATAACGCACTCCAGAACCCACCTTCCTGTACACAGTGCACTCCAGAATCCTGCACTCTCTATCTAGCACTCTCCTGAACCCTGCACCTTGTGCATAATGCACTCCACAACCCTGCGCTCTGTAACTAGCACTCTTCTGAACCCTGCACTCTGTACCTTGCATTCTCCTGAACCCTGCACTCTGTGCATAACACACTCCAGAACCATGCTCCCTGTGCAAAAGGATCTCCAGAAACCTGCACTCTGTACCTAGCACTCTCCCAAGCCCTGCACTATGTATGTAAAACACAACCCTGCTCTCTGTACATAACACACTCCTGAACCCCTGCACTCTATACATAACGCATTCCTGAACCCTGCACTCTGTACGTAGCGCATTCCTGAACCCTGCACTCTGTACGTAGCGCATTCCTGAACCCTGCACTCTGTACGTAGCGCATTCCTGAACCCTGCACTCTGTACGTAGCGCATTCCTGAACCCTGCACTCTGTACGTAGCGCATTCCTGAACCCTGCACTCTGTACGTAGCGCATTCCTGAACCCTGCACTCTGTACGTAGCGCATTCCTGAACCCTGCACTCTGTAAGTAATGCGTTCCTGAAACCTGTACTCTGTACGTAACGCATTCCTGAACCCTGAACTCTATACGTACTGGACTTCTGAATCCTTCTACACTTTGTGTAACGCACACTTCCATATTTCATGCAAAACCATTTCTAATGGAGGCTCTTTATACTTTTTATTTTTAATGATTATGCTGGGGTTTGTATGTATCCCTATGATTCTTGCTTGTGGCACAGCAATCAAAGCATATTTTATAGGTACAAGGAAACCTGGGTTTTGTTTAACCATGCCTGTTGGGCCCCTCCCACTGTTAATTTTGGCCACACCCACTTTTGCCGCAGTGTCCCTCATTCTGAAGTTCAAAAGTTGGGAGGTAAGCTATTGGCTGGAAGCTGCATACCTCTGTATGGTTAAGACTTTCCTGTGCATATGTAATGCACACACACTTAACCCCTCCCCGCCCCCTAGTGGTTAACCCCTTCACTGCCAGTGTCATTTACACAGGAATCAGTGCATTTAAATAGCACTGATTGCTGTATAAATGACAATGGTCCCAAAAATGTGTCAAAAATGTCCGATGTGTTACAATAAAAATCGCTGATCGCCGCCATTACTAGTAAAAAAAAAAAAATATTAATAAAAATGCTATAAAACTATCCCCTATTTTGTAAACGCTATAACTTTTGCGTAAACCAATCAATAATCGCTAATTGCGATTTTTTTTTTTTTTACCAAAAATATGTAGAAGAATACGTATCGGCCTAAACTGAGGAAAAATAATGTTTTTTTTATATATTTTTTGGGGATATTTATTATAGCAAAAAGTAAAAAATATTGCATTTTTTTCACGACCGCGCAATTGTCAGTTAAAGCGATGCAGTGCAGTGCCGAATCGCAAAAAGGGGCCTGGTCCTTTGGCTGCAAATTGGTCCGGGGCTGAAGTGGTCAAAAGAGCAAACAGATCCGCCGTGTCCACGGGAAGGTTTCCGCATCCAATGGTCTTCCACCAGCGAATACCCTCACATGAGCGTATTACAGCAAAACTGACACTAGGGGAAATCTGACAACATACATTAATAAAAATTTCCACAACACAGGACCAGTAAGTAGTGGATGCGTATGCATTATTTTTGGAGAATACGGTTATTGTTTGGTGTCACTCTGGGGAATTTCCCACACTTTGGAGATTCCCTCCCACTTCAGACAGGAAGTGAAGTGAAATCTCACCAACAGGACACGGACAACAAAAAAATAATTCAACAAGAGGGTCAATGTGTAGGGTCTGTTTGTCTGTTGACACATTATACATCGTACTGGGTTCATAGGAAGAGGAACATGTCTATGTGGTCAACGGATCTGACCAGGAAGAAGGCAACAAAGCTGAGAATTTTTTTTTGTGTTTTCTCTACAGACGAGGCTCCTTCTCCAATGTGCAGAAAAGAAACACAGAAAGGTATGATGTACCGACCATGCATATGTATCATATTAGTCTTTTGTGACCGAGCTGTGCCCTGCTGTGGTGTGGGAAGGGTTAGGTGTCACCTAGGTTCTCATCTAGGCAGGTTGAGGGGCTCCATGGTGCTGGTCTCCTATGAAACTCAGTTTGGGTCTTGGAGTGCTTGGGAGTGTTTAGGTCCTGGAGTCCATTGAAGCTAATGGAGCGCAGATTGTGCTCCATTAGCTTTTTCCCTGGCTGCAAGGGCACCACCAGATTCATTCTAGCTATGGCAGATAAGCAAACAGCCAATCGCCGGTCTCCCTCTCCTCCACCTGGCAAACATGTGCACTGCCGAAAAATGTGTTTGTTTTCATTTCATTTGTTTTTTTGTTTTATTCGTAAATTCGAAAACTCAAAAAAATTCGTAAATTTGAAATTTTGTAAATTCGAAAAATCAGAGATTGGGAAATTCGAAAATTAGTAAATTCGTAAATTAGAAAAATTCGGAATTTGAAAATTAGGAAATTCTAAAATTCGGAAAATTAGAAAATCCGAAAATTTTAAATAATAACTAACTAACAATAACTAACTATTAAATTATAGGTGTTGCAATTTCCTTTCAAATTTGGCTGTTAGTGAACGTAACGAATACGAATTTATCTGAAATAAAGAATTCCGCATCCAAACAAATGGAACGGAAAGAAATAATAATAAATAATAAAAATAATTAATACGTTTTTATTATTATTCGTTACATTACATTTGTTTAGATACGGCACAACTAACAGCCAAATTTGAAAGGAAATTCCAATACCTATAATTTAATAGTTAGTAATAGTTATTATTACCGTATATACTCGAGTATAGGCCGACCCGAATATAAGCCGAGGCACCTAATTTTACCACAAACAACTGGGAAAACGTATTGACTCGAGTATAAGCCTAGGGTGAGAAATGAGCAGCTACTGTAAGAGGAAAAGAGGGTCAACAATTCCCATTTGCAGCCTCACTGTGCCCATGCAGATGGACACAGTTGACCGATTTGGGGCCCTGTATCTCAGGGTCACTTAGTGCTAGAAACCCCATCTTTAGATATGTTGTAGTGCTAATTCCACTGGGTTGGAATACAACATTTGGGGTTCCTAGCACTAAGTGTCCCCGAGATATGGGGCCCCAAATTCGGGTCAGAAAATCTCAAGCACTTTTCTGCAGCAGAGAATGACATTTTCTGAACCGACTTTGGGGCTCTGTATCTCGAGGCCACTTAGTGCTAGGAACCCCATCTTTGGATATGTTGTAGTGCTAGTTCAACTGGGTTTGAATGCAACATTTGGGGTTCCTAGCTCCAAGTGTCCTCGAGATATGGGGCCCCAAATTCGGGTCAGAAAATGTCAAGCACTTTTCTGCAGCAGAGTATGACATTTTCGAAACCGACTTTGGGGCCCCGTATGTCAGGGCCACTTAGTGCTAGGAACCCCATATTTGGATATGTTATAGTGCTAGGTCTCCTAGACCCAAGTGGCCCCGAGATACGGGGCCCCAAAGTCGGGTCGGAAATTTTTTTTTTGCTGCAGAAAAGTGCTTGACTCGAGTATAAGACAAGGGGGGCACTTTCAGCACAAAAAAATGTGCTGAAAAACTCGGCTTATACTCGAGTATATACGGTAGTTATTATTTCAGAGTTTCAAATTTTCAGGTTTTTGAATTTGAATTTTTCGTTCTTTTGAATTTATGGATTTTAATTCATATTTTTGGATTTTCGAATTTTCAAATTTCCGAAATTTAGAATTTTCAAATTTCCGAATATTCTGAAAAATTCAGAAATTCGTATATTTCTGACTTTGTCTAAATTCGGTAGAAAACTATTTTGGAAACTAAACGAATTGCACATGCCTACCCGGCAGCACCCATGGAGGGGTCATGGAAAATTATCCAGCAGCTGTACAGCCACTGGATCGCTTTCATTCGAAGGTTCAACAGTCAGCTTGTGGAGTGTGCACACACTACCGACAGGCGTGTAAAACCCCCTCACTGCCACCGTCGTAAGTCTTATGCCCCATACACACGGTCGGATTGTGGTGTGTGGGCTCCATCGGACTTTTTCCGTCGGAATTTCCGATGGAAAAAGTTTGAGATCCTGCTCTCAAATTTTCCGACAACAAAGTCCTCTCGTAGCGAATTCCGATGGACAAAGTGCCACGCATGCTCAGATCACATTACAAGACCAAAGCTATTGGCTACTAGCCTCTACGTAGTTCCGTCGTACGCAACGAACGTCACCACGTTCAGGATGATCGGATTTTCCGACAACTTTCTCCGACCGTGTGTATGCAACACCAGTGTCGGACAAAATCCATCGGAAAAAATCTGACGGATTTTGTGGTCGGAATTTCCGACCGTGTGTACGGGGGGCATTACAGCAGCGGCAGAGAAAGGGTCCAAGGAGGTCAATGCACACGGCCAGTTATTTCATACATAGTACGGGGTTTATAGAAGGAGGAATATTCCTGGGTGATCGGGGAGAAGGCAGCAAAGCTGAGATATTTCTGTGCTTTCTCTACAGTTCAAGTGGGACCAATGCCGTCTGTTCAGCAGAATTCTTGAACAGCACTCATAGCGATGCGGAAGCACAGAGCAAATTTAATGAGATAGCCAAAGCTAATGGCAACTTCTTGGGGGATATACGTCTTATTCCTACAAACACAACTCCGGGTAAGTCAAACCATAAAGGAATATTAATTCAAGTTTATCAGTAGTTGGAAATAGAAACTATTATCATATAAAATATGGGGCATTAGAAGGCATCCAGATCCAGTCCCCCTAGGCTCACAATAATCCTATGCAGTGCAGTTTAGCTCAGTAAAAGGCGCCTTTACGCGTTTCTTCATAGTAAAGCAAAAAAGGCAAAATTTAGAAACTAGTTTATTGTGATATGAAACCCTGATCTTTTTAAATCGCTTTCAGCAGCTGATTTTTATCACTTACAGAGTATGCAGCTTCTTTATCTTTAAAGTGGCTGTAAACCTCAGACGCAAAATCTGAACAAAGCATATCCCTCTATAGTGTGTACTTGTCTCAGTCCAGAGCACACTAAGTGTCATTTTTGTCTGCTGCCTCCTTCCTCTGCTATCAGCATGAGTCACTTGTGACAAGTTTTCCTGACACCAAGAGAAAAATGGTGACAGGGGAGGGGGAGCTCCAGCACACAGCCTGTGACTGACAGCCCCATCTCTGTGTGCTGTGTGAAGGGGGAAGGGGGTGTCTCTCCACCCCCAATCAGCTACTGAACTCTGCAGAGCATAATTTCAGTTCTCCACCCCCTGACAGCTCAGACAAGCTGTATAAAATTCTGGACTTTAGAGATTGTAGACAAGAGAATACTGCAGATAAAAAAGTACAACTTACACTATATTTCCAAAAGTATTGGGACGCCTGCCTTTACACGCACATGAACTTTAATGGCATCCCAGTCTTAGTCCGTAGGGTTCAATATTGAGTTGGCCCACCCTTTGCAGCTACAGGCGGTTTCAGGTTACAAACAAGATAGGGTCTGTAGATTTGTTCTTAAGTTGAATCTGTTTGTATGTCGGAACAGGTACATTTTTTAAGTGTAGCTCCAGCCAAAAAAACTATTTTTAGGAGTGTGTCTATGGAAATGTTTGGAAAAAATACTGCGCTAGAAATAATATTCCAAAGGTGTTCTATCGGGTTGAAGTCAGGACTCTGTGCAGGCCAGTCAAGTTCCTCCACCCCAAACTTGCTCATCCATGTCTTTATGGACCTTGCTTTATGCGCTGGTGCGCAGTCATGTTGGAACAGGAAGGGGCCGTCCCCAAACTGTTCCCACAAAGTACTATACTCGAGTATAAGCCGACCCGAATATAAGCCGAGGCACCTAATTTTACCACAAAAAAATGGGAAAACTTATTGACTCGAGTATAAGCCTAGGGTGAGAAATGCGCAGCTACTGTAAGTGGAAAAGAGGGTCAACAATGCAAATTTGCAGCCTCACTGTGCCCATCTGCAGCCATAGGTCCCTCAAACTTGGTAGTTAAGGGTTCCTAGATGCCCCCCTAGCTGCAGCCAAAATTTGGGGTCTCTGGACCCAAAGGGTCCCGAAATGACATTGCTGCAGAAGGACACAGTTGACCGACTTTGCTGCTAGAAACCCCATCTTTGGATATGTTGTAGTGTGAGTTCCACTGGGTTTGATTACCAAATGTGGGGTTCCTAGCACCAAGTGTCCCCGAGATACGGGGCCCCAAACTCGGGTCAGAAAATGTCAAGCACTTTTCTGCAGCAGAAAATGACATTTTCCGAACCGACTTTGGGGCCCCTTATCTCGGGGCCACTTAGAGCTACGAACCCCATCTTTGGATATGTTATGGTGCTAGGTCCACTGGGTTGGCACAATAATGTTTGGGTTCCTAGCACCAAGTGGCCCCTGAGATACGGGGGCCCCAAAGTCGGGTCGGAAATTATTATTTTTTGCTGCAGAAAAGTGCTTGACTCGAGTATAAGCCGAGGGGGGCACTTTCAGCACAAAAAAATGTGCTGAAAAACTCGGCTTATACTCGAGTATATACGGTAATAATAATTTATCCACTTGAGATCTGTGCTATAGCCGAATGACGGCTACATTGCGGACCTGCATTGCCGAGACTACGTCTATTGACGTTGTCCCGTGCATGAGCGGCCTCTATAGACTCTCTGGATCACAGATCGGAGTAAGGGGTCGATCCCAACCCCTTACCACGTGATCAGCTGTCAGCCAATGAAACGTGATGGCAACACAGCCGGCAATCGGCTATTATTTCTCCTTGCGCTGACAGCGCGAGGATGAAAAAAAAAGCCGATCACCGGCGTCAGTGAGAGGGACCTCAGTCCCGATCACTGCAAGCTGCCGCCAGCTCATCAGTGCCCACTTGTGCCCCCTACAAGTGCCACCTAGCAGTAGGCAACAGTGCCGCCCACCAGCGCCACCCATCAGGGCCCACACTGCCATCTGTCAGTGCCACCTATGAGTGCCCACAATCAGTGCCTGAAGAACAGTGCTGCCCATCAGTGCCACCTATCAGTGCCCATCAGTGTCACCTACCAGTTCCCATCAGTGCGGCCCATCAGTGCCATCTATCAGTGCCCATCAGTGCCATCTATCAGTGCCACCCATCTGTGCCACCCATCAGGGCCCATCAGTGCCGCCTTATCTGTGCCCATCAGTACCGACTTATCTGTCCCCATCAGTGCCACCTTATCTGTGCCTATCAGTGCCGCCTTAACTGTGCCTATTAGTGCCCATCAGTGCAGCCTATCAGTGCCCATCAGTGCCACCTCATCAGCGAATATCAATGAAGCAGAAAAATTACCTGTTTGCAAAACTTTATAACAAACTATTAAACATGATTTTTTTAATTTTTTCTAAATTTTCCATCTTTTTTTGTTTGTTTAGCAAAAAATAAAACCCCAGCTGTGAATAAATACCACCAAAAGAAAGCTCTATTTGTGGGGAAAAAATGAAAAAAATTTCATTTGGGTACAGTGTTGTATGACCGCGCAATTGTCATTCAAAGTGTGAGAGCGCTGAAAGCTGAAAATTGGTCTGGGCAGGAGGGGGGATTAGGTGCCCAGTAAGCAAGTGGTTAAAAAAAATAAAAATGTCAGGGTCCTGCCTGGGCATAATTATCATTTCTAGATGTTCCCTAGAGGATAGTTATATTGATCCATACCTGACAGATCACTGAAAGCTGCATATCACTTTAGTAGTCACCGCTACTACAGCGATAGCAGCATTCTTCCAGGCCCGGTGCCATGTTATAGGCACCGGGCCTGGAAGAATGCTGCTATCGCTGTAACAACCACAAAGGGGTCACCTGCATGGCACTGCCATCATTAGGCGCAAGCCTTGTAATTTTCCTTTTTTATGAATTCAAGGTGTTCTCTGATTGGACACGGCGGTGATGTCATGATCTCCACCTCATCCAATCACAGAACACCTTTTTTTTCATTTCAACATCACTACTACTAATGATGCTTTTACAAACTGAAGAAAACCAAGATGGAAATTAGCCAGGAGGACAGGACAGGAAGAAACTTTTATGTCATATTTTTTAAACATTCCGTTCCAAATTCGTTTTTTAACGAATTTCGACAAATTTGTTTATTCGGATATATCCGAATTCCAGAAAATTTGAACATTTGAAAATCTGAAATGATAACTAACTAATAATAACTAACTATTAAATTATAGGTATTGGAATTTCCTTTCAAATTTGGCTGTTAGTGAACGTAACGAATACTAATTTATCCGAAGTTACGAATTATCCATAATAACGAATGCCGCATCTAAACGAGTGGAACGTAACGAATTATTAATAATAATAATAATAATAATAATAAATAATAATAATAATAAAAACTTTTTATTATTATTTATTATTAATTTGTTCCATTCTATTTGTTTAGATGCGGCATTCGTTATTTTGGATAATTCGTAACTTTGGATACATTTTTATTCGTTACATTCACTAACAGCCAAATTTAAAAGGAAGATAGTTAGGGTTTTTTTTTTTTTTAAATAACAAACATATAGTACTTACCTCAACTGTGCAGCTCGTTTTGCACAGAGTGGCCCCGAACCTCATCTTCTGGGGTCCCCCGATGGCTCTCTTGGCTCCTCCCCACATCAGATAACCCTAGCAGCAGGGTTACCTTTCGGGCGCGCTCCCGAGTCCATAGCCGCCGTATGTATGATTCGGGCCTCGCCCATCGCGTCAATGGATTTGATTGACAGCAGCGGGAGCCAATGGCTGCGCTGCTTTCAATCTATCCAATCAAGAGCCGGGACCCCGTGGAGAGAGGGAGAGCGCGATGGGTTATTGTTAGTTAGTTAGTTATTCTTTCAAATTTTCTTTCTTATTTTTGGATTTTCTAATTTACAAATTTCCTAATTTACAAATTTTCTAATTTACAAATTTTCTAATTTACAAATTTATGAAATTTTCTAATTTACAAATTTATGAAATTTTCTAATTTACAAATTTATGAAATTTTCTAATTTACAAATTTATGAAATTTTCTAATTTACAAATTTATGAAATTTTCTAATTTACAAATTTTATGAAATTTTCTAATTTATGAATTGCGATCATAACAAATGACTCGAAAAAGAAAAAGAAAAAAACGAATGAAACGAAAATGAACTAATTTTTCGGCAGTACACGTATCTAATATTTTTTTTCTTTTACAGATGCTACTGGTGTGGACGGCACAATCCCGGGCTACGCCATCGCCATTCTGGTCATCATAAGTGTAGTAGTGGTTACTATTGTTCTTTTTGCCTATTTTGTAAGTATCTATTGAAGTATATGAAGGGGAAATATTAAAAAACCAAATACACTGATTTTTTTTCCTCAGTTTAGGCCGATACGTATTCTTATACATATTTTTGATAAAGAAAAATTGCAATTAGCGATTATTGGATTGGTTTGCGCAAAAGTATATAGCGTTTACAAAATATTTGGGGATAGTTTTATAGCATTTTTTTTATTAATTATTTTTTGTTTTTTTTTTCCTAGTAATGGCGGCGATCAGCGATTTTTATTGTGATTGCGACACTATGGCGGACACATCGGACATTTTTGACACATTTTTAGGACCATTGTCATTTATACAGCAATCAATCTATTTAAATGCATTGATTCCTGTATAAATGACAGTTGTAGTGAAAGAGTTAACCACTAGGGGGAGGGGAGGGGTTATGGGCTGTGACGTGTGTTGTGTTTTTTACATTAGGGGGGCGGGGCTGACATCTGACGTCATTGATCAGCTTTCCCGATGACCGGGAACAGCCAATCAATGACAGGCAGAGTAGGAAGCGCGGGGAGCGGTTTGTTTACACAGACCTCTCCCCGTTCTTCAGCTCCGTAACCCGATCGCGGGACACTGGCGCCGCGCACGCGACCCACGGGCAGGCATTTAAAGAATCACGTACAGGTACGTGATTTTGCCTGCCCGTGCCATTCTGCTGACGTATATATGCAGTGGGCGGTCGGGAAGCGGTTAATGGCTGTTGCTAGGGGTCCCTCGTAGTCTGCCTCCTCCTCCTTGACGTCACTTCCCCTTGGCGCAGGAAGGGAGATCACCTCTCCCCCCTCCCTCTTGTCAATCATCTGGTCCCAGATGATTGCGCGGCCAGTCATGGCCACAGCCGGGCGCCCACAGTTACAATGCCGGCGCGGAACAGAGGGGGGGACAAGCGGGGCTTCGATCCCTCGCATCGCTGGACCCTGGGACAGGTAAGGTCCGATTATTAAAAGTCAGCAGCTGCAGTATTGTAGTTGCTGACTTTTTTTTATTTTTTATAATGGGAACACCACTTTAACTGCTTCCTGCCCGCGTCATTGTAAAATGACAGACAGGCGGAAAGCCTATCGTCATATGACATCCTCCCAAGAATGTGCCTTGTGTGGCCGCTCTGGGCCACACTCCGGCATGATCTATCGCCCGCTGTGTCCACCAGACACAGCGGATGACTGATCAGTGTAACCGCCCGCTGCCGCATGTGATCGCTGTGGCCAATCATGACAGTTGTAAATAATGAATGGCTTCCTTTCATGCCATTCATTGTATACAATTTTGTTGCTAGCTGTGATCGGTCACAGTGATCACATGGTACAGACAGGGCCAATCACAGCTCATTTGTATCATGTGATTATCTGTGGCCAATCACAGCTAATCTTAATAATACCAGTGTCTATGTACTGTCATTCAGTAAAAAAATATTTGCTCATAGCAATGAAATTCACTGCTATAAGCAATCATAGTATGTGCTCTGCTCACAGTGTGTAAAAAAAAAAAATTTAAAAAGAAAAGAAAAACAAAAAAATTGTTTAAAAAATGTAATTTTTTTATTTTTTTTTTTATTTTATTTTACTAAATACATTGGACTGTCTACTTTCCAAGAAGGTCATTTGGGGGGTATTTGTACCGTCCTGGCATTTTTGGGTCTCAAGAAATGAGATCGGCCATCGGCCATCAGTACATTAGAATTGATCGATATATATATATATATATATATATATATATATATATATATATATATATATATATATATATATATATATCCCATAGCTTGTGAACCCCATAACTTTCCTACAGACTAAATAATATACACGGATTTGGGTTATTTTCACCAAGGAAATGGAGCAGAATACATTTTGGCCAAAATTTATGAAGAAAGATTATTTATTTGCAAAATTGCATAACAGAAACGAAGAAAAACGCGTTTTTCTTCAAAATTGTTGGCCATTTTTTGTTCGTTTAGCAAAAAAATACAAAAAACCCCAGTGGTGATTAAATACCACCAAAAGAAAGCTCTATTTGTGTGAACAAAATGATAGAAATGTAGTTTGTGCACAGTGTTGCATGACCGCGCAATTATCGTTCAAACAACGCTGACAACGCTGTAAGCTGAAAATTGACCTGGGCAAGAAGGGGTAAAAGTGTCTGGTATTGAAGGGGTTAAAGGCATTTGGAAAATGTTTGTTTTTATATTTGATGAATGATGGGTGTCTTCCTTCTCTAGGTGGCATACACCAGATCCTTTTCATACTCTTTTAACACCGGATTCTGAAATCGGTCATTGAGGTGAGTACCAACCTCTGATAAATAAAGATTACAATGGCTCTGTCTGTCATTAGTATCAAGTGCAGCAATTGAAGAAAAGATGAGTAATGTGAAGGAAGATAAGAAACTTAGTTTGCTCACATTTGTAGAGAATTTGTGATATTGTTGTCTCATGCACACAATGACCACTCTTTGTCATCAATTCCTGCAACTGCTTCAGAGTTGCTGTAGGCCTCTTGGTGGCCTCTCTGACCAGTGTCCTCCTGGCTCTTTCATCCAGTTTGGATCCAGGGAGGGTCTGTGTTGTACCAAATACCTCTCACTTCTTAATAAGTAACTTCACTGTGCTTCTAGGCATTGAGTATGGAAAATTGTTACCATACATACCGTAATTTTCCTTTCCTGGGAGCTCATCATGTCAGCCTAGGGTTCATAGACTGACATGATTAGCAGCAGGAAAAATCCTTGGTGGCCATCTCCTGACTTGTGCCAAAACGTTATCCCGGAGATCCCGGTGACAGTGCCTTTGCACCCATAGTTGATTGTTTGCTTCCGTTGCACTACCAGGGACTGAAATGCTCCAGGAAAGCTCTTTTCATGCTGAGCTAATCAAAATGACAGTTGAACACAGTTGAAAGTCAAATGGCTTTGTGTGCCATTGAGAAGGTGATTAGCTACACCTGACTGAGTTTTCAAGTCATTTTAAGCAGGGGGAGGGGGGGTATTCCTTTTCCAACTCAGTGATTCTGTTTTGAAGTTTTGTTGGTGTTATATCTTTCACTTGGATGCCATAAGTTGCACTGAGTAAATACGGCTGGATAAAACAAAAGCATTGTATGTTTTAATTTCAGGCTGAAAAGCAACAAAATGGGATTCTTTTAAAGGGGGAGGGAGGGATTTTTTTTAAATACCCACTGTATACTTCCATAAAGATTTAAAGTCCAACTTTGAGAAATGTGAAAATGATCCCTTGCAGTGGAGCTGCGCCCTTGTAGTGCAGATGCAGCCCCACCACTCCCGACACAAGGTCATCTAACACCCAGGGTAAAGATGCCAAATTGCACCCCCTCCCCTACAATGTGCAGGCATCAAGTGTAATCAATGGGGTGCGGGGTGTCGTTAGTCTTGTCTAGGGCCATGCAGGTGACTACAACAGGATCAGAGAACGGACTCACTGGGGCAGCAGCTTCGTCCAGAGACATGGTGTCCGCCTCCTCCGCCTCCCCAGCTCCTCTGCTGTCCTCGGCCCACCTCCTCGCTGTCCTCGTGTCCACCTCTATGCTATCCTCGGCCTGCCTCCTCCGCTGTCCTCGTGTCCACCTCCTCGCTGTCCTCGTGTCCACCTCTATGCTATCCTCGGCCTGCCTCCTCCGCTGTCCTCGTGTCCACCTCCTCGCTGTCCTCGTGTCCACCTCTATGCTATCCTCGGCCTGCCTCCTCCGCTGTCCTCGGCCCACCTCCTCGCTGTCCTCGTGTCCACCTCTATGCTATCCTCGGCCTGCCTCCTCCGCTGTCCTCGGCCCACCTCCTCGCTGTCCTCGTGTCCACCTCTATGATATCCTCGGCCCACCTCCTCGCTGTCCTTGTGTCCACCTCTATGCTATCCTCGGCCTGCCTCCTCCGCTGTCCTCGGCCCACCTCCTCGCTGTCCTCATGTCCCCCTCTATGCTATCCTTGGCCTGCCTCCTCCACTGTCCTCGGCCCACCTCCTCGCTGTACTCGTGTCCATCTCTAAGCTATCTTCGGCCTGCCCACCTCCTCGCTGTCCTCGTGTCCACCTCTATGCTATCCTCGGCCTGCCTCCTCCGATGTCCTCGGCCCACCTCCTCGCTGTCCTCGTGTCCCCCTCTATGCTATCCTTGGCCTGCCTCCTCCGCTGTCCTCCTGCCCTCCTCACAGGCTGAGCTGCTGCTGACCTCCTCTGCAGCAGCCGTGAAAGATGTCCTCCACGGCTGCTGCTTTCTCTGGAGAGTCAGTCAGCGCCCCAGCCCTTTGTAGGGCCCCTTGTGTTCCCCAGCCAGGCAAATGGGGAAGTCAGCGGCCGTGGCTGTGCCCCCTGGGCAGCAGTGCGCCCTAGGCGGCTGCCTAGTTTGCCTAGGGGGAGCGCTGGTCCATCTCAACACATGAGGTTCCAAGGTAAGGGGGAACAGGAGAGGTTTGGGAGATCACGGATAACATTACAAGGAGACAGAAAAACACAGTAAGAAACAGTTTCATGAAAAAAATTAGATTACAGGGTCATTAAGTAGTGGATATGTATGGATTATTTTTGGAAAATAAGGATATTGTTTAGTTTCACTTTATCAAGCTTTTAAACCCTTGCTGTGCAGGAGAGTCCCACTGCAAGTTTTTTTTTGGTCCTGGGGTGGGGCTTGTTGTGAGTATGATAAAAAAAAATATATAGTCTTCATACTTCTATCTGATTCTTTTACAGATTGTCTGCAAGGTTTACATTTACTATTGTAACTAAAAGTTATAAGGGACACTTACTGGACGTCACTATGAAAATCCCATAATGGAGAACTTTTGGAGAACTGGGCCAACTATTCCAGTTATGATTTCTGGATACCCCAGGAAAACACGAGAGATGGACGGATCCATAGAAGAGATACACACCCAGTACATAGCAATACCGTATATCTGTATAACCAGGGTCAGAGTTGCTGTAAGCGGTCTCTTTATAAAACATTTGTTGGATGAATGTCAAACACATTCATGCAGGCTGCAAGAATTCTGGCTGTAATTTCTGTAATAGAATGAGCCCTATGATCGTTAGCGCCATCTTGTGGCCAAAATGCAGTGTATTCTCTCATTGAGGTATTTCAGAAAACTGTACCACATTTTAGCAACTTAGATGGAGCTGACATCAGTGTTAATTGTGACATCAAATTTGGTTTTAGTTATAGTCTTTTGACTAAAAACGCCGTTCTAGTTTTAGCCTTTTGATTAAAATGCCATTTTAGTTTTAGTCGTATTTTAGTCATCTGAGTTGTTTTAGTTTTAGTCTTATTTTAGTCGACTAAAATTTCCAGCACATTTTAGTCTACTAAAATCGAATGGGTTTAGTTAAATTTTAATGCATTATTTCTTTAGAACTGCCAAACATTATATACTGTAAAAAATATCCCAAACCGAGGGGGACAGAAAAAGATGAGGTTTACTGAAGGGCAATACACATAATGAATCTCTTATCAAAAATTGATGTTTATTAAATTCGTCCAGGACATAGATTGATTTACTTACCCCCTTCCCTGCCTTTCCTTTCCCCTTGCTGGCTCGAGCCCTGGGGGGGATTGATGTTTGTCTATCTGCCACACTAAGCAATTGCTGGATACTCCACACTGGTGGATGGCAAGGCTGACACCAATTTCCCTTGTGTCCGGACGCTGTTGTTATTATTTGTTACATGTTGTCTTGACCTTTTTGTGGTTGTTTTTGACCAGCCCACTTGGACTGGTCGATAATTTGTACCAGGGTTAGTCTAGTATTGGTTTTCATCATTTTATCCACATGTTTTGTATAAACCTAATAAACATACATTTTTGATAAGAGATTCATTATGTGTATTGCCCTTCAGTAAGCCCCATCTTTTTCTGTCCCCCTCTGTTTGGGATATTTTTTTACAATCATTTTTTTCAGGGGTTGAAGCGCAATTATCATTATCCTAGGCACATACTTTTTACATAAGCCTCTACTTTTTATATTTATTAAACCAAACGTTAGATACTCCTGGAGTAAAAATCGAATAACATGTTTATTATTTATGGTATTAAGGTTTGAACACGCACCTACAGACACAGATTTAGCCGTTGTGATTTAAATTCAATTTACGGTAGTTTTAGTTATAGTCTTTTGACTAAAATGTAATTTTAGTTTTAGTCGTATTTTAGTCATCTGAATTGTTTTAGTAGTATTTTAGTCGACTAAAATAGTATTAATTTAGTTGACTAAAATATTTTAGTCGACGAAATTTACACTGGCTGACATCCATTCTATGAATGTTTTATAATATGCTACTAAGTAAAGGAAAAGGCAATGCCAGCTACTCTTAAAGACCACGTTGAATAAACCAATGCTAGATATTACAGGATTGCACTATATTGTTACATAAAGGCAATGTTTACTTCAGGGAATAATATTTATATAACAATTATTTATTTTATAATTACTACCAGACTATCAGAATTTTATTTTGCACTATTCAGAAAGGATCTGTTGTATTGATATGTTACTGATCAGATATTTATTATAACATTACAATAAAATACTATTTATTGATGTTGATTATACAAACTCCACTTTTTTGTCAGCAATCTTCTATTCATTGGCCATAATTATCAGGCAAGTACCATACAGATAGTTCATTCAAACGGATGTCTGTTAAAGCATGTTACTCCTACTTCAATATCATTTTACAGTCCATGTTTATGTTGAATGGTACAAAAATAAAAAATGATTACATAAAAAATGTAAAAATCTTCATAAAACATGGCTACACTAATGTATAAGAGAATAACAATCAAGTAGATACCAAACATGCCTGTACTATAATGTCCAGCAGATGAACTGATCACATTAGACCTCCTAAACAAATTCGATTTATATCACATTTAGTTTTTATCAAATTGTGATTTTATTCCATTCAGTTATATGTTGGTTATTGGATTGTAAAGCCTTGTCATCTGAAAATATAGTTATAGCCTAATAATTGGCCTTAGGGAGTGTCCGCTGAGATATAACCTATTGCTTATGCCCAGAGGAGCCACTGATGTATGGGTTCCCTGATTCTGGATGGCAAAGACCCCCTTTTCGGCAATGCCACACCCTTTGACACACCAAGGCTGAAGAAGGAAAATGTATTCAGGCTACACACCCGAAACAACAAAAAAATGGCAACAGTCACAAAAAATTTTACATTTGTACAAAACAAAGACAATGTGGGAACTAAACCCCTTCCCGCTGCAAGAATCCCAAATCTAGGTGGGTGGGGACCATAACTAAAGGCAATAATCTCCTAGAGCGTGGGTCAGCAACCCGACGATTGCGGCCCACCTGTTGTCCGCGGACAGATGACAGGTAGACCGCAAACAGGTTCCTGATCCCCGCCTTCTAGGTGCTGGTCCTTGTCTCTCCTCTCAGTCTCAAACCTTTTCCGTGGCTCCGCTGTGCCTTCTCCCGGTCTTTCTCTCTCCCGCCTTCTCCGCCGCTTTCATCAGTGAACAGCAGAGACCAGGAGGCAGCACAGCTCAGGACAGAGGGTAGGAGGAGAATCTGGCCAAATTAACTTTTTAAGTTAAACCACAGTTGATTGGTTGCTAGGACACAGGGTGCTCCTAAGCAACCAATTACCAGTATTCTAATATAAAAAGTCACTCTGCCAGCTCTGTCAATATCTGTGCTGCCTCCCAGTCTCTGCTGTGGAAACAGGTAGGACACTACTATGGGAGGGAAGGGGGGCCAGAAGTCACTGCTATAGGGGAAAGGGGAGGGCAGAAGACACCACTGTGTGTGTGTGGGGGGGGGGGGTGATGTGAAGGAGCAGAGGACACTGTTATGGACAGGGTCACCACATAGCTTCATATCACCAGTGATGTAAGTAACGGAGTTAAAATAAACGGAGTTACTTAACGCAGTTACTTTAGATGGTAACGAGTAATCTAACTGATTACTTTTCCCCTCATGGTAACGCAGTTCACATTACTTGGGTGGCGTTACCGCAATTACATCTACTGCCACTAGATGGCAGTAGTGTAATTCCGGTGTCCTGCCGAAAAAGTTTCCCCAACCGGATAAGGACCCCCTGTACTGAGCAGGCGCATCGCTTGCGCAGTACGAAGGACTAAGGGGCGCATTTATTATTATTGTTATATATCGAGCTCTGCCCATTAATTTAACATTCGCCCTCTTCTGTAGCCATCCGCCCCTTACACAATATAATAATAATAGACCCGCCCCTTGCTTACACGCTATAACAGATCTGCCCCTTGGTTAGAGTAATAATAGAGCAGCCCCTTGGTTACACAATATATAACAATAATAATAAATGCGCCCCTTGTTTACAGTAATAATAGACCCGCCCCTTAGTTACACGTATAGAATATTAAAAAAAAGTCACAGTGCTGAGTAACTAATTACTTTTCCAATGTAGTAACTGAGTTACTAACGCAATTACTTTTTGGGAGAAGTAATTTGTAACTTAACTAATTACTTTTTTAAAGTAAGATGACCAACACTGCATATCAGCCCCCGAACCCTTCATTCTGAGCCTAACATACTCCTGAACCCTGCTTTCTGAGCCCAATGCGCTCCTTAACCCTGAATTCTGAGTCTAATGCACTCCTTAACTCTGCATTCTGAGTGCAACGCACTCCTGAACCCTGCATTCTGAGGACAACGCACTCCTGAACCCTACATTCTGAGCACAAAGTACTCTTGAACCCCGAATTTTGAGAGCAACGCACTCCTGATCCCTGCATTCTAAGAGCCGTGCACTCCTGATCCCTGCATTCTGAACATAATACACTCCTGATCCCTGCATTCTGAGTTTAACACACTCCTGAACCCTGCATTGTGAGCCTAATGCACTCCTTAACCTTGCATTCTGAGCAATCAACAGCTGAGTACCTGTGGAGAGATAGGAGCAGGCAATTAGCTGACAGCAGAGCGCCCAGCTCAGAGAAGGAAGGGCTGAGCCCAGCCCTGACAATATCGTCCTTACCCATGCTTGCTGGACCATGTGTCAACAGTAGGGTAGATTTTACGGCTGACTGCCTTGCCTAACAATGCCAGAACATTCCCTTCCACGTGATGGTAGAGAGATGGAACAGCCTTACGTGAAACGTAGTAGCGACTGGGAACCTGCCATTGTGGTACAGCACATTGTGCAAATTCACGGAAGGGGGCAGAATCCACCAGGCTGAAAGGCAGAAGTTAGAGAGCCAACAGCTTTGACAAGCTTGCATTTTCAGCTTTCAGTGCTCTCGCACTTTCAGTGACAATTGCGCGGTCATGCAATGCTGTAACCAAATTAATTTTTTATCATTTTGTTCACACAAATAGAGCTTTAGTTTGGTGGTATTTATTCGCAACTCCGTTTTTTATTTTTGCGATATAAGCGAAAACATTTTGAAAAAAAACAATATTTTCTCCTTTCTTTTTTAAAAGAAATCCAATAAAATCAAATTTTGTCATAAATGTAAGCCAAAATGTATTCTGCTACATGTTTTTTGTAAAAAAAAAATCCGTTTAGTGTATAATAATTGGTTCGCGTGATCACGGACATATGTACGCAAATGATCATGTAAAAGGGGTGTGCAGGTGATCACGGACATATGTGTGCAGATAATCATTGGCACATGTTATTTTACTGGGACATATGTGGGGGACATGTGTTTTTATTATTTGGGGACATGTGTGTTTTGGGGACATGTGTGTTTTACTGTGGGGACATGTGTGTTTTACTGTGGGGACATGTGTGTTTTACTGTGGGGACACTACACTGGTGATCAGTGAATAAAAAGCTGTAAAAAAAACAGCTAATACTCACTGATCACCAGCCGGCTGCAGCGATCCGCTCTCCTCTCCTCACCGACGACTTCCGTGTGAGGAGAGGAGAGCCGATTGCCTAGCAACCGGCTGTTTGTTTACATGACATGAGGGCTGTGATTCGACACGGCCGTCATGTGATCAGGAGGGCCAATCACCGAGCCCTCCTGCCGATCCGAGATGCGCCGTGTCCGGGTGACACGGCCGCATCGTGATCGCGCCGCTGCGCGGGCACGCGCGCGCGCGATCCCTCTACTTCTGAAGGACGTTCCGGAACGTCCATTCAGAAGTAGACGGCTGACACCCGGCCGTATATGTACATTGGCCGGGTGGGAAGTGGTTAAGGGGGACCCCAGCCAAAAAAAAATAAAAAATGGCGTAGGGTCCCCCTCAAAATCCATACCAGACCCTTATCCGAGCACGCAACCTGGCAGGCCGCAGGAAAAGAAGGGGGGACGAGAGCGGCCCCCCCTCCCACCTGAACCGTACCAGGCCACATGCCCTCAACATTGGGAGGATGCTTTGGGGGTCTAAGACCCCCAAAGCACCTTGTCCCCATGTTGATGAGGACAAGGGCCTCTTCCCCACAACCCTGGCCATTGGTTGTGGGGGTCTGCGGGTGGGGGGCTTATCGGAATCTGGAAGTCCCCTTTAACAAGGGGACCCCCAGATCCCGCCCCCCCCCTGTGTGAAATGGTAAGGGGGTACAGAAGTACCCCTACCATTTCACCAAAAAAGTGTCAAAAATTGTAAAAAATGACAGGAGACGGTCTTTGACAATTCCTTTATTAAAATCTTCTTTCTTCTTTCTTCATCCTTCGGTTTCTTCATCTTCTCCTTCCGTCATCTTCTTCCATTTTCTTCTTCCTCCGATCCGCTTCTTCTTGCGCTCTTCTCGTCCTTCTCGTCCAGCATCTTGCTTTTTTGTTTTGTTTTTTATCAATGAATGACAGTTCTCTGTGTTACGGGAGCCATCAATTCATTAGCCGCGAGTGCTTTTAAATAGCTTTTTTCCTGCAAAAATGACACTTTTTGCAGGGACAGTTCTAAGCACAGGAAACCTGCCCCCCTTCACAGGCAACCTATAGACACCCCCCAGATGTGATACTGCAATGCTGTACTAACAGCACGCACACACAAATCCCCAGAAATAAAGCACATATTGTCAGCAGTCAGCAACACACTGACACGCTGACACTGAAACACAATATGCGAGGCCGCCGCCGCGGCGGCCTCTTATACCGTGGGGCGTGTACTAAAGCCCCTGAGCTATAATTGGCTACAGGCATCCTGCCTGTAGCCAATTATGGCTCTCCTCGCTGCCGGCGCTGTGATTGGCCAAGCATGCGGGGTCACAGTGCATGCTTGGCCAATCATCAGCCAGCATTGCACTGCGACTGGCGCAATGCATTGCGGGCCGCTCGCATCACACGAATTTAATGCGAGCGGCCCAAATAGTTCTGGGCTCGCCGAATGGGCGAACGCCCGATGTTCGATTCGAACATGGGTTCGAATCGAACACCGGGCCCATCCCTAGCAGTAACGCACAAAAAACTATATGACGTTAAGTAACGCACACAGAATTATATGGCATTAAACTGGCATTAACGCACAAAAAAACGATATGGCGTTAAACTGGCAGTAACGCACACAGAATTATATGGTGTTAAACTGGCAGTAACGCACACAGAAGTAAATGGCGTTAAACTGGCAGTAACGCAATCAAATAGACAGTGTTCAACCATCACTACACTGATGCTATCTGAACTGTCCCTGCACTAGCTATACACTAATGTCAAGATTACTGACATGGTCTCACTACACTACATTGAAACTATCTGAGCTGTCCCTTCTCTACACTAATGTATATATGAACAACGAAAGTTCAGCCCGAACTTATGCTTGGGGCGAATCGTTTTCCCATCCCTACTGGGGACAATGTTCTGTCAGGACTGCTGTTCTGGTCACTACGATCACCGTTGTCTGTGGTCCAAAGGGGAATCCGGATCCCTTGACCTTGTTAAGTTGCTTTACCACGACCACATCTCCTGATTGGAAGGGGTGTGTTGGTTCCTGTGAAGGAAGAGGAAAAGAGACAGACACATCACCATAGATGCCATTCAAAGTTTGAATCAACTTCCTACAATATTCTTCTTGAATCAATTCCAAATCACCATAATAGGTGGGCCTTTTGCCCAGAGTGTTGGAAATGGTCACCCCATATCACTTCAAACGGTGATAACTTATGACGCGTACACACATGGTAAAGTCAGATGGGAGCTTTTCATCGGATATTCCGACCGTGTGTATGCCCCATCTGACTTTTTCTATCGGCATTTCTGACGGACTTAAGCCCCATACACACGGTCGGATTTTCCCATGGATTCTGTCCTATCGGACAATGTTGTCGGAAAATCCGACCGTGTGTAGGCACCATCGGACAGTTTCCATCAGATTGTCCGATGGACAAAGTCCTATCTCCTGCTGGATAGATTTTTCGACAACAAAGTCCGATCACACCAAATCCGATCGTGTGTATCAAATTCCTGACGGACAAAGTGCCACGCATGCTCAGATCACATTACAAGACCAAAGCTATTGGCTACTAGCCTCTACGTAGTCCCGTCGTACGCAAAACAAACGTCACCACGTTCAGAATGATCGGATTTTCCGACAACTTTGTCCGACCGTGTGTACGCAAAACCAACATCGGACAAAGTACGACGGACATGATCCGACGGACCTGGTCCTCGTATAATCCGCGCGTGTGTATGGGGCTTTAGAGAACATGTTCTAAATATTTCAGACGGAAAAAATTTCTAGCAGGAAAAAACGCTCGTCTGTATGATGTTCCGACGCATCAAAACTCACGCATGCTCTGAAGCAAGTAGGAGACGGAAGCGCTCGGTCTGGTAAAACTAGCGTTCTTAATGGAGATAGCACATTCCTCACGCTGCAAGTTTTTAAAATAGTTTAACGCAGCGCATTCTCTTCTTCTTTATAATGCTAGAAGAATGAAGTTGTTTTGCTGCTCATATTCACAGAGTTCTCACAAACTGATTTCTTTATTATTTCTTGTGATCTCATGAATAATCTTTTATTTTTTTAAAGCCAGATCTCCATAATAATGTTTAGAATAATTTTTTATAGTCTTGTTTTTTTTTTTTATTATTTCATTAAGATCTCCTTTTTTTGGGATTATAGAAAAATTATTTTCTAGTGATCTCCATATATAATTTTAGTTTTTTGGGTGTAAAGTTACCACAATAACATTATTATCTTGTATTTTTAAACATCAATTAGGTTGGTTGGTGTCCCTTGTTAATTTGACATTGTATTTATTGAATCGTCTCTAACCAAACTTCTACTAACACGAGATAAACACGAGATTAGTAGAAGGAGCCCAAAGGGTGGCGCACTTGGTATTGAACTCCCTTTTTATAGTGCCGTCGTATGTGTTGCACTTCGCCGCGTTTTTATTGGTCGGAATTTGGTGTGACCGTGTGTATGCAAGACAGTTTGAGCCCAAATCCGTCGGAAATCTGTCGAAAAAACCTTCTGAGTTTATTCTGACGGCAAAACCGGACGTGTGTACGCGGCATTAGTTGTTTTAGCAGGTGTCTTTCTTATTTCTGCTAGTATTGCTGGCAGCACAGTTTCCCATTTGTCAAATGTGCCTCTAATCTTTAGTTTTTCTAATATTGGCCTTAATTGTTCTATTCATTTTTCCCACTATACCAAAACTCTGTGGGTGATAATTGTTATGGAACTTCCAGTCAATCTGTAATTGCTTCACAAGTTCCTGAAATACTTTAGAAATGAAAGCTGAACCATTGTTTGAGTTAATCTGCAATTATACTGAGCCCCATCTCAGTATAATTTCTCTCGCCAATATTTTTACCACTGTTTTAGCATCTTCCCTATTACATGGCAAGATTTCCGGCCACTTTGAAAAGGCGTCTACGATTACTAGCAAATATTTCTGTGCCTTGCCTGTCTTAGGCAATTGAGTGAAGTCAATCTGCAAATGTGTAAAAGGAGCACTAGGTGGCGGTAAATGCTCATGTTGTACATGATGTCAATTATTAGGGTTCTTCCTAATACATGTAATACATCTCTGTACTAATTCCTTGCACAAATTAAATACGTTTTGTATAAAAAAATCTACAGTTAGGACCTTTGCTGTGTCCTATCCCTATACTGGGAAATAAAAAGTGGGGCACTGCTTTGAGGTATGCCTACCCTCCCCTTTTTGGCCATGATAGCTTCAGTAGTAATTTCCAAACCTTGTGAAGACCAATACTAAAGATCCTTCTTTGTTGCAAAAGTCTACAGTGTCTGTAACATATGCTCTTGTGGTAAAATTGGATGGGACAGGGCAACCATGTCTACTGTTCTAAAGACAGATAAAGCCGCCTCTTTTGCAGCCTGATCTGCTAGTGCATTTGCCAAAGACACAGGATCTCCTCTGTTTGTGTGTGCCCTGCAATGAATGATGGCTAGCTGTGAGGGGAGTTGGATGGCTTCTAATGCCCCGTACACACGGTCGGAAAATCCGACCACAAAATCCATCGGATTTTTTCCGACGGATTTTGTTCGACACTGGTGTTGCATACACACGGTTGGACAAAGTTGTCGGAAAATCCGATCATTCTGAACGTGGTGACGTTTGTTGCCTACGACGGGACTACGTAGAGGCTAGTAGCCAATAGCTTTGGTCTTGTAATGTGATCTGAGCATGCGTGGCACTTTGTCCGTCGGAATTCGCTACACACGATCGGAAAAAGTCCGATAGGACTTTGTTTTCGGAAAATTTAAGAGCAGGAGATAAAACTTTGTCCGTCGGAAAATGCGACGGAAAAAGCCTACACGCGGTCGGAATTTCCGACAACATTGTCCGATAGGACATTTTCCATCGGAAAATCCGACCGTGTGTATGGGTCATAAGAGGTCAGTTATAAGAGCAGAATGGGAAATTGATTTTCAATCTGCTGTGACACAGCCTTGCTTCTGCCAGATTCAACCAAAAATCATGGACAGTTCCATAAGCATATTTGGAGTCAATGTAAATATTGACTTCTTGTCCATCAAAAAGTTGGCAAGCTCATGGCGCAGTCCATCAAAAAGCTGGCAAGCTCAATATCCATGGCACAGGTCGCTAGGGCGTGCAGACACACCGGCATGCCTTGTACTGGAACTGGAACTACTTTGGAAAAAAAGGCTACAGGTCTCAGCTTATCTCCATGGTCTTGGGCTAGAAATGCTGCCATGGTTTTACAGTTGTCCCTTGTATACAAATTAAAAGATTTACAATAAACAGGGAGTCCCAACCCTGGGGATGTTACCATTGCAGTTTTTAACCTTGTATAAGTATGTATTTTCTCATCATCCCAAGTCACTAGGTCCGGGGCTTCTGTCAGAGTGCCTTGTCTGAGTATGTAGTCAAAATGGGAACAGTCAGGTATCCATTGGTGGCAGTAACCAATCATACCTAAAAAGGACAGCATGTATTTCTTTGTTAGTGGGCCTGCCATACCCACGACAGCTGTAATGCCGCGTACACATGATCAGAATTCTCGTCGGAAAAAGCTCTGATGGTTTTCCTGTCTGAATTTCCGACGGAATTTCGCTTAAGCTGTCTTGCCTACTCACGGTCACACCAAATTCCGACGGTCAATAACACAGCGACATACAACACGTTCAACGGCACTATAAAAGGGAAGTTTAATGCTTCCGAGCATGCGTCGAAATTTTGCGTGTCGGAATTGCATACACACGATTGGAGAATCCGATAGAAAGGTTTTCCGTCGGAAGAATTAAGAACAGGCTCTCAATCCAAAGTCCGTCAGGAATGCCGACAGAAAAAGACCGATGGGCGTACACACGGTCAGAAAATCCGATGAAAAGCTCCCATCGGACTGTTTCCATCGGAAATTCCGACCGTGTGTACGCGGCATTACCCTTGCAAAGCTTATTTTGCATTCCCCTGGGGTGAGTGTGAACGCCAGATACTCAACTTGTGGAAGACAGTGCTGGACCTTGGACTGGGAGACCTTATGACCCTCTTTACACAGATAATTCAACAGACTTACAGTATCTACCTGAGAAGCCACCAGGGTGGGACTGCACAAAAGTAGGTTGTCGACATACTGAAGAAGGACAGAACCATTTTCAGCTGCCCATGAGCGTAGAGTCTCACGGAGCGCTATTGAGTAGACTGCAAGTGAATCAACATAGCCTTGAGGCAATCTTGCCCAGGTATACTGGGTTTTTTCAAAACAGAAAGCCATAAGTAGTTTTGTCTCTTCATCCACAGAGATGGAAAAAAAAGGTGTTACTTAAATCAATGACAGAAAAAACTCTTGCACTGTGTATAGAAGTAATCAGTGATGGTACATCTGGGACAATGGGTGCAATCGGGATGAATAGATTGGCTCTTAAATCCTGTACAAATCTGTAAGTACCATCTGCTTAAGCAGGGTCGTTTTTAATATTGATTGGACCCTGGGCAAAACTTTTCTTGGGCCCCCCCCATGCAGTTTTGCTCTTCGCCTGCTCTGAGACATACAATTAATAGCAGCTGGACTCAAAAGTTTACTGAATCATACCAGGCAGCTATTGCGATTGGTTGCCAGAGGTTACAGTGTATCATTACTGCTCACTGACTGGTTGCTAGAGGTTACACCACACATTACGGCTCACTGATTAGTTGCTAGAGGTTACAGCACATGATTTCTGCTTGTTGATTGGTTGCTAGAGATTACTGTAGATATGACCTCAGGGGGGCATGATATACATATCAATGCCGCCGGCCGCCCCTATTTACATATCAATGCCGCCGCCATTTACATATAAATGCCGGTAACATGTAAACACTGGGTCTGCAGGTGAGTCATCTTTACACAACAATAGGGCAGAGCTGGGCAGCATTAGTAGCAGCACTTCACACTTACATATTGGGACACAGCACAGGACTAAAACCTCCAGGGACGAGGGAATTTAAACCAGAATAGTTTGCAAGTATGAGGCAGCTGCTTTGGGCCCCACAACAATGACAGGGCCCAGGGCAGCTGCCCCTTTTGCCCTGCCTTAAAAACGGCCCTGTGCTTAAGGCACAGGATTAATTGGAGTGTTGAATGGTAATATTACTCTTTTTATTATCCCTTGCTACAGGAAAGATTGCACCAAAGGTCTGATGCCTTCAATATTTTCCTTTGGCAATGGATACTGCTTAAGAAACACTGGTGTTATTCCTTTCTTTACTCTTGCTTTGTAGGGAGTGCAATCTATGTGTCCTATATCAAATCTACTCTGTGCCCATACCTTGGGGTCAATCTGTGCTGACAAATCAGTCCTCAAAAAACAAAAGGGGTAATCTACATGTAAACCACCCATAATGTAAGATGAAATGTGCAGTCATAGTTTACCAATAAGTTCCCTCCCTAACAAATTAACAGGGCCTCCAGTTATCAACCTGAAACAGTGATGAAACATGAGATCTCCTGTTGTGGCATTATGTACAGCTAGGGGCAAAGTTTTATACATTTTGGTCACTATCCCATTTAGTCCCATTGAAGGCTCAGCATTCTCCCTTTCTCCATTATACATATCCATGGAGATTGTTGACCTGGTCACTCCTGTATCTAAGAGGAAAGGCATAGTGTCTTCCCCTACACAAAGACACTACACTACAGGGCACCCCTATTGTTGCTGACCTTGCTGTGGCCACTGTAGGGGATATCTCACTCCTCTTGTGTGTTCTGGAGGGTGCAATTGCTTGAGGTTGTGTAATATGGGCTTGTTGAGTGCTGTCCTGAGGGGTGTACTGTGAGTTACAGTCGGCCGCGGAGGGTATGGGCACTGATTAATCCTTTAAGTGTGCCTGGAACATTCTTTCTCTCTGACCTCTTTTCTTCTGCTCTTATTTTCTTTCTTCTTATGTTTATGGTTGGTTGTCTGCCAGGGCCTTTTGCAAATGGCTGGCTATGATATTAAAGCGAATGCTTGTGTCTTGCAGTATCTTTCTCCCTCCCATTTTAGTCGGTCCTGGGGTGGATTTTCCTAAAGGTGTTTATATAGATTGGTTATTAAATGCCCCGGTATACATTTCTGCTGTTTAACTGTGAGTCTGATATTACTATGATGTTTATATTATTCGCATATCCTCTCTTTCTGTTCACTTTATACTTGTCTATTGACAGCCCTGTGTAATGTCCACTGTTTGTAACTTTTGTTCTTTTTTATTTTATTTTATGAGAAATAAAAATTAATCAAAATTGTTGGATTGAACAAGTAAACTTTATCAAAAAAACAAGTGGATTTTGTGGGCACAACATGAGATGGTGTTTATCTAAAAAATATGAATCTTTATTACAAATTATACTAATTAAAAGAACATTTAAACATACAAAGCACCCTTCTGACTGACCGGATCAACAAGTACCAAAAAACAATAGGCATGGAGATATGGATATATATATCGTGTACATGTGGACACATATACTGTATAAATTGTGAGGATAAATAGGGTCCATAGGCTTCTCTATGCGCTGGAACCAGTGGGGACACCCATGGCACTACTTCTTTGGGGCTACCAGACCTCCATATCCTACTTGGGAAAGTGTGGGAGAGGCCACATACATTGTGAGCCCCCTTCATCAGGAGAAAGCCCTTGGATACTAGTATATAAGGTTTCGGCCAGCATACCAAGTTGAGGACTGGAAATATCTCTGAGTTGATACATTCAGCTATCCTGTCTTGGGCTCTTTATCATTGATCAGGAGCCAGCTTAATAACTCTCACCGATGGTGTACGTTCTCGTCTCTCTACCCACATAATCTATCTAGACATGTGCAATTCGTTTAGTTTTTTTTAGTTTTTCGTTAAAATTCGTTATATTCGTTCATTCGTTATCTTACAAATTAACGAACGATTCGCTAAAAATTTTAACGAATAACGAATGTTCGAATCGAACAAATCTGAAAAACAACGAAAATCCGAATTGACCAAATTAGAAACAACGAAACTACGAAAGAAATAAAATCCGAAAAACGAAAACAGGAACAACGAAAATCAAAATGAACGAAAAAAAATTCGTACATTCGTAACTTTTTTTTTTTTGGTTGAATTGGTCATTTTCTGTGTCTCTTACAATGGCGCTGCTTAACGTGCTTCGAATGGATTGAACGAAAAAATTCGTACATTTGTAACTTTTTCTTTCGATTCGTAATTTTCCGTGTCTCTTAAACTGTAATAATAGCATACACATTACATAAAATTATTGAATTATGCTCCGATTACGAATCTACGAAAACAATGTTACGAAAAAGTACGAATAAATCAATCTTACGAAAGTATGAATGTAACTAAATCTACGAAAATACGAATGCGTACGAATTTCGAATAAACGAAAATTAAACGGAAAAACGAATCAACGAAAAAATAACTCTTACGAAAAATACGAATCGTTACGAATACGAACACCGACGACTTACGAAATTACGAATCGTTACGAATCAATGGAAACGAAAGAAGCAAAACGAAAATAAACACATTTTTCTATTGTGCACATGTCTAATTAAATCCACTTGATGATGTGTTTTGACTTGAGAATTACCAATGATCTTGGTTAGATCAGATCTTCGTCTCTCAAAATCTAAATATCTCTTTGATTTGTTCTTTCACCAGCTGTGAACTCGCATTGGTGGATAGAAATCATTTTGGTTTCAAAATTCATAATAGGATGTCCCCGATATCTGAGCCTGAGTATCACCAGCACCCATCCAGTAAATGTCCTGAAGAAGCAATGTGTGAAACGCGTTGACAGACAAGAGTTCATGGAGAAGCCTATGGACCCTATTTATATATACAATTTGTACAGTATATGTGTCCCCATGGACTCGATATATATCCATATCTCCATGCCTATTGTATTGGGTACTTGTTGATCCTGTCAGTCAGTAGGGTGCTTTGTATGTTTAAATGTCCTTTTAATTAGTATAATTTGTAATAAAGATTCATATTTTTTAGCTAAACACCGTTGCATGTTGTGCCAACAAAATCCACTTGTTTTTTGATAGAGTTTCTACTTATTCAATCCCCATTCTATATATATATGATGTTGGCATAGTGGGGGTCCTCCTTTTCTAATAAAAATTGTTAATTATAAAAAAAAGTCCATCTTTTTTTTCCTACACTTTGACTATGAATACAAGACCTTTGCGTTTATTAGGTTACAGCTGTGGGATTGAATCCAACGCATTTCATAAACTTCCTCAGGGGCTGGAGCAGTTGACTAGTATATACTGTATATGGTGAATAAACCAACTTATCAGCCTCTAAAGTAAAAATAATTATAGCCTCTATATCAAGGGAAGCCCCCACTGGCATCAGATAGCGCAGTGTAACTAGCAAGGACTTTGGGTTTGATTTACTAAAACTGGAGAGTGGAAAACCTGGTGCAGCTCTGCATAGCAACCAATCATCGTCCAGGTTTTTTGTCAAAGCTTAAATGAACAACACATTTCATAAACTTCCTCAGGGGCTGCAGCAGTTGACTAGTAAATACTGTATATGGTGAATTAACCAACATATCAGCCTCTAAAGTAAAAATAATTATAGCCTCTATATCAAGGGAAGCCCCCACTGGCATCAGATAGAGCAGTGTAACTAGCAAGGACTTTGGGTTTGATTTACTAAAACTCGAGAGTGGAAAACCTGGTGCAGCTCTGCATAGCAACCAATCATCGTCCAGGTTTTTTGTCAAAGCTTAATTGAACAACACATTTCATAAACTTCCTCAGGGGCTGGAGCAGTTGACTAGTATATACTAGTATATACAGGTATTTGTCAAAGCTTAATTGAACAAGTTGAAGTTAGAAGCTGATTGGCTACCATGCACAGCTGCACCAGATTTTGCACTATCCAGTTTTAGAAAATCAATCCCAATTTGTCCAGTAGTATAAATAGACCCCATAGGACTGTCACACCCAGGGTGCCCTCCTAAAGATTGTTGTAGTAAAAACTTTAGATTTTTATAAATATTGGTACTTATAAAGTCCCATTTAATAAAAAACTTTTGATTTATTATTCTTTTCCATAGAATTGTGTCCTGCTAGGATCCCTACACTCTGATCGGTTGTAGGCTGTGCCCTACCCCTCCACCAAAACCAGTGGCGTATGATCCAGCCAACAATAGTCTGTTCTCTAACAATTCAATTGAAATCAACAGCAAATGAATAGAAAATTACCTGTGAATAGATTAATGAATGATTGATTGCCAAACCCAGTAATGACTTCATTAAATAGGGAAATCGCATAATTGTCTCTTGTTAATCCCCATCTCAGGCAGCCTTCATACCTGACATTCCTCTACATGGCTCATACAGTGGCTCAGAAGGGTACAGTTTGGAAGGGTAAAAGGTCATCCTTCTATTTGCAATGTTTTATAATATTAGGAGAATGCCATTTCCTCCCTGAGTGGCATCTGTGATAAGTCACCAGATGAGACAACCTCCTTTATAAAAGTGATCCACTTACCTGCACTTACCTGTCACTTATTCAGCTGTGACTACCGGGGAGGACAATACTGGACATATCCATAGGGAGACAGGTACTTACCTGGGAGATAATAGACTGTTGCTTTTACTTGTTAGATCTTTGTTATATATAATATTTATGCTTTTGACAACATTTCACATCTGATTGTTTACAACTGCTACAAAGTCACAACGAATTCAAGTTTCTCAACCACAAGCTGAGCAGATCTTCTACTTTCTGATACATAACTTCACTGCTAAGTAGTTTTCAGTACTATACTAATCATCAAGACTTATTGGAGGACAATTTGACGTAGAAATATAATATACTTTCTTAAGTATTTTTTTTGCTTTGGGGTGGAGTGAGGCATGGTTTGACCTTTTATCAAATCAAGTTCTCATTGCTTTCTAAGACAAGGATGGAATGATATAAAAGTACAAGGGATGGAGTGGGAGGGTGTGAGCAAAGAGGAACTATCAGCAAACATAACAAATATGATGCAGTCTGTCAGTAGCATGAACACATCCCCCCCCCGTAACATCATTTTATTACCTGTTGATCCTGCCAGTAGATTTATTTTTCCACTTTCTGTATGGGCTCATTTACACTATTCTTGTCACTCCTCATGATTTGTGGTGGATCACCTTTTTGGAGGGCAGTTGACTGAGCCCCCGTACACACGGTCGGAAATTCCGACCACAAAATCCGTCAGATTTTTTCCAACGGATTTTGTCCGACACTGGTGTTGCATACACACGGTCGGACAAAGTTGTCGGAAAATCCGATCATTCCGAACGTGGTGACGTTCGTTGTGTGCGACGGAACTACGTAGAGGCTAGTAGCCAATAGCTTTGGTCTCATAGTTTGATCTGAGCATGCGTGGCACTTTGTCAGTCGGAATTCTCTACACGCGATCGGAAAAAGTCAGATCTGATTTTTTTGTCGGAAAATTTGAGAGCAGGATCTAAAAAATTTTCAGTCGGAAATTCAGACGGAAAAAGTCCGATGGAGCCCACACACGGGCGGATTTTCCCACAACATGGTCCGATCAGACAAATTTCCATCGGAATTTCCGACCGTGTGTACGGGACATAAAACTGTGTTTTAACCCTCAAAAAAGCCTGTGCTGTAACCACATGCATTGAACGCAATGTGGTCCTATTCATGTTAACCACTTTAATACCGGGCACTTTCACTCCCTTCCTGCACAGGCCAATCTTCAGCTTTTAGCGCTGTCACAGTATGAAGGACAATTGCACGGTCATGCTACACTGTAACCATGTGACATTTTTATCGAGTGAAGCATTGAAGATTCGGGTGAGCAGAGACCCGTCATATTTCACCATAAAGCTTATCACGACTTGAGAGGCGTATGCCTTCCCAAGTCTGTAAATTTCTGGTAAGCCTCATTCCTATAGGTGATGGTGTTGATAAGACAATATTCCTCCTTCTCGGGCACCGCATAGTGTTGTCACTTGACCATGTGGAATTTGTCACTCTTCACACGGACTCTTCCTTTCACATGCATATGAATGTTGTTTGATTGATTTCAACACATATTAGCCACCTTCAGTGTTTTATACTTCTTTACGATTTGTATCAGGACTATCCACTGAGTGAATACATTGGACTATTCACTTTTGTACAATTTGCACATATCTTCTAATTCTGTATTCATTTTATTTATCTACTTCAATTCATGTATTTATGTATTTAATCTTGTTATTTATTGTGGGTATTGTAAAATTTCAATGATTTATGCACACATGCACTTTAGCGCAACATATTTCTTTTCACTTTTACAATTAACCGTTAGTCTTCCGGTAATGTTTGCTGCTTTTCACATTTAAGTTATAGTCACAGCGCAGTATCTCTTTTCGATTTTTCACAGGCGCCATTAATGCTAATGGCACATCGCATGCACTGGGAACCGCACTGTACTTGAGGTTCCCGTGGTGTAGTGGTTAGCACTCTCACCTAGCAGTAAGAAGGGTCACTGGTTTGAATTCCAACCACGACACTACCTGCCTGGAGTTTGCATGTTCTCCCTGTGCCTGCGTGGGTTTCCTCCGGGTGCTCCGGTTTCCTCCCATAATCCAAAGACATGCTGGTAGGTTAATTGGCTTCTGTCCAAAAATTGTCCCTAGTATATGAATGGGGACCTTGGATTGTGGGCTCCTTGAGAGTAGGGACCGATGTGAGTGTGCAATGTACAGGGATAGGGACAGTAGACACTCGCTCTGGTCGAACTGGATGGACTGGTGTCTTTATTCAACCTTACTAACTATGAAAACCATGAAATGCGCCAGAAATCTTTTCCCTGCATTTTAGGAGGCATGGCCATCCATTCAAATGAATAGGCTGCTGAGCCTGCGCAAAATGCGGCCCGCAGAGCCACACAGATAAGAACCTTACAAAAGGGTTCCTTCATGTTATAAAGGTTGAGAATGGCTGCTGTAGATGTTTACTATCCATTCCTGGGAGCACATTAATATGTCCAGATAAAATATACCATCTGGTTACCTTAAAGTGATTATAAAGGCTCGATTTTTTTTTTTTTTTTAAATAACAAACATGTCATACTTACCTTCACTGTGCAGCTCGTTTTGCACAGAGTGGCCCTGAACCTGCTCTTCTGGGGTCCCCTGGCAGCTCTCGCGGCTCTTCCCCGCATCAGATAACCCCCTGGGGGGGATACCTTGCAGGCGCACTCCTGAGTCCAGTATTTGAGTCCATAGACATGAATGCCGGACTCAGCCCCGTCCCCCCAGTGCCTGCGTCATTGGATTTGATTGACAGCCAATGGCTGCGCTGCTATCAATCTATCCAATCAAGAGCCGGGACCCCATGGAGAAAGGGACAGCGCGTCCCCACCGAGTGAATGAAGGGGCTCAGGTAAGTAAATTGTGGGGGGGGGGGCATAGGATGCATTAACGTGAAAAAACATGAGGGTTTACAACCCCTTTAAATAGACGGATTATGTAGGAATATTTACTATGGTGTCTGTCACACAGATATTGAGAATAACAAATGTGTGCAGGATTTTGAAAATGCTTCTACACATATCTAATTGGCCGTAAAACTGGATATTATTTTGGCAGGTGATACTTAAAGCGGTTCTACACCCATTTCATTTAGTAAATCTCTTTGCCTTCCAAATCAGGCAAAGAGTACTAAATGAATTGTTTTTTTTTTTTTTTTTTTTTACTTACCTTGTAATTGAAGACTTCCGGTCTTCTCCCTCTGCGGCGGCGGGCGGGGTCTTGCGTCGATCGTCGTCACGCCGCACTGTCTCCTGGGATCTGGTGTCATTGATCCCAGGAGCCAGTGCGGGCATCTTCCGAAATCTCGCGAGATTTCGGCCACATCTTCCGAAATCTCCCGAGATTTCGGCCGCATCTGCCGAAATCTCGTGAGATCTCGGCAGATGAGCCGTTACTGCGCACGCGCGAGTAACGGCAGTGCATGGTGGGCCATCTAAAGTCCCTGTGGGTGTTTCACATGCCCACAGGCAAGATGGCCCCCAGCACTAAAGAAGAAGACGAGGAACTTCATCGGACGAAAACCGGCGGCGATCGAGATGGAAGATGGAACAGGTGAGTCCCCTAATAAAGGTAAGCACACTTTATATTACATCCTTAAAAAAAAAAATTTTTTTCAGAGTGCAGAACCGCTTTAACATTCTACTGGCACGCATCAGGAGGAAACGTACAGCAGATTTGTGATGACCTCTTTGAGCCTCTTTATGAGGGTGTGTTAACAAAACACATCTGTCAGCTGAGACAAACACAACATCAGTCACATAGAAAGTCCTGCATAAAATTTGTATTTGTTCTTTACATTTTAATGATGCTCATATTAGACATGTGCAATTCGTTTATTTTTTTTTATTTTTTAGTTTTTTTTTCGTTATATTCGTTCATACGTTATCGTACGAATGAACGAACAATTCGCAAAAAATTTTAACGAATCGGTCGAATCGAACGAATCCGAAAAACACCGAAAGTCCGAAAAAAACAAATTAGAAACAACGAATCTACGAAAGAAGAAAATCCGAAAAAAAGAAAACAGGAACAACGAAAATCAAAATGAACGAAAAAATCCGTACATTCGTAACTTTTTTTTTTTTTGTTGAATTGGTAATTTTCCGTGTCCCTTACAATGGCGCTGCTTAACGTGCCTTGAATGGATTGAACGAAAAATTCGTACATTCGTAACTTTTTTTTTTTCGATTCGTAATTTTCCGTGTCTCTTACAATGGCGCTGCTTAACGTGCTTCGAATGGATTGAACGAAAAAATTCGTACATTCGTAACTTTTATATATTTTTTTCGATTCGTAATTTTCCGTGTCTCTTACAATGGCGCTGCTTAACGTGCTTCGAATGGATTGAACAAAAAAATTCGTACATTCGTAACTTTTATATATTTTTTTCGATTCGTAATTTTCCGTGTCTCTTACAATGGCGCTGCTTAACGTGCTTCGAATGGATTGGACGAAAAAATTCGTACATTCGTACCTTTTTTTTTTTGCAATTCGTAATTTTCCGTGTCTCTTACAATGGCGCTGCTTAACGTGCCTTGAATGGATTGAACGAAAAATTCGTACATTCGTAACTTTTTTTTTTTCGATTCGTAATTTTCCGTGTCTCTTACAATGGCGCTGCTTAACGTGCTTCGAATGGATTGAACGAAAAAATTCGTACATTCGTAACTTTTATATATTTTTTTCGATTCGTAATTTTCCGTGTCTCTTACAATGGCGCTGCTTAACGTGCTTCGAATGGATTGAACGAAAAAAAATTTGTACATTCGTAACTTTTATATATTTTTTTCGATTTGTAATTTTCCGTATCTCTTACAATGGCGCTGCTTAACGTGCTTCGAATGGATTGGACGAAAAAATTCGTACATTCGTACCTTTTTTTTTTTTTTGGAATTCGTAATTTTCCGTGTCTCTTACAATGGCGCTGCTTAATGTGCTTGGAATGGATTGAACGAAAAAATTCGTACATTCGTAACTTTTTTTTTCGATTCTTAATTTTCCGTGTCTCTTAAAATGTAATAATAGCATACACATTACATAAAATTATGAATTATGCT
The DNA here is from genome assembly GCA_028564925.1 of Lithobates sylvaticus. Lineage (NCBI taxonomy): Eukaryota > Metazoa > Chordata > Amphibia > Anura > Ranidae > Lithobates > Lithobates sylvaticus. The sequence goes on from CM053032.1 coordinate 269,132,560, forward strand.
CCGATTACGAATCTACGAATATTACGAATGTTACAAAAGTATGGATAAATACGAAGGCGTCCGAATTTCGAAATAAACGAATAAACGAAAATTAAACTAACGAATCAACGAAAAAATAACTCTTACGAAAATACGAATCGTTATGAATACGAAAACCGACGACTTATGAATTTACAAATCGTTATGAATACGAACACCGACGACTTACGAATTTACGAATCGTTACGAATCAAACGGAAACGAAAGAAACGAAACGAAAATAAACAAATTTTTCTGTTGTGCACATGTCTAGCTCATATAGTTTGGGTACAGTGTTACATGACCGTGCAATTGTCATTCAAAGTGTGACAGCGCTGAAAGCTCAAAATTGTCCTGAGCAGGAAGCGGCGTAAGTGCCTGGTATTGAAGTGGTTAATGTCAGCTTTTCTAACTTTATCTATATTTTCAGATGACAAGGTATCATAATCCAACAACTAACAAATTATTGAATGGAATTATGATTTAATAGAGAACAAATATGATATAAATCCTGTGAATATTTTGCAGTACTTTATTAGTCTTCTATGTCTCATAATATAGGCATGTTTGGTATCCACCTGACTGTTATTTTCTTATACATTAGTGTAGCCATGGTTTATGAATATCACTCCATCATAGTAGGCATAATGGAAGTCGTATGTTGTTTGGTTCTGGCAGTTCAATCTCAAAACAAGAAAAACAAAAAGAAAAAACAGATTTGGATAGAATATTTCTTTACCAAATGATTTTAGCTGTTTATGAATTACATTTAAACAGATCTGCTTCCTGTCAATTGATTTTAAGCTGGCTGTTTCTTCTAGGAGGTTGCAATCTGCTCTGAGGCTTGTTGTCACCTCTCCACCACAGGCAAAAGATATAAATTTGATCTTGTTTTCGATGACTTGCAAATTTGGAAGAAATGAGGACGGCACTGTGTTCAATAGAATTCCATTCTCCCCACTTAGTTTGGAGTTTATTACATCTTATTATCATCACAAGTTGTATTTACCAATCATGTAACTACTGGCTTACAAGCTGAGTGCCATCCTTTAGATGTTAACTCTAGAAAACGTACACAAATATCGTTTTCATTATTCATTTCTGCTTATCAACCAAAATTCCAGAATATCAACTTTCGTTGACAAAAAAGGAAGGGAATTAGGGATCAACAACTGCTTCAGCATGAAGCATTGACCTCATATCTCACTGTAAATAGGTCCGATCATGCCATATTCCTATTACAAGGGATGTTTACATTCCTTGTAATAGGAATAAAAGTAATCAATTTTTTTTTTTTTAAAGTGTCTAACTAAAAAAATAAAAGTAAAATTAACAAGAAAAAAAATAAAAATAAATTTAAAGCGCCCCTGTCCCCGTGAGCTCGTACGCAGAAGCGAACGTAAGTCCCGCCCACATATGAAAACGGTGTTCAAACCACACATGTGAGGTATCGCCGCAAACGTTAGAGCAAGAGCAATAATTCTAGCTCTAGACCTCCTCTGTAACTCAAAACTTGTACCAAGTAAAAAAAATTAAAGCGTCGCCTATGGGGATTTTTAAATACCAAAGTTTGGCGCCATTCCACGAGCGCGTGCAATTTTGAAGCATGACATGTTGGGTATCTATTTACTCATCTTTCACATTATGCAAAAAAAAATTGGGCTAACTTTACTGTTTAGTTTTTTTTTTAAAGCATGAAACAGTTTTTTTTTCAGAAAAAAACGTGTTAGAAAAATTGCTGCACAAATACCGTGCAAGATAAAAAGTTGCAACGACCGCCATTGTATTCTCTAGGGTCTTTGCTAAAAAAAAAACATACATAATATTTGGGGGTTCTATGTAATTTTCTAGCCAAAAAATTATGAATTTTACATGTAGGAGAGAAATGTCAGAATTGGCCTGGATGCGAAATGGTTAAATAATGTAATAAACAGTACAATGTGAAAAATATAAATATTGGTGAATGCAAGCCAAAAGGTCATTGATATCAGTGGTTGCTGGGAGTAATAAATGCCCAAAGAACCCTCGGCAACTTCTGGAGGAACGTCAGGGTTCCACAGAACCCTGGTTGAGAAACCTGGTCTAGACGGTACTATTTAAAAAAAATTATAAGCTACAATTGCTATGTATTCTTTTCATACCTCTGTTGTTCATACTGTAATACTGTGCAAGTAAATGGTAAAAAAAAGTCTGTGAAAAAAAAAAAGGAGCGATCCAATGAAATATCCAAAAAGTGACAGGAATGTGTAGATAAGGTGAAGGGAACTGCCACCAGTATATCGAAGGCTTACCAAATGTTTGAACCCAAATGAACATATGCTCTATGGGTCAAACAGGCTGTGTGGTGTAAACCATGGTGGTTGATGGACTCTGTATTTCTCCAAGTTGCTAGACTGGGGACACCCGACTATCCACAAGATGGGGAATTTTCTTATCAGATGATTTCATGAGAAACAGTGATCAGACGTCCATGGGTATAGCGAGGATAATTGGAAGAAGAGCAGAAAAGGGCCACATAGCGTAATTCAGTTTAAATAACAAAGTGAATTTAATGAAGCTGGAACACTTACATTCAAATGGATAAAACAAGCGCTTAATATAAAATCAAATGGCGGCAGTGGAGTCCTTCCTGATGCGTTTCGTCTCCATAGACATATATATACATATCAGGACCCCAATCATGCCCCTTGTGTGTTTTTAATTGATCCAAGACTTACTTCCTGTATTGGGCAAGATGGTGGCCCGATGTGCGTTCCACGCCTCTACCCTGAGCAGAAAATACTGACCAATGTGGGTTAATTACTGAATGGTGCATGGCCGTATGAGCGACAAGGACCGGAAGTATGTCTAGTCCAATTACAATGGAACGCAATGAAAAAATGTCAAGCACACTGAGAGGTGCCAATAACGTAATGACGTCATGCGCCTCAAACGTGAAGGAAGCTTGCGCTCCAAACAGGCGAACAGATATCCTCCCTACACGTGACGCAACACCTTTACGTGCCTCCGCACAAGCAGAAAGAGAGCGGTACAACGCCTGACGTGGCGACGTCCCATACAACGATGAGCTGGCATGCGTGATAGATGTATGGAAGAATTTATGGAAAAATAATATAGGAACATACACAATCGCCGGGGTAGACAAATTGAACTGTGAGGCGCCAAATGATGGGATGCCTCATGGGTAAATACAGAATTAATAAAATATTTAAAAAAATAACACACTGACATTTATCTTTAAAGTTTTGTGTCCATTTAAAAAAAAAAATTAAAAGTCAGCAGCTACAAATACTGCAGTTGCTGACTTGTTCCAGGGTCCAGCATTGCAGGGATCGAAGCCCCGCTCATCCCCCCCTCCGTTCGGCAGCACCGGCATTGTAACTGTGGGCGCCCGGCTGTGGCTTCACAGGCGGGCACCCACTGCGCATGCGCGAGCGGCGCCACGTCCCAGATGATTGACAAGAGGGAGGGGGCAGAGCTGAGCCCTTCCTGTGGCGAGGCCAGACCAGCCCAGACACTGAAGGAGGCAGACTACGAGGGACCCCCTAGCAACAGCCATTTAGAGGTGAGTTAAAAAAAATCTAAATGTTTTTATTAAGTTTTTTTTAGGAAAATTAATGATTTTTTTTTGTGTGCAACCCCACTTTAAGATGAAAAGCAGTGGTTATATATATAAATAAATACACTGGGAAATGACCAGGAAAGAAGGGAGATAGCTATAAACAAAGTATGACCCCATATGCATGTACCATGGATTATACATGCATGAAACGTATAATTAAATAAAAAACCTGTATTGAATTCCAACATTCTACCTATACTAATAAAACTATAAATGGAAATATATTGTTGAAATAAATCAACACAGTACCTCCATGAAAAAATTATTAAATATAATTGAGAGTAAAATATTTGTACACACATGAGGTGGACTCTCATAATGGACCTTGTACATATATAATAAAATACAACATCAATGCTATAATATAGAGAGAGAAAAAAACAAAAAACAATAGCATCCAGATATTCCTAAGCTTGATTATTAAGAGTTGATGTCCCACTCTACGTTGAGGCCAAACGGAGCATATGACCGCAACTCGTATATCCAGAAAGTTTCCAATCTGGAAGCACCCCGAATCATGGCGCCACCACCCCTCCAAGGGGGAATGTACCTATCGATCACTGCAAATTGTGTTACCTTAGGGTTACGATTGTGGTGTAATTTGTAATGTCTCGGTATGGTACGTTTTATGTCACCACTTTTAATCAATCCAATGTGTTCAGCAACTCTGATTGAGAAAGTGCGAATGGTGCGACCCACATATTGTTTCCTACATGGGCAGGTAAACAGATATACCACATATTTTGTGGCGCACGTACAAAACTGTTTAATAGGATATTTTTTATTCGTAATGGAAGATGTAAATTCCAAAATCTTGCCCCTCACACCAGAGTTATGCAAACAGTGCATTTTTTGCATGAATAGAATCCAACCAAATTATGGAAAAATGACTGACCAACAGGAGGATTGATGATGTTTGGAGCTATTCTACTTTGTAAATTAGGTGCTCCCCTAAAAATGACCTTAGCTTGATCGGGCAAAGAGGGATTGAGGACACAGTCATTTTTAAGAATGCTCCAATGTTTGGACATAATTGCTTTAATTTGTCTATGTTGGGTGGAGAATGAAGTCAACATTGCCCACCTGAAACTGTCATCAGAGTCTCGTTTAGGTTTAACCTCCAATAAGTACTCTCTATTAACCTCCAATGTATTCTGAAGTTCACAATCTAATTCTTCAGTTATATCCTTTATCTTGAAATCTACGTTTTAATACGTTAGCTTGCACTATAAAAGTATTTTTATCAGTACAATTTCTGCGTAGTCTTAGGAATTGGCTCCGGGGGACAGAATGAAGCCAAGATCGATGATGGCAACTATCCGTGGGATGAAGCCATTGCGATCAGTTGGTTTAAAACGTGTTTGAAATTCAAACTATACATTCCTAATCCTAATTTCAAAGTCTAGAAAGTTGATTTTATCTGTACTGGCCACATAAGACAAAGAGGTGCCTCTGTCGTTATCATTCAAATAATTAAAGAATGCCTTCAGTGATTCCTCACTGCTATTCCATAGGAGGAGGATGTCGTCTATATATCTGGCCCAAAGGACCAAGGAAGAGGTACCATGGGCATAGACGACATCCTCCTCCCACTTGGCCTTAAACAAATTAGCGACGCTGGGGGCGAATTTAGCCCCCATAGCCACACCTCGTAGTTGGAGATAATATTGCTGGTTGAACCAGAAATAGCTGTGTTTAGTCGCAAATTCCAAAAGTTTTTTGATGAACTCACATTGGAAAGAAGCAAGAGATGGATCCTCAATGCCCCTTTCTTGTGGTATACAACTTAGTATATAGGGAGGCAACATCAGCAGTGACCATGATGTAGTCACCCCATATCTCTAGGCCTTCAATCAATCTAATGGTGGCGCCGGTGTCTTTGAGATAAAATGGTGTCTGTTTCACTAAGGTCTGTAAATAAAAATCTATGTAGCGACCTATACATGAGATGACCGAGTCAATACCACTCACGATAGGACGTCCAGGGAGATGGAGGGGTACTTTTTGAATTTTGGGAAAATAATAAATGGTGGGAATTCTGGGTGCTACAGGTACTAAAAATGCTCTCTCTTTTTTATTATTATTATATTTTTTACTGTGGGAGAGGAGCACATTTTTTTTTTATTGTCATTGCCAATTTTAGTATTTGTGAACTGTCCTTTTTTTGTACTATATACCGTAACTTTACAACTTAAAGGGGAGGGCCAGCCGGGAAAAAAAATTAAAAGTCAGCAGCTACAAACACTGTAGCTGCTGACTTTTAATAAGCAGACTTAACTGTCCTGGGTGTCTGCGAGGTCCCTCGGGTCTCGGTTCCCGGCGCCGCCATTCCACCTAAGGGAAACAGGCAGCGTAGCCTTGCTGGCGTCACTGCCCGTTTCCTACTGCGCATGCGCGAGTCGCACAGCGCTTTGCGAATGGGGAACGCGATGTGTTGTGGGACACACAGTTCCCATAACACACCGCGCCCCATTCACTAGAAGACGGCGCTAGGAGCAGAAGACAGAACAGCTCCGCGGAACAAGAAGAGGCAGATTAGGACGATCTGCCATCTGCCAACAGCCATTTCTGGTAAGTATAAAAAAAAAAATTTTTTTTTTTTCATTTTAAATTTTTATTAACATTTTTATGAAGTTTTTTTTTTCAGGGTGGCCCTCCACTTTAATAAAAAGAATTTACTAAAAAATAAATCACACTGTCTTTCTTAGGCTATAGCCATACGTTAAAATGCAAGAAGCCATCTATTTTTTTTTTTCAATAAAAAATGTTTTTATACATCAGCAACAAATATTGAAACACAGATAGAAAAGTTTTATGGTAATGTCAGGTGGAAACTTTCTTATCTTAAAGATATTGTATACATATTTTATTTTCCGGCAGGATTCTAGGAGCTAAGAAGTGAGAAGAGATCTCAGCAGGAGCAGTAGAATGGCAGGGGGGTTCCACCTTCTGCTCTTGACAGGTAAGACATCAGGTTGTGTGATCTTCTAATGATACTCAGATTGTAAGTTCCATATTAATTCATTGATCATTCTCTCCTGTTCTGCCATCTAAAGAATAGTTTAATTTTTAAAGCACATTTGCTGTTCAATTTCAGGCACAGATTTATTGCTGAGGGCGGAGAAGCCACATGAATTGGACGGAAACTGATGGTGCTGGCTTCTGCTGCCCTCAGTTAAAATGACCACTGTGACGAATGTGGTCACGGGAGTTACAAACTGTTGTCTACATTGCAGAATGGAGCATTAAAGCGGTGTTTCGCCTTAAAAAAAAAAAAATTAAAAGTCAGCAGCTAAAAAAAAAGTCGCTGCTGACTTTTAATAAGTACACTTACCCTCCCAGGGCGCCCGCGATGTCGTTCGTGGAGGCCGAGATGTCCCTCGGCGATCCGGATCCAGCGCCGCCATCCTCAGTAAGGGAAACGGCTTCCCGTTTCCTACTGGGCATGCGCGAGTCGGCGCGCGGCCTACTGGGCATGCGCGAGTCGGCGCGCGGCCTACTGCGCATGCGCGAGTCCAATTTGTGAATGGGGAACGCGATGTGTTGTGGGACACAGTTCCCATAACACACCGCGCCCCATTCAACAGAAGACGGAAGGAGAGAAGATCACAGTGGCGCTGGAGGAGGCAGATTAGGACGATCTGCCTAGCAACAGCCATTTCTGGTAAGTAAAAAAAAAAAGATATTTTTTTATTTTTATTTTAAATTGTTACTAACATTTTTTAAAGTTTTTGTTTTCAGGGTGTCCCACCACTTTAAGAAACGTAAGTACATAAGTGACATCACCACAGGTTTTAGATACTGCCTGTATTTTTTTGACTGAAGTTCCTCTTTAAAGTATAACTAAAGACAAAACTTTTTTTTTTTAGTTTTGGATAGAGTGGAGATTGATTAGAATTTCCCCGTTAGGTAAATTCACACTCTCTATTTGTCCTGTTTACCATTATCACTGAAGGTGAAAGAAAATCCCACATTTTGGGTTGTCCCCAGAGAAGTAATAGAGTGGAAATCTTCCAATGGGGACACTAGTTGTGGTGACCTGGGGGGTCCCCAAGGGATTCTTTTAATTTATAGGGCTCTCACTTCCTGTTTTGGCTATGGGACAGGAAGTGAAGGTTATCCTGGTTGAAAGTAATGCCACGTGCACACACGATCGGAAATTTTGCCAGCAAAAGACCGATGAAAGCTTTTGGTCGGAAAATGCGACCGTGTGTAGGCTCCATCTGACTTTTGCTGGGCAAATTCCAGCCAGCAAAAGATTGAGAGCAGGTTCTCAATCTTTCGGTGGGAAAAAGTTCCGATCGGGAACTCCGATCGCCTGTAGCAATTCCGACGCGCAAAATTCCTACGCATGCTCGGAAACAATTCGACGCATGCTCGGAAGCAACTTCATTTTCTCAGCTCGTCGTAGTGTTGTACATCACCGGGTTCTTGACGGTCGAAAGTTCAGCGAACTTTTGTGTTGCCGTGTGTATGCAAGACAAGCTTGAGCGGAATTCCGTCGGAAAAACCATCCAAGATTTTTCTGACGGAAAATCCGCTCGTGTGTACGCGGCATTAGAGATCTATTGATTTCCTCCTAAGTTTGGCCTTGTTGCACTTTTCTACCACTAGGTGGCCGGGTACTTGTTGGTATTAGATATGAGAAGGGCAACTCAAGGTCAGGTTATGGGTATATAGATTATCTTAGCCAATGGGCAGGGGTTTTCTTAAATCCCTTGGCCTGCTGGAAGAGCCTATATATTCCGGTGGAATCAGGTGATCTGTGTTCTGTGCCACTTAGACGGCTGTCTAGGTGGACGTGTGTCCTGTTTCCCTGGGCTGCTAGGCTGGAGATTGGGCCTATCCCAGGGGCATCTGGCTGCCAGGCTGTCTGAGGGCCTATCCAGAAGCAAGAGAGCAGCGCAGGGTTGGAATTGCGGCTTGATTTCCAACCAGAAGTGATGGTTCTGCCGGCCAGAGAACCTGTCAGTGGTCGAAGGTAGAAGGGAAGCTGTCGCCACTAAGGGACCAACCACCTTATTACCGGGGACCACGGTGAGTAACTGAAGCGAGTACCGGAGCAGTATTCTCACCGAACGGGCACGGTGGAGAATCTGGAAACTTCAGGCGGTGATCAAGTCAGGGACCCAACCAGCGGAGGTGACGCTTGCAGAGGAGCCTTGGGTACCAAGCCAGGGACCGAGCCAGCCAGTGGGGGTGAAGCTTGAGAAGTATCTGGAGTGCCAAGCTAGGGACCCAGAAGAGAGACGGGGGTAACGCTTGGGGAAGATACCACCGTGAAGATTGGAGGAGCTCAAGGGATTCAGTGGCCGTGAATCAGTGGGTCTAGTGAGAGACCGGGAGCTCAGTGGGCTGAAGAACTACAAGAAGAAGTTGTAGTGAAGGTGACAGTACTGTTACACTTTGTGTTAGGAACCGTTAAAGACTGTTACCATAGGAGACAGCATTCCTGCACGTGCAGGTGTGGCTTCTTGCTGGAGACCTTTCCCTGCACGGCTGTCTTCCTATTGAAGTCACGGAGTCTGCTAATTGAACTTGCAACTACTCAAGGGTGTCCTGGCCCTAACCCTCTTTCCCGCAAAATGTTTGAAAGAGAAATAAATATCTCTTTTGCATTCGAGACGTGTCTGGTGCCCAATCCACCTTGCACCCCCTATACTTTACAACCCACTATATACAGAAGGATGTCAGCTATTAGACATGTGCACAATAGAAAAAATTTGTTTATTTTCGTTTTGTTTCTTTCGTTTCCGTTGATTCGTAACGATTCGTATTTTCGTAAGAGTTTATTTTTTCGTTGATTCGTTTTTCCGTTAGTTTAATTTTCGTTTATTCGAAATTCGGACGCATTCGTATTTTCGTAGATTTAGTTACATTCGTACTTTCGTTAGATTGATTTATTCGTACTTTCGTAACATTGTTTTCGTAGATTCGTAATCGGAGCATAATTCATAATTTTATGTAATGTGTATGCTATTATTACATTGTAAGAGACACGGAAAATTCCGAATCGAAAAAAAAAAAGTTACGAATGTACAAATTTTTTCATTCAATCCATTCGAAGCACGTTAAGCAGCGCCATTGTAAGAGACACGGAAAATTACGAATCGAAAAAAAAAAAAAAAAAAAGTTACGAATGTACGAATCTTTTCGTTCAATCCATTCGAAGCACGCTAAGCAGCGCCATTGTAAGAGACACGGAAAATTACGAATCAAAAAAAAAAAAAAAGTTACGAATGTACGAATTTTTTCGCTCAATCCATTCGAAGCACGTTAAGCAGCGCCATTGTAAGAGACACGGAAAATTACGAATCGAAAAAAAAAAAAAGTTACGAATGTACGAATCTTTTCGTTCAATCCATTCGAAGCACGCTAAGCAGCGCCATTGTAAGAGACACATGGAAAATTACGAATCAAAAAAAAAAAAAAGTTACGAATGTACGAATTTTTTCGCTCAATCCATTCGAAGCACGTTAAGCAGCGCCATTGTAAGAGACACGGAAAATTACCAATTCAACAAAAAAAAAATTTTGATTTTCGTTGTTCCTGTTTTGGTTTTTCGGATTTTCTTTTTTCGTAGATTCGTTGTTTCTAATTTGGTTATTTCGGATTTTCGTTGTTTTTCGTATTCGTTCGATTTGAACATTCGTTATTTGTTAAATAATTTTGCGTATCGTTCGTTCATTCGTACGATAACGAATGATCGAATATAACAAATTTTAACAAAAAACAAAAAAAAAACGAAACGAATTGCACATGTCTACCAGCTATCTCTGGCTTTGGAAGTTCTCATTAGACTGAAGGAGGCCGGAGACCTTGCTACACTCGTTTCCTTCAATATTTTGTATTTATAAAGATATTTTCTATTTACTTAATTGAACTTAGTTGTTTTTGATACACCGTGTGTGTCCTGGGAAAGCAGCTTCCCCTTTTTTCTTTTGTATTAATACATACTGTAAGGTCCAGGGACCGCACTGACTTGTGAGTTGGCATATTTATACAGTTTAAACCATTTTACCTCTTTATTAGCACTCAAAACTGATGGGGATATTAATACTTAATTACTAAATTACTTAATTATTAAATAATTTAAACATAATTTCAATAAGCAGGGAATCTGGAAAAATCTGAGTAACACTAGAGGGCTGATAAAATGGCAATCGTTTTAAAAACAACTTACCGTATATACTCGAGTATAAGCCGAGTTTTTCAGCCCATTTTTTTGTGCTGAAAGTGCCCCCCCCCCTCGGCTTATACTGGAGTCAAGCACTTTTTTGCAGCAAAAAAAAAAAAATTCCAACCCGACTTTGGGGCCCCGTATCTCGGGGCCACTTGGTGCTAGGAACCCCAAATTTGGTGTGCCAACCAAGTGGACCTAGCACTACAACATATCCTAGCACCAAGTTACCCCGAGATACAGGACCCCAAAGTCGGTCAACTGTGTCCATCTGCAGCAATGTCATTTCGGGACCCTTTGGGTCCAGAGACCCCAAATTTTGGCTGCAGCTAGGGGGGCATCTAGGAACCCTTAACTACCAAGTTTGAAGTTTGGGGGACCTATGGCTGCAAATGGGCACAGTGAGGCTGCAAATGGGCATTGCTGACCCTCTTTTCCGCTTACAGTAGCTGCGCATTTTTCACCCTAGGCTTATACTCGAGTCATTAAGTCTTCCCAGTTTTTTGTGGTAAAATTAGGTGCCTCAGCTTATATTCGGGTTGGCTTATACTCGAGTATATATGGTAAGAATCTAAAAATAAAAATGCCTTACCTGTAATTGCAGCTCTAACAACAACTGTAACCGTGACAATAACTGCACCACAAACAACTGCAGCATCAACAGCTTCAACAATACATCACACACCAACAAAAACGGCAACTAAAATTTCTCAAATTACAACTACAGAAATTCCATCTACAACTGCACCACCTACAACTACAGAAGAATCTTTTACAACTACACCACCTACAACTACAGAAGAACCAACTACAACTGCCCCACCTACAACTACAGAAGTACCTTTTACAACTGAACCACCTACAACTACAGAAGTACTCAATACAACTACCTCACGTACAACTAAAGAAGTACAAAATACAACTGCCTCACCTACAACTACAGAAGTACAAACTACAACTGTCCCACCTACAACTACAAAAGTACATTCTACAACTGAACAACTTACAACTACAGTAGTACCAACAACAACTGCACCGCCTACAACTACACATATACCTTCTAAAAGTGAACTACCTACAACTACAGAAGAATCTTCTAAAACTGCACCACCTACAACTACAGTAGTACCAACTACAACTGCCTCACCTACAACTACAGATGTACCTTCTACAACTGAACCACCTAAAACTACAGAAGTACATTCTACAACTGACCCACCTACAACTACAGGAGTACTAACTACAACTGCCTCACCTACAACTACAGAAAAACCTTCTACAACTGAACCACCTACAACTACAGATGTACCTTCTACAACTGAACTACCTACAACTACAGAAAAACCTTCTACAACTGAACCACCTACATCTACAGAAGTACCTTCTACAACTGCCTCACCTACAACTACAAAAGTAAATTCTACAACTGACCCAACTACAACTACAAAAGTACCAACTACAACGGTCCCACCTACAACGACAGAAGTACTAACTACAACTGCCTCACCTACACCTACAGAAGTACAAACTTCAACTGCCTCACCCACAACTACAGAAGTACCAACTACAACTGCACCACCTAAAACTACAGAAGTACCAACTACTACTGCCCCACCTACAACTACAGAAGAACCGACTACTACTGCCTCACCTACAACTACAGAAAAACCTTCTACAACTGAACCACCTACAACTACAGAAGTACCAACTACAACTGCCTCATCTACAGCTACAGAAGTACTAACTACAACTGCCCCACCTACAAATACAGAAAAAACAACTACAACTGCCTCACCTACAACTACAGAAAAACCTTCTACAACTGAACCACCTACATCTACAGTAGTATCAACTACAACTGCACCACATACAACTACAGATGTACCTTCTACAACTGAACCACCTGCAACTACAGAAGTACCTTCTACAACTGCCCCACCTACAACTACAGAAGAACCAACTACAACTGCCTCACCTACAACTACAGAAAAACCTTCTACAACTGAACCACCTACATCTACAGAAGTACCTTCTACAACTGCCTCAACTACAACTACAGAAGTACCAACTACAACTGTCCCACCTACAACTACAAAAGTACATATTACAACTGACCCAACTACAACTACAGAAGTACCAACTACAACGGTCCCACCTACAATGACAGAAGTACTAACTACAACTGCCTCACCTACAACTACAGAAGTACAAACTACAACTGCCTCACCTACAACTACAGAAGTACAAACTACAACTGCCTCAAACACAACTACAGAAGTACCAACTACAACTGCACCACCTACAACTACAGAAGTATCAACTACAACTGCCCCACCTACAACTACAGAAGAACCAACTACAACTGCCTCACCTACAACTACAGAAGAACCAACTACAACTGCCTCACCTACAACTACAGAAAAACCTTCTACAACTGAACCACCTACAACTACAGAAAAACCTTCTACAACTGAACCACCTACATCTACAGAAGTATCTTCTACAACTGCCTCACCTACAACTACAGAAGTACAAACTACAACTGTCCCACCTACAACTACAAAAGTACATTCTACAACTGAACAACTTACAACTACAGTAGTACCAACAACAACTGCACCACCTACAACTACACATATACCTTCTAAAAGTGAACTACCTACAACTACAGAAGAATCTTCTAAAACTGCACCACCTACAACTACAGTAGTACCAACTACAACTGCCTCACCTACAACTACAGATGTACCTTCTACAACTGAACCACATAAAACTACAGAAGTACATTCTACAACTGACCCACCTACAACTACAGGAGTACTAACTACAACTGCCTCACCTACAATTACAGAAAAACCTTCTACAACTGAACCACCTACAACTACAGATGTACCTTCTACAATTGAACTACCTACAACTACAGAAAAACCTTCTACAACTGAACCACCTACATCTACAGAAGTACCTTCTACAACTGCCTCACCTACAACTACAAAAGTAAATTCTACAACTGACCCAACTACAACTACAAAAGTACCAACTACAACGGTCCCACCTACAACGACAGAAGTACTAACTACAACTGCCTCACCTACACCTACAGAAGTACAAACTTCAACTGCCTCACCCACAACTACAGAAGTACCAACTACAACTGCACCACCTACAACTACAGAAGTACCAACTACTACTGCCCCACCTACAACTACAGAAGAACCGACTACTACTGCCTCACCTACAACTACAGAAAAACCTTCTACAACTGAACCACCTACAACTACAGAAGTACCAACTACAACTGCCTCATCTACAACTACAGAAGTACTAACTACAACTGCCCCACCTACAAATACAGAAAAAACAACTACAACTGCCTCACCTACAACTACAGAAAAACCTTCTACAACTGAACCACCTACATCTACAGTAGTATCAACTACAACTGCACCACATACAACTACAGATGTACCTTCTACAACTGAACCACCTGCAACTACAGAAGTACCTTCTACAACTGCCCCACCTACAACTACAGAAGAACCAACTACAACTGCCTCACCTACAACTACAGAAAATCCTTCTACAACGGAACCACCTACATCTACAGAAGTACCTTCTACAACTGCCTCAACTACAACTACAGAAGTACCAACTACAACTGTCCCACCTACAACTACAAAAGTACATATTACAACTGACCCAACTACAACTACAGAAGTACCAACTACAACGGTCCCACCTACAATGACAGAAGTACTAACTACAACTGCCTCACCTACAACTACAGAAGTACAAACTACAACTGCCTCACCTACAACTACAGAAGTACAAACTACAACTGCCTCAAACACAACTACAGAAGTACCAACTACAACTGCACCACCTACAACTACAGAAGTATCAACTACAACTGCCCCACCTACAACTACAGAAGAACCAACTACAACTGCCTCACCTACAACTACAGAAAAACCTTCTACAACTGAACCACCTACAACTACAGAAAAACCTTCTACAACTGAACCACCTACATCTACAGAAGTACCTTCTACAACTGCCTCACCTACAACTACAGAAGTACAAACTACAACTGTCCCACCTACAACTACAAAAGTACATTCTACAACTGAACAACTTACAACTACAGTAGTACCAACAACAACTGCACCACCTACAACTACACATATACCTTCTAAAAGTGAACTACCTACAACTACAGAAGAATCTTCTAAAACTGCACCACCTACAACTACAGTAGTACCAACTACAACTGCCTCACCTACAACTACAGATGTACCTTCTACAACTGAACCACATAAAACTACAGAAGTACATTCGACAACTGACCCACCTACAACTGCAGGAGTACTAACTACAACTGCCTCACCTACAACTACAGAAAAACCTTCTACAACTGAACCACCTACAACTACAGATGTACCTTCTACAACTGAACTACCTACAACTACAGAAAAACCTTCTACAACTGAACCACCTACATCTACAGAAGTACCTTCTACAACTGCCTCACCTACAACTACAAAAGTAAATTCTACAACTGACCCAACTACAACTACAAAAGTACCAACTACAACGGTCCCACCTACAACGACAGAAGTACTAACTACAACTGCCTCACCTACACCTACAGAAGTAAAAACTTCAACTGCCTCACCCACAACTACAGAAGTACCAACTACAACTGCACCACCTACAACTACAGAAGAATCAACTACTACTGCCCCACCTACAACTACAGAAGAACCGACTACTACTGCCTCACCTACAACTACAGAAAAACCTTCTACAACTGAACCACCTACAACTACAGAAGTACCAACTACAACTGCCCCACCTACAAATACAGAAAAAACAACTACAACTGCCTCACCTACAACTACAGAAAAACCTTCTACAACTGAACCACCTACATCTACAGTAGTATCAACTACAACTGCACCACATACAACTACAGATGTACCTTCTACAACTGAACCACCTGCAACTACAGAAGTACCTTCTACAACTTCCCCACCTACAACTACAGAAGAACCAACTACAACTGCCTCACCTACAACTACAGAAAAACCTTCTACAACTGAACCACCTACATCTACAGAAGTACCTTCTACAAATGCCTCAACTACACCTACAGAAGTACAAACTTCAACTGCCTCACCCACAACTACAGAAGTACCAACTACAACTGCACCACCTACAACTACAGAAGTACCAACTACTACTGCCCCACCTACAACTACAGAAGAACCGACTACTACTGCCTCACCTACAACTACAGAAAAACCTTCTACAACTGAAAAACCTACAACTACAGAAGTACCAACTACAACTGCCCCACCTACAAATACAGAAAAAACAACTACAACTGCCTCACCTACAACTACAGAAAAACCTTCTACAACTGAACCACCTACATCTACAGTAGTATCAACTACAACTGCACCACATACAACTACAGATGTACCTTCTACAACTGAACCACCTGCAACTACAGAAGTACCTTCTACAACTGCCCCACCTACAACTACAGAAGAACCAACTACAACTGCCTCACCTACAACTACAGAAAAACCTTCTACAACTGAACCACCTACATCTACAGAAGTACCTTCTACAACTGCCTCAACTACAACTACAGAAGTACCAACTACAACTGTCCCACCTACAACTACAAAAGTACATATTACAACTGACCCAACTACAACTACAGAAGTACCAACTACAACGGTCCCACCTACAATGACAGAAGTACTAACTACAACTGCCTCACCTACAACTACAGAAGTACAAACTACAACTGCCTCACCTACAACTACAGAAGTACAAACTACAACTGCCTCAAACACAACTACAAAAGAACCAACTACAACTGCACCACCTACAACTACAGAAGTATCAACTACAACTGCCCCACCTACAACTACAGAAGAACCAACTACAACTGCCTCACCTAAAACTACAGAAAAACCTTCTACAACTGAACCACCTACAACTACAGAAAAACCTTCTACAACTGAACCACCTACATCTACAGAAGTACCTTCTACAAATGCCTCACCTACAACTACAGAAGTACAAACTACAACTGTCCCACCTACAACTACAAAAGTACATTCTACAACTGAACAACTTACAACTACAGTAGTACCAACAACAACTGCACCACCTACAACTACACATATACCTTCTAAAAGTGAACTACCTACAACTACAGAAGAATCTTCTAAAACTGCACCACCTACAACTACAGTAGTACCAACTACAACTGCCTCACCTACAACTACAGATGTACCTTCTACAACTGAACCACATAAAACTACAGAAGTACATTCTACAACTGACCCACCTACAACTACAGGAGTACTAACTACAACTGCCTCACCTACAATTACAGAAAAACCTTCTACAACTGAACCACCTACAACTAAAGATGTACCTTCTACAACTGAACTACCTACAACTACAGAAAAACCTTCTACAACTGAACCACCTACATCTACAGAAGTACCTTCTACAACTGCCTCACCTACAACTACAAAAGTAAATTCTACAACTGACCCAACTACAACTACAAAAGTACCAACTACAACGGTCCCACCTACAACGACAGAAGTACTAACTACAACTGCCTCACCTACACCTACAGAAGTACAAACTTCAACTGCCTCACCCACAACTACAGAAGTACCAACTACAACTGCACCACCTACAACTACAGAAGTACCATCTACTACTGCCCCACCTACAACTACAGAAGAACCGACTACTACTGCCTCACCTACAACTACAGAAAAACCTTCTACAACTGAACCACCTACAACTACAGAAGTACCAACTACAACTGCCTCATCTGCAACTACAGAAGTACTAACTACAACTGCCCCACCTACAAATACAGAAAAAACAACTACAACTGCCTCACCTACAACTACAGAAAAACCTTCTACAACTGAACCATCTACATCTACAGTAGTATCAACTACAACTGCACCACATACAACTACAGATGTACCTTCTACAACTGAACCACCTGCAACTACAGAAGTACCTTCTACAACTGCCCCACCTACAACTACAGAAGAACCAACTACAACTGCCTCACCTACAACTACAGAAAAACCTTCTACAACTGAACCACCTACATCTACAGAAGTACCTTCTACAACTGCCTCAACTACAACTACAGAAGTACCAACTACAACTGTCCCACCTACAACTACAAAAGTACATATTACAACTGACCCAACTACAACTACAGAAGTACCAACTACAACGGTCCCACCTACAATGACAGAAGTACTAACTACAACTGCCTCACCTACAACTACAGAAGTACAAACTACAACTGCCTCACCTACAACTACAGAAGTACAAACTACAACTGCCTCAAACACAACTACAGAAGTACCAACTACAACTGCACCACCTACAACTACAGAAGTATCAACTACAACTGCCCCACCTACAACTACAGAAGAACCAACTACAACTGCCTCACCTACAACTACAGAAAAACCTTCTACAACTGAACCACCTACAACTACAGAAAAACCTTCTACAACTGAACCACCTACATCTACAGAAGTACCTTCTACAACTGCCTCACCTACAACTACAGAAGTACAAACTACAACTGTCCCACCTACAACTACAAAAGTACATTCTACAACTGAACAACTTACAACTACAGTAGTACCAACAAAAACTGCACCACCTACAACTACACATATACCTTCTAAAAGTGAACTACCTACAACTACAGAAGAATCTTCTAAAACTGCACCACCTACAACTACAGTAGTACCAACTACATCTGCCTCACCTACAACTACAGATGTACCTTCTACAACTGAACCACATAAAACTACAGAAGTACATTCTACAACTGAACTACCTACAACTACAGAAAAACCTTCTACAACTGAACCACCTACATCTACAGAAGTACCTTCTACAACTGCCTCACCTACAACTACAAAAGTAAATTCTACAACTGACCCAACTACAACTACAAAAGTACCAACTACAACGGTCCCACCTACAACGACAGAAGTACTAACTACAACTGCTTCACCTACACCTACAGAAGTACAAACTTCAACTGCCTCACCCACAACTACAGAAGTACCAACTACAACTGCACCACCTACAACTACAGAAGTACCAACTACTACTGCCCCACCTACAACTACAGAAGAACTGACTACTACTGCCTCACCTACAACTACAGAAAAACCTTCTACAACTGAACCACCTACAACTACAGAAGTACCAACTACAACTGCCTCATCTACAACTACAGAAGTACTAACTACAACTGCCCCACCTACAA
Organism: Lithobates sylvaticus; assembly: GCA_028564925.1. Lineage (NCBI taxonomy): Eukaryota > Metazoa > Chordata > Amphibia > Anura > Ranidae > Lithobates > Lithobates sylvaticus. The sequence continues at coordinate 269,151,733 of CM053032.1, forward strand.
ATACAGAAAAAACAACTACAACTGCCTCACCTACAACTACAGGAAAACCTTCTACAACTGAACCACCTACATCTACAGTAGTATCAACTACAACTGCACCACATACAACTACAGATGTACCTTCTACAACTGAACCACCTGCAACTACAGAAGTACCTTCTACAACTGCCCCACCTACAACTACAGAAGAACCAACTACAACTGCCTCACCTACAACTACAGAAAAACCTTCTACAACTGAACCACCTACATCTACAGAAGGACCTTCTACAACTGCCTCAACTACAACTACAGAAGTACCAACTACAACTGTCCCACCTACAACTACAAAAGTACATATTACAACTGACCCAACTACAACTACAAAAGTACCAACTACAACGGTCCCACCTACAATGACAGAAGTACTAACTACAACTGCCTCACCTACAACTACAGAAGTACAAACTACAACTGCCTCACCTACAACTACAGAAGTACAAACTACAACTGCCTCAAACACAACTACAGAAGTACCAACTACAACTGCACCACCTACAACTACAGAAGTATCAACTACAACTGTCCCACCTACAACTACAGAAGTATCAACTACAACTGTCCCACCTACAACTACAGAAGAACCAACTACAACTGCCTCACCTACAACTACAGAAAAACCTTCTACAACTGAACCACCTACAACTACAGAAAAACCTTCTACAACTGAACCACCTACATCTACAGAAGTACCTTCTACAACTGCCTCACCTACAACTACAGAAGTACAAACTACAACTGTCCCACCTACAACTACAAAAGTACATTCTACAACTGAACAACTTACAACTACAGTAGTACCAACAACAACTGCACCACCTACAACTACACATATACCTTCTAAAAGTGAACTACCTACAACTACAGAAGAATCTTCTAAAACTGCACCACCTACAACTACAGTAGTACTAACTACAACTGCCTCACCTACAACTACAGATGTACCTTCTACAACTGAACCACATAAAACTACAGAAGTACATTCTACAACTGCCTCACCTACAACTACAGAAAAACCTTCTACAACTGAACTACCTACAACTACAGAAAAACCTTCTACAACTGAACCACCTACATCTACAGAAGTACCTTCTACAACTGCCTCACCTACAACTACAAAAGTAAATTCTACAACTGACCCAACTACAACTACAAAAGTACCAACTACAACGGTCCCACCTACAGCGACAGAAGTACTAACTACAACTGCCTCACCTACACCTACAGAAGTACAAACTTCAACTGCCTCACCCACAACTACAGAAGTACCAACTACAACTGCACCACCTACAACTACAGAAGTACCAACTACTACTGCCCCACCTACAACTACAGAAGAACCAACTACTACTGCCTCACCTACAACTACAGAAAAACCTTCTACAACTGAACCAGCTACATCTACAGAAGTACCTTCTACAACTGCCTCACCTACAACTACAGAATTACAAACTACAACTGTCCCACCTACAACTAAAAAAGTACATTATTCAACTGAACCACCTACAACTACAGTAGTACCAACTACAACCGCACCACCTACAACTACAGATGTACGTTCTGTAACTGAACTACCTACAACTACAAAAGAATCTTCTACAACTGCACCACCTACAACTACAGAAGAACCAACTACAACTGCCTCACCTACAACTACAGGAAAACCTTCTACAACTGAACCACCTACATCTACAGAAGTACCTTCTACAACTGCCTCAACTACAACTACAGAAGCACCAACTACAACTGTCCCACCTACAACTACAAAAGTACATTCTACAACTGACCCACCTACAACTACAGAAGTACCAACTACAAGGGTCCCACCTACAATGACAGAAGTACTAACTACAACTGCCTCACCTACAACTACAGAAGTACAAACTACAACTGCCTCACCCACAACTACAGAAGTACCAACTACAACTGCACCACCTACAACTACAGAAGAACCACCTACAACTGCCTCACCTACAACTACAGAAAAACCTTCCACAACTGAACCACCTACATCTACAGAAGTACCTTCTACAACTGCCTCAACTACAACTACAGAAGAACCAACTACAACTGTCTCACCTAAAACTACAGAAGAACCTTCTACAACTACACCACCTACTACTACAGAAGTACCAACTACAACTGCCCCACCTACAACTACAGAAGTACCAACTACAACTGCCTCACCCACAACTACAGAAGTACCTTCTACAACTGCACCACCTACAGAAGTACCAACTACAACTGTCCCATCTACAACTACAGAAGTACCAACTACAACTGTCCCACCTACAACTACAGAAGTACCAACTACCACTGCCTCACCTACAACTACAGAAGTACCAACTACAACTGCCTCACCTACAACTACAGAAAAACCTTCTACAACTGTACCACCTACATCTACAGTAGTACCAACTACAACTGCACCACCTACAACTACAGATGTACCTTCTACAACTGAACCACCTGCAACTACAGAAGTACCTTCTACAACTGCCCCACCTACAACTAGAGAAGAACCAACTACAACTGCTTCACCTACAACAACAGAAAAGCCTTCTACAACTGCACCACCTACAACTACAGATGTACCTTCTACAACTGAACTACCTACAACTGCCTCACCTACAACTACAGAAGAACCAACTACAACTGTCCCACCTACAACTACAAAAGTACATTCTACAACTGACCAACCTACAACTACAGAAGAACCAACTACAACTGCCTCACCTACAACTACAGAAGTACCTTCTACAACTGAACCACCTACAACTACAGAAGTTCCATCTACAACTGAACTACCTACAACTACAGAATCTCCTTCTACAACTGCACCACCTACAACTACAGAAGTTCCAACTACAACTGCCTCATCTACAACTACAGAAGAACCAACTACAACTGCCTCACCTACAACTACAGAAGTACCAACTACAACTGCCCCACCTACAACTACAGAAGTACCAACTACAACTGCCTCACCTACAACTACAGAAGTACCTTCTACAACTGACAAACCTACAACTACAGAAGTACCAACTACAACGGTCTCACCTACAACAACAGAAGTACTCACTACAACTGCCCCACCTACACCTACAGAAGTACCAACTACAACTGCCTCACCTACAACTACAGAAGTACCAACTACAACTGCCTCACCTACAACTACAGAAAAACCTTCTACAACTGAACCACCTACAACTACAGAAGTACCAACTACAACTGCCTCACCTACAACTACAGAAGTACTAACTACAACTGCCCCACCTACAAATACAGAAGAACCAACTACAACTGCCTCACCTACACTACAGAAAACTTCTACAACTGAACCACCTACAACTACAGAAGTACCAACTACAACTGCACCACCTACAACTACAGAAGAACTGTTCCACAACTACAACTGAACCACCTACAACTACAGAAGTACCTTCTACAACTGCTACAGTAAGAACCAACTACAACTACAACTACAGAAGAAAAACCTTCTACAACTGAACTCACCTGCAACTACCTTCTAACAACTGCCTACAACTACAGAAGTACCAACTACAACTGCCTCACCTACAACTACAAAAAACCTTCTACAACTGCAACTAACCTACAACTACACTACTACAACTACAGTACCCAACTACAACTGCCTCACCTACAACTACAGAAGTACATAACTACAACTGTCCCACCTACAACTACAGAAGTACCAACTACCTTCTACAACTGTACTACAACTACAACCCACCTACAACTACAGAAGTACCAACTACAACTGCCTCACCTACAACTACAGAAGAACCAACTACAACTGCCTCACCTACAACTACAGAAGTACCAACTACAACTGCCCCACCTACAACTACAGAAGTATCAACTACAACTGTCCCACCTACAACTACAGAAGAACCAACTACTACAACTGCCCCACCTACAACTACAGAAGTACCTTCTACAACTGAACCACCTACAACTACAGAAAAAGCTTCTACAACTGAACCACCTACATCTACAGAAGTACCAACTACAACTGCCTCACCTACAACTACAGAAGTACAAACTACAACTGTCCCACCTACAACTACAGAAAAACATTCTACAACTGAACAACTTACAACTACAGAAGTACCAACTACAACTGCCTCACCTACAACTACAGATATACCTTCTACAACTGAACTACCTACAACTACAGAAGTACCAACTACAACTGCACCACCTACAACTACAGAAGTACCAACTACAACTGCCCCACCTACAACTACAGATGTACCTTCTACAACTGAACCACATACAACTACAGAAGTACATTCTACAACTGCCTCACCTACAACTACAGAAAAACCTTCTACAACTGAACCACCTACAACTACAGATGTACCTTCTACAACTGAACTACCTACAACTACAGAAGTTCCTTCTACAACTGAACCACCTACAACTACAGAAGTACCTTCTACAACTGCCTCACCTACAACTACAAAAGTAAATTCTACAACTGACCCAACTACAACTACAAAAGTACCAACTACAACTGACCCACCTACAACTACAGAAGTACAACTACAACTGCCCCACCTACACCTACAGAAGTACAAACTTCAACTGCCTCACCCACAACTACAGAAGTACCAACTACAACTGCACCACCTACAACTACAGAAGTACCAACTACAACTGCCCCACCTACAACTACAGAAGAACCAACTACAACTGCCTCACCTACAACTACAGAAGAACCTTCTACAACTGAACCAGCTACTTACTGCCTCACTACAACCTACAACTACAACTGAACCTACAACTACAGAAGTACTCAACTGGGGGGGGGGGCAACTGCTGGTGGCACCTACAACTACAGAAGACCTCTGGGGGGGGGGGGGGGGGGGGGGGTATACCATGGGGGGACAACTCTCCACCAACAACTACAGGTACCTTCTGTAACTGGAACTACTACAACTGGCCAACTACTACACTGCCTACAACTACAGAAGTACCAACTACAACTGCACTCACCTACAACTACAGAAGTTACCTTCTACAACTGCACCACCTACAACTACAGAAGTACCAACTACAACTGCCTCCCCACAACTACAACTACAGAAGTACCAATTCTACAACTGCACCACCTACAACTACAACTACAACTGAACCTCACCTACACCTACAACTACAGAAAAACCTTCTACAACTGAACCACCTACAACTACAGAAGTACCTACAACACTAAACTGCCTCACCTACAACTACAGAAAAACCTACTACAACTGTACCCCACCTACAACTACAGAAATACCTACTACAACTACAACTGTCCCACCTACAAACTACAAAAAGTACTACAACTGCCCTCACCTACAACTACAGAAAAACCTTCTACAACTGAACCACTACCTACAACTACAGAAGTACCAACTACAACTGCCCCACCTACAACTACAGAAGTACCAACTACAACTGCCCACCTACAACTACACTGACAACTAAAGTACATTCTACAACTGACCAACCTACAACTACAGAAGTACCAACTACAACTGAACCACCTACAACTACAGAAGTACCAACTACAACTGCCCACCTACAACTACAGAAGTTCCCTTTCTACAACTGCAACCACCTACAACTACAGAACAACCTTCTACAACTGAACCACCACCTACAACTACAGAACACCAACTACTTCTACTGCAACTCACCTACAACTACTACAGAAGAACCAACTATACAACTGTCCCACCTACAACACTAAGAAGTACCAACTACAACTGACACACCTACAACTACAGAAGTACCAACTACAACTGTCTCACCTACAACTACAGAAGTACCTACTACAACTGCACCACCTACAACTACAGAAGTACCAACTACAACTGCCTCACCTACAACTACAGAAGTACCTTCTACAACTGCACAACCTACAACTACAGAAGTACCAACTACAACTGTCCCACCTACAACTACAGAAGTACCAACTACAACTGCCCCACCTACAACTACAGAAGAACCAACTACAACTGTCTCACCTACAACTACAGAAAAACCTTCTACAACTGAACCACCTACATCTACAGTAGTACCAACTACAACTGCACCACCTACAACTACAGAAGAACCAACTACAACTGCACCACCTACAACTACAGAAGTACCAACTACAACTGCCCCACCTACAACTACAGAAGTACCAACTACAACTGCCTCACCTACAACTACAGAAGTACCAACTACAACTGCACCACCTACAACTACAGAAGTACCAACTACAACTGACTCACCTACAACTACAGAAGTACCTTCTACAACTGAACCACCTGCAACTACAGAAGTACCTTCTACAACTGACCCACCTACAACAACAGAAGAACCAACTACAACTGCCTCACCTACAACTACAGAAAAACCTTCTACAACTGCACCACCTACAACTACAGAAGTACCTTCTACAACTGCCTCACCTACAACTACAGAAGTACCAACTACAACTTCCCTCACCTACAACTACAGAAAAACCAACTACAACTGCCTCACCTACAACTACAGAAGTACCAACTACAACTGCACAACCTACAACTACAGAAGTACCAACTACAACTGTCCCACCTACAACTACAAAAGTACATTCTACAACTGACACACCTACAACTACAGAAGTACCAACTACAACGGTCTCACCTACAACGACAGAAGTACCAACTACAACTGCCCACCTACATCTACAGTAGTACAAACTACAACTGCCTCACCTACAACTACAGAAGAAGTACAAACTACCAACTACAACTGCACCACCTACAACTACAGAAGTACCAACTACAACTGCCCACCTACAACTACAGAAGAACCAACTACAACTGCCTCACCTACAACTACAGAAAAACCTTCTACAACTGAACCACCTACAACTACAGTAGTACCAACTACAACTGTCCCACCTAACCTACACCTACAACTACAGTACCAACTACAAGCCCCACCTACTACAACTACAACTGCCTCACCTACAACTACAGAAGTACCAACTACAACTGAACCACCTACAACTACAGTTCCACTACAACTACAGAAAGTACACTTCTACTACAACTGAAACTCACCTACAACTACAGAAGTACCAACTACAACTGTACCCCACCTACAACTACAGAAGTACCAACTACAACTGCACCACCTACAACTACAGAAGTACCAACTACAAACAGAAAAACTTACCACCTACAACTACAGAAAAACAAACTACAAGTCACCTAACCAACTACAACTGCCTCACCTACAACTACAGAAACTACCAACTACAACTGAACCACCTACACTACAGAAGTACCTTCTACAACTGCCCCACCTACAACTACAGAAGAACCAACTACAACTGCCTCACCTACAACTACAGAAGTACAAACAACTTCTACAACTACACCGAACAACTACAGACAGACCTTCTACAACAGCATCTGACACCAACTACAACTTCTACAACTGCCACACCTACAACTACAGAAGTACCAACTACAACTGTCCCACCTACAACTACAAAAGTACATTCTACAACTGACCAACCTACAACTACAGAAGTACCAACTACAACTGCCTCACCTACAACTACAGAAGTACAATCTACAACTGCCTCACCTACAACTACAGAAGTACCAACTACAACTCACCACCTACAACTACAGAAGTACCAACTACAACTGCCCCACCTACAACTACAGAAGTACCAACTACAACAACACCTACAACTACAGAAGTACCTACTACAACTGCCTCACCTACAACTACAGAAGTACAACCTTCTACAACTGCCTCACCTACAACTACAGAAGTACCAACTACAACTGCCTCACCTACAACTACAGAAGTACCAACTACAACTGACTCACCTACAACTACAGAAGTACCTTCTACAACTGCAACACCTACAACTACAGAAGTACCAACTACAACTGACCCACCTACAACTACAGAAGAACCAACTACAACTGCCTCACCTACAACTACAGAAGTACATTCTACAACTGACCAACCTACAACTACAGAAGTACCAACTACAACTGCCTCACCTACAACTACAGAAGTACCTTCTACAACTGAACCACCTACAACTACAGAAGAACCATCTACAACTGCCCCACCTACAACTACAGAAGTACCTTCTACAACTGAACCACCTACAACTACAGAAGTACCTTCTACAACTGCACCACAACTACTAGAAGTATATCTACAACTGTCCCACCTACAACTACAACTACAGAAACAACTACAACTGCCTCACCAACAACTACAGAAGTACCAACTACATCTGCCTCACCTACAACTACAGAAACACCTTCTACAACTGAACCACCTACAACTACAGAAGTTCCATCAACTGCCCCACCTACAACTACTCCAACTACAACTGAACCACCTACAACTAAAGAAGTACATTCTACAACTGACACCACCTACAACTACAGAAGTACCAACTACAACTGCCTCACCTACAACTACAGAAGAACCTTCTACAACTGCCTCACCTACAACTACAGAAAAACCTTCTACAACTGCCCCACCTACATCTACAGAAGTACCTTCTACAACTGCCTCACCTACAACTACAGAAGAACCAACTACAACTGTCCCACCTACAACTACAGAAGTACATTCTACAACTGACCAACCTACAACTACAGAAGTACCAACTACAACTGCCTCACCTACAACTACAGAAGGACCTTCTACAACTGAACCACCTACAACTACAGAAGTTCCATCGACAACTGCCCCACCTACAACTACAGAAGTACCTTCTACAACTGAACTACCTACAACTACAGAATCTCCTTCTACAACTGTCCCACCTACAACTACAGAAGTACCAACTACAACTGCCTCACCTACAACTACAGAAGAACCAACTACAACTGCCTCACCTACAACTACAGAAAAACCTTCTACAACTGCACCACCTACAACTACAGATGTACCTTCTACAACTGAACTACCTACAACTACAGAAGAATCTTCTACAACTGCACCACCTACAACTACAGAAGTACCAACTACAACTGCCTCACCTACAACTACAGAAGTACCTTCTACAACTGAACCACCTACAACTACAGAAGTACCTTCTACAACTGCCCCACCTACAACTACAGAAGAACCAACTACAACTGCCTCACCTACAACTACAGAAAAACCTTCTACAACTGAACCACCTACATCTACAGAAGTACCTTCTACAACTGCCTCACCTACAACTACAGAAGTACCAACTACAACTGTCCCACCTACAACTACAAAAGTACATTCTACAACTGACCCAACTACAACTACAGAAGTACCAACTACAACAGGCCCACCTACAACTACAGAAGTACCTACTACAACTGAACCACCTACAACTACAGAAGTTCCATCTACAACTGAACTACCTACAACTACAGAATTTCCTTCTACAACTGCACCACCTACAACTATAGAAGTACCTTCTACAACTGAACCAGCTACAACTACAGAAGAACCAACTACAACTGCACCACCTACAACTACAGTAGTACCAACTAGAACTGCACCACCTACAACTACAGAAGAATCTTCTACAACTGCACCACCTACAACTACAGCAGTACCAACTACAACTGCCTCACCTACAACTACAAATGTACCTTCTACAACTGAACCACCTACAACTACAGAAGTACCTTCTGCAACTGCCCCACCTACAACTACAGAAGAACCAACTACAACTGCCTCACCTACAACTACAGAAAAACCTTCTACCACTGAACCACCTACATCTACAGGAGTACATTCTACAACTGACCCACCTACAACTACAGAAGTACCAACTACAACTGTCCCACCTACAACTACAGGAGTACCAACTACAACTGCCTCACCTACAACTACAGAAAAACCTTCTACCACTGAACAACCTACATCTACAGGAGTACCTTCTACAACTGCCTCACCTACAACTACAGAAGAACCAACTACAACTGTCCCACCTACAACTACAAAAGTACATTCTACAACTGCCTCACCTACAACTACAGAAGAACCTTCTACAACTACACCACCTACATCTACAGAAGTTCCATCTACAACTGAACTACCTACAACTACAGAAGATCCTTCTACAACTGCACCACCTACAACTACAGACGTACCAACTACAACTGCGTCATCTACAACTACAGAAGTACCAAATACAACTGCCTCACCTACAACTACAGAAAAACCTTCTACAACTGAACCACCTACATCTACAGAAGTACCTTCTACAACTGCCTCACCTACAACTACAGAAGTACCAACTACAACTGTCCCACCTACAACTACAGAAGAACCAATCACAACTGCCTCACCTACAACTACAGAAAAACCTTCCACAACTGAACCACCTACATCTACAGAAGTACCTTCTACAACTGTCCCACCTACAACTACAGAAGTACTAACTACAACTGCCTCACCTACAACTACAAAAGTACAAACTACAACTGCCTCACCCACAACTACAGAAGTACCAACTACAACTGCACCACCTACAACTATAGAAGTACCTTCTACAACTGAACCACCTACAACTACAGAAGAATCTTCTACAACTGCACCACCTACAACTACAGTAGTATCAACTACAACTGAACCACCTACAACTACAGTAGTACCTTCTGCAACTGCCCCACCTACAACTACGGAAGAACCAACTACAACTGCCACACCTACAACTACAGAAGTACAAACTACAACTGCCTTACCCACAACTACAGAAGTACAAACTACAACTGCCCCACCTACAACTACAGAAGAACCAACTACAACTGCCTCACCTACAACTACAGAAAAACCTTCTACAACTGAACCACCTACATCTACAGAAGTACCTTCTACAACTACCTCACCTACAACTACAGAAGAACCAACTACAACTGTACCACCTACAACTACAAAAGTACATTCTACAACTGCCTCACCTACAACTACAGAAGTACCAACTACAACTGTCTCACCTACAACTACAGAAGAACCTTCTACAACTGCACCACCTACAACTACAGATGTACCTTCTACAACTGAACTACCTACAACTACAGAAGATCCTTCTACAACTGCACCACCTACAACTACAGAAGTACCAACTAAAACTGCCTCATCTACAACTACAGAAGTACCAACTACAACTGCACCACCTACAACTACAGAAGTACCTTCTACAACTGAACTACCTACAACTACAGAAGAATCATCTACAACTGCACCACCTACAACTACAGTAGTACCAACTACAACTGCCTCACCTACAACTACAGATGTACCTTCTACAACTGAACTACCTACAACTACAGAAGAATCATCTACAACTGCACCACCTACAACTACAGAAGTACCAACTACAACTGCCTCACCTACAACTACAGATGTACCTTCTACAACTGAACCACCTACAACTACAGAAGTACCAACTACAACTGCACCACCTACAACTACAGAAGTACAAACTACAACTGCCTCACCAACAACTACAGAAGTACCAACTACAACTGTACCACCTACAACTACAGAAGTACCAACTACATCTGCCCCACCTACAACTACAGAAGAACCAACTACAACGGCCTCACCTACAACTACAGAAAAACCTTCTACAACTGCCTCACCTACAACTACAGAAGAACCAACTACAACTGTCCCGCCTACAACTAGAAAAGTATATTCTACAACTGACCAACCTACAACTACAGAAGTACCAACTACAACTGCCACACCTACAACTACAGAAGTACCTTCTACAACTGAACCACCTACAACTACAGAAAAACCTTCTACAACTGAACCACCTACATCTACAGAAGTACCTTCTACAACTGCCTCACCTGCCTCACCTACAACTACAGAAGTACCTTCTACAACTGAACCAACTACAACTGTCCCACCTACAACTACAAAAGTACATTCTACAACTGACCAACCTACAACTACAGAAGTACCAACTACAACTGCCTCACCTACAACTACAGAAGGACCTTCTACAACTGAACCACCTACAACTACAGAATCTCCTTCTACAACTGTCCCACCTACAACTACAGAAGTACCAACTACAACTGCCTCACCTACAACTACAGAAGAACCAACTACAACTGCCTCACCTACAACTACAGAAAAACCTTCTACAACTGCACCACCTACAACTACAGATGTACCTTCTACAACTGAACTACCTACAACTACAGATGAATCTTCTACAACTGCACCACCTACAACTACAGTAGTACCAACTACAACTGCCTCACCTACAACTACAGAAAAACCTTCTACAACTGCACCACCTACAACTACAGATGTACCTTCTACAACTGAACTACCTACAACTACAGATGAATCTTCTACAACTGTCCCACCTACAACTACAAAAGTACATTCTACAACTGACCAACCTACAACTACAGAAGTACCAACTACAACTGCCTCACCTACAACTACAGAAGGACCTTCTACAACTGAACCACCTACAACTACAGAAGTTCCATCGACAACTGCCCCACCTACAACTACAGAAGTACCTTCTACAACTGAACTACCTACAACTACAGAATCTCCTTCTACAACTGTCCCACCTACAACTACAGAAGTACCAACTACAACTGCCTCACCTACAACTACAGAAGAACCAACTACAACTGCCTCACCTACAACTACAGAAAAACCTTCTACAACTGCACCACCTACAACTACAGATGTACCTTCTACAACTGAACTACCTACAACTACAGATGAATCTTCTACAACTGCACCACCTACAACTACAGAAGTACCAACTACAACTGCCTCACCTACAACTACAGATGTACCTTCTACAACTGAACCACCTACAACTATAGAAGTACCTTCTACAACTGCCCCACCTACAACTACAGAAGAACCAACTACAACTGCCTCACCTACAACTACAGAAGTACCTTCTACAACTGAACCACCTACAACTACAGAAGTACCTTCTACAACTGCCTCACCTACAACTACAGAAGTACCAACTACAACTGTCCCACCTACAACTACAAAAGTTCATTCTACAACTGACCCAACTACAACTACAGAAGTACCAACTACAACAGGCCCACCTACAACTACAGAAGTACCTACTACAACTGAACCACCTACAACTACAGAAGTTCCATCTACAACTGAACTACCTACAACTACAGAAGTACCTTCTACAACTGCACCACCTACAACTATAGAAGTACCTTCTACAACTGAACCAGCTACAACTACAGTAGTACCAACTACAACTGCACCACCTACAACTACAGAAGTACCTTCTACAACTGCACCACCTACAACTACAGAAGAATCTTCTACAACTGCACCACCTACAACTACAGCAGTACCAACTACAACTGCCTCACCTACAACTACAAATGTACCTTCTACAACTGAACCACCTACAACTACAGAAGAACCTTCTACAACTACCCCACCTACAACTACAGAAGAACCAACTAAAACTGCCTCACCTACAACTACAGAAAAACCTTCTACAACTGAACCACCTACATCTACAGGAGTACATTCTACAACTGACCCACCTACAACTACAGAAGTACCAACTACAACGGCCCCACCTACAACTACAGAAGTACCAAATAAAACTGCCTCACCTACAACTACAGAAAAACCTTCTACAACTGAACCACCTACAACTACAGAAGTACCTTCTACAACTGACCCACCTACAACTACAGAAGTACCAACTACAACTGTCCCACCTACAACTACAGAAGTACCTTCTACAACTGCCTCACCTACAACTACAGAAAAACCTTCTACAACTGAACCACCTACATCTACAGAAGTACCTTCTACAACTGCCTCACCTACAACTACAGAAGTACCAACTACAACTGCCTCACCTACAACTACAGAAGAACAAACTACAACTGCCTCACCCACAACTACAGAAGTACCTTCTACAACTGAACCACCTACAACTATAGAAGTACCTTCTACAACTGAACCACCTACAACTACAGAAGTACCACCTACAACTGCACCACCTACAACTACAGTAGTATCAACTACAACTGCCTCACCTACAACTACAGAAGTACCTTCTACAACTGCCCCACCTACAACTACGGAAGAACCAACTACAACTGCCACACCTACAACTACAGAAGTACAAACTACAACTGAACCACCTACAACTACAGAAGAACCTTCTACAACTGCACCACCTACAACTACAGAAGTACCAACTACAACTGCCTCACCTACAACTACAGATGTACCTTCTACAACTGAACCACCTACAACTACAGAAGTACCAACTACAACTGCCTCACCTACAACTACAGAAAAACCAACTACAACTGAACCACCTACAACTACAGAAGTACCTTCTACAACTGCCTCACCTACAACTACAGAAGTACCAACTACAACTGTCTCACCTACAACTACAGAAGAACCTTCTACAACTGAACCACCTACAACTACAGAAGTACCTTCTACAACTGCCTCACCTACAACTACAGAAGAACCAACTACAACTGCACCACCTACAACTACAGAAGTACCAACTAAAACTGCCTCATCTACAACTACAGAAGTACCAACTACAACTGCACCACCTACAACTACAGATGTACCTTCTACAACTGAACTACCTACAACTACAGATGTATCTTCTACAACTGCACCACCTACAACTACAGAAGAACCATCTACAACTGCACCACCTACAACTACAGATGTACCAACTACAACTGCCCCACCTACAACTACAGAAGTACCTTCTACAACTGCACCACCTACAGCTACAGAAAAACCAACTACAACTGCCTCACCTACAAATACAAAAGAAAAACCTTCTACAACTGAACCACCGACAACTACAGAAGTACCAACTACAACTGCCTCACCTACAACTACAGAAAAACCTTCTACAACTGAACCACCTACATCTATAGAAGTACCTTCTACAACTGCCTCACCTACAACTACAGAAGTACCAACTACAACTGTCCCACCTACAACTACAAAATTACATTCTACAACTGACCCAACTACAAAGACAGAAGTACTATCTACAACTGCCTCACCTACAACTACAGAAGTACAAACTACAACTGCCTCACCCACAACTACAGAAGTACCAACTACAACTGCCTCACCTACAACTACAGAAGAACCAACTACAACTGCCTCACCTACAACTACAGAAGAACCAACTACTACTGCCTCACCTACAACTACAGAAAAACCTTCTACAACTGCCTCACCTACATCTACAGAAGAACCAACTACAACTGCCTCACCTACAACTACAGAAGTACCAACTACAACTGTCCCACCTACAACTACAGAAGAACCAACTACAACTGCCTCACCTACAACTACAGAAAAACCTTCCACAACTAAACCACCTACATCTACAGAAGTATCTTCTACAACTGCCTCACCTACAACTACAGAAGTACCTTCTATAACTGTCCCACCTACAACTACAGAAGTACTAACTACAACTGCCTCACCTACAACTACAAAAGTACAAACTACAACTGCCTCACCCACAACTACAGAAGTACCAACTACAACTGCACCACTTACAACTACAGAAAAACCTTCTAAAACTAAACCACCTACATCTACAGAAGTACCTTCTACAACTGCCTCACCTACAACTACAGAAGAACCAACTACAACTGTCCCACCTACAACTACAAAAGTACATTCTACAACTGGCCCACCTACAACTACGGAAATACCAACTACAACTGCCTCACCTACAACTATAGAAGTACCTTCTACAACTGAACCACCTACAACTACAGAAGAATCTTCTACAACTGTACCACCTACAACTACAGTAGTATCAACTACAACTGCCTCACCTACAACTACAAATGTACCTTCTACAACTGAACCACCTACAACTACCGTAGTACCTTCTGCAACTGCCCCACCTACAACTACAGAAGAACCAACTACAACTGCCTCACCTACAACTACAAAAAAACCTTCTACAACCGAACCACCTACATCTACAGAAGTACCTTCTACAACTGCATCACCTACAACTACAGAAGTAAATTCTACAACTGACCCACCTACAACTACAGAAGTACCAACTACAACAGTCAAACCTACAACTACAGAAGTACTAACTACAACTGCCTCACCTACAACTACAGAAGTACAAACTACAACTGCCTTACCCACAACTACAGAAGTACCAACTACAACTGCCCCACCTACAACTACAGAAGAACCAAGTACAACTGCCTCACCTACAACTACAGAAAAACCTTCTACAACTGAACCTCCTACATCTACAGAAGTACCAACTACAACTGCCTCACCTACAACTACAGAAGAACCTTCTACAACTGTCCCACCTACAACTACAGAAGTACATTCTACAACTGCCTCACCTACAACTACAGAAGTACCAACTACAACTGTCTCACCTACAACTACAGAAGAACCTTCTACAACTACACCACCTACGACTACAGATGTTCCATCTACAACTGCACCACCTACAACTACAGAAGTACCAACTACAACTGCCTCATCTACAACTACAGAAGTACCAACTACAACTGAACCACCTAAATCTACAGGAGTACCAACTACAACTGCACCACCTACAACTACAGATGTACCTTCTACAACTGAACTACCTACAACGACAGAAGAATCTTCTACAACTGCACCACCTACAACTACAGTAGTACCAACTACAACTGCCTCACCTACAACTACAGATGTACCTTCTACAACTGAACCACCTACAACTACAGAAGTACCTTCTACAACTGCCCCACCTACAACTATAGAAGAACCAACTACAACTGCCTCACCTACTACTACAGAAGTACCAACTACAACGGTCCAACCTACAACGACAGAAGTACTAACTACAACTGCCTCACCTACAACTGCAGAAGTACAAACTACCACTGCAACACCTACAACTACAGAAGAACCAACTACAACTGTCTCACCTACAACTATAGAAACACTTTCTACAACTGAACCACCTACATCTACAGAAGTACCTTCTGCAACTGCCTCACCTACAACTACAGAAGTACAAACTACAACTGTCCCACCTACAACTAAAAAAGTACATTCTACAACTGAACCACCTACAACTACAGTAGTACCAACTACAACTGCACCACCTACAACTACAGATGTACCTTCTACAACTGAACTACCTACAACTACAGAAGAATCTTCTACAACTGCACCACCTACAATTACAGTAGTACCAACTACAACTGCCTCACCTACAACTACAGATGTACCTTCTACAACTGCCCAACCTACAGCTACAGAAGGACCAACTACAACTGTCCCACCTACAACTACAAAAGTACCTTCTACAACTGACCCACCTACAACTACAGAAGTACCTTCTACAACTTCCCCACCTACAGCTACAGAAGAACCAACTACAACTGTCCCACCTACATCTACAGAAGTACCTTCTACAACTGTCCCACCTACAACTACAAAAGTACCTTCTACAACTGACCCACCTACATCTACAAAAGTACCTTCTACAACTGAACCACCTACAACTACAGAAGTACCAACTACAACTGCCTCACCTACAACTACAAAAGTTCCTTCTACAACTGCACCACCTACAACTACAGAAGTACCAACTACAACTGCCTCACCTACAACTACAGAAGTTCCTTCTACAACTGCACCACCTACAACTACAGAAGTACCAACTACAACTGTCTCACCTACAACTACAGAAGAACCTTCTACAACTGAACCACCTACGACTACAGAAGTACCAACTACAACTGCCACACCTACAACTACAGAAGAACCAACTGCAACTGTCTCACCTACAACTACAGAAGAACCTTCTACAACTGAACCACCTACAACTACAGAAGTTCCATCTACAACTGCCTCATCTACAACTACAGAAGTACCAACTACAACTGCACCAGTTACAACTACAAAAGTGCCAACTACAACTGCCCAATCTACAACTACAGAAGAACCAACTACAACTGCCTCACCTACACATAAAGAAGTACCTTCTACAACTGAACCACCTACATCTACAGAAGTACCAACTACAACTGCCTCACCTACACATAAAGAAGTACCTTCTACAACTGAACCACCTACATCTACAGAAGTACTTTCTAAAACTGCCTCACCTACAACTACAGAAGTACCTTCTACAACTGTCCCACCAACAACTACAGAAGTACCAACTACAACTGTCCCACCTACAACTAGAAAAGTACCTTCTACAACTGCACCACCTACAACTACAGAAGTACCTTCTACATCTGCCCAACCTACATCTACAGAGGTACATTCTACAACTACAGAGTTTCCAACTACAACTGCCTCACCGACAACTACAGAAGTACTAACTACAATGGTCCCACCTACAACTACAGAAGTACCAACTACAACTGCACCACCTGCAACTACAGAAGAACCAACTACAACTGTCCCACCTACAACTACAGAAGTACCAACTACAACTGCCTATCCTACAACTACAGAAGTACCAACTACAACTGCCCCACCTACAACTACAGAAGTACCAACTACAACTGAACCACCTACAACTACAGAAACTCCTTCTACAACTGCACCACCTACAACTACAGAAGTGCATTCTACAACTACAGAAGTACATTCTACAACTGCACCACCTACAAATAAAGAAGTACCTTCTACAACTGAACTACCTACAACTACAGAAGAATCTACTACAGCTGCACGACCTACAACTACAGTAGTACTAACTAGAACTGCCATACCTACAACTACAAAAGTGCTAATTACAACGGCACCACCTACAAATACAGAAGTACCTTCTACAACCGCACCACCTACAGCTACAGTAGTGCCAACTACTACTGCCTCACCTACAACTACAGATGTACCTTCTACAACTGTACCACCTACAATTACAGAAGTTCCTACTACAACTGCACCACCTACATCTACAGAAGCACCAACTACAAATGCCTCACCTACAACTACAGAAGTACAAACTACAACTGCCTCACCCACAAAAACAGAAGTACTAACTACAATGGTTCCACCTACAACTACAGGAGTACCGACTACAACTGCCCAACCTACAACTAGAGAAGAACCAACTACAACTGCCTCAGCTACAACTACAGAAGAACCTTCTACAACTGCCTCAACTACAACTACAGAAGTACCTTCTACAACTGCCTCACCTACAACTACAGAAGTACCAACTACAACTGAACCACCTACAACTACAGTAGTTCCGACTACAACTGCACCACCTACAACTACAGAAGCAGCTTCAACAACTGCTCCACCTACTACAGAAGTACCAACTACAACTGTCCCACCTACGACTACAGAAGTACCAACTACAACTGCCCCACCTACAACTACAGAAGAAACAACTACAACTGCCTCACCTACAACTACAGAAGGACCTTCTACAACTGAACCACCTACAACTACAGAAGATACATCTACAACTGAACTACCTACAACTACAGAAGTTCCTTCTACAACTGCACCACCTACAACTACAGAAGTACCAACTACAACTGCCTCACCTACAACTACAGAAGTACTAACTACAACTGTCCCACCTACAACTACAGAAGTACCAACTACAACTGCCTCACCTACAACTACAGAAGTACCAACTACAACTGCCTCACCCACAACTACAGAAGTACTGACTACAACGGTCCCACCTACAACTACAGAAGTACCAACTATAACTGCCTCACCTACAACTACAGAAGTACCTTCTACAACTTATCTACCTACAACTACAGTAGTACCTTTTACAACTACACCACCTACAACTACAGAAGTACCAACTACAACTGCACCACCTACAACTACAGAAGTACCAACTACAACTGAACCACCTACAACTACAAAAGTACCTTCTACAACTGCACCATCTACAAATAAAGGAGTGCCTTCTACAACTGAACTACCTACAACTACAGAAGAATCTTCTACAGCTGCACCACCTACAACTACAGTAGTACCAACTACAACTGCCCCACCTACAACTACAGAAGTACAAACTAAAACTGTGTCACCTACAACTACAGACGTACCAACTACAATTGCACCACCTACAACTACAGAAATACCAACTACAACTGCACCACCTACATCTACAGAAGTACCAACTACAACTGCCTCACCTACAACTACAGAAGTACCAACTACAACTGCACCACCTATAACTACAGAAGTACCAACTACAACTGCACCATCTACAACTACAGAAGTACCAAATACAACTGTCCCACCTACAACTAAAGAAGTACCAACTAAAACTGCACCACCTACAACTACAGAAGTACCAACTACAAATGCCCCACCTACAACTACAGAAGTACAAACTACAACTGAACCACCTACAACTACAGCAGTACCTTCTACAACTGCACCACCTACACCTACAGAAGCTCCAACTATACCTGCCTCACCTACAACTACAGAAGTACCTTCTACAACTGAACCACCTAAAACTACAGAATTACAAACTACAACTGCCCCACCTACAACTACAGAAGTACAAACTACAACAGAACCACCTACAACTACAGAAGTGCCAACTACAACTGTACCACCTAAAACTACAAAAGTACAAATTACAACTGTCTCACCTACATCTACAGAAGAACCCTCTACAACTGAACTACCTACAACTACAGAAGAATTTTCTACAGCTGCACCACCTACAACTACAGTAGTTCCAACTACACCTGCCCCACCTACAACTATAGAACTACCAACTAAAACTGCATCACATACAACTACAGATGTACCTTCTACAACTGAACCACCTAAAACTACAGAATTTCCTTCTACAACTGTCCAACCTACAACTATAAAAGTACCTTCTACAACTGCACCACCTACAACTACAGAAGTACCTTCTACAACTGAACCAACTACAGTAGTACCAACTACAACTGCACCACCTACAACTACAGTAGCACCTTCTACAACTTTACCACTTTCTACAGAAGTACCAACTACAACTGTCACACCTACGACTACAGAACTACCAACTACACCTGCCCCACCTACAATTACAGAAGTACCAACTAAAACTGCCTCCCCTACAACTACAGAAGTTCCTTCTACAACTGCACCACCTACAACTACAGAAGTAGCAACTACAACTGCCTCACCTACAACTACAGAAGTACTAACTACAACTGTCCCACCTACACTTACAGAAGTACCAACTACAACTGCCTCACCTACAACTACAGAAGTACCAACTACAGCTGCACCACCTACAACTACAGAAGTACCAACTACAACTGCACCACCTACAACTACAGAAGAGCCAACTACAACTGTCCCACCTAAAACTACAAAAGTACAAACTGCAACTGTCTCACCTACATCTACAGAAGAACCCTCTACAACTAAACCACCTACAACTACAGAAGCTCCAACTACAACTGCACCGCCTACAACTACAGAAGTACCTTCTACAACTGCACCACCTACAACTACAGAAGCACCTTCTACAACTGTCCCACCTATGACTACAGAAGTACCAACTACAACTGCTCCACCTACAACTACAGAAGTACGAGCTACAACTGCTCCTCCTACATCTAATGAAGCAACTTCTACAACTGCACCACCTACTAGAGAAGTACCAACTACAACTGTCCCACCTACGACTACAGAAGTACCAACTACAACTGCCCCACCTACAACTACAGAAGCTCCAACTACAACTGCACCACCTACAACTACAGAAGTACCTTCTACAACTGAACCACCTACAACTATAGTAGTACCAACTACAACTGCACCACCTACAACTACAGAAGCACCTTCTACAACTGTCCCACCTACGACTACAGAAGTAACTACTACAACTGCCCCACCTACAACTATAGAAGTACCTTCTACAACTGCCCCACCTACAACTACAGAAGTACCAACTACAACTGCACCACCTACAACTACAGAAGCTCCAACTACAACTGCACCACCTACAACTATAGTAGTACCAACTACAACTTCCTCACCTACAACTAGAGAAGTACCAACTACAACGGTCCCACCTATAACTACAGAAGTACCAACTACAACTGCCTCACCTACAACTACAGAAGTACCAACTACAACTGCCTCACCCACAACTACAGATGTACTAACTACAACGGTCCCACCTACAACTACAGAATTACCTTCTACAACTGCACCACCTATAACTACAGAAAAAACAAGTACAACTGCCTCACCTACAACTACAGAAGTACCTTCTACAACTGATCTACCTACAACTACAGTAGTACCTTTTACAACTACACCACCTACAACTACAGAAGTACCAACTACATCTGCACCACCTACAACTACAGAAGTATCAACTACAACTGAACCACCTACAACTACAGAAGTACCTTCAACAGCTGCCCAACCTACATCTACAGAAGTACATTCTACAACTGCACCACCTACAACTACAGAATTACCAACTACAACTGCCCCACCTACAACTACAGAAGTACCAACTACAACTGCCCCACCTACAACTACAGAAGTACCTTCTACAACTGAACCACCTACAACTAGAGCTGTACCTTCTACAACTGCACCACCTACAACCACAGAAGTACCAGCTACATCTGCCCCACCTACAACTACAGAAGTACCTTCTAAAACTGAACTACCTACAACTACAGAAGAATTTTCTACAGCTGCACCACCTACAACTACAGTAGTTCCAACTACACCTGCCCCACCTACAACAATAGAACTACCAACTAAAACTGCGTCACATACAACTACAGATGTACCTTCTACAACTGAACCACCTAAAACGACAGAATTTCCTTCTACAACTGCATCACCTACATCTACAGAAGTATCAACTACAACTGAACCACCTACAACTACAGAAGTATCTTCTACAGCTCCCAAACCTACATCTACAGAGGTACATTCTACAACTGCACCACCTACAACTACAGAAGTACCAACTACAACTGCACCACCTATAACTACAGAAGTACCAACTACAACTGCACCATCTACAACTACAGAAGTACCAACTACAACTGTCCCACCTACAACTAAAGAAGTACCAACTAAAACTGCACCACCTACAACTACAGAAGTACCAACTACAAATGCCCCACCTACAACTACAGAAGTACAAACTACAACTGAACCACCTACAACTACAGCAGTACCTTCTACAACTGCACCACCTACATCTACAGAAGCTCCAACTATACCTGCCTCACCTACAACTACAGAAGTACCTTCTACAACTGAACCACCTAAAACTACAGAATTACAAACTACAACTGCCTCACCTACAACTACAGAAGTAAAAACTACAACTGCCCCACCTACAACTACAGAAGTACAAATTACAACTGTCTCACCTACATCTACAGAAGAACCCTCTACAACTGAACTACCTACAACTACAGAAGAATTTTCTACAACTGTCACACCTACGACTACAGAAGTACCAACTACACCTGCCCCACCTACAATTACAGAAGTACCAACTAAAACTGCCTCACCTACAACTACAGAAGTTCCTTCTACAACTGCACCACCTACAACTACAGAAGTAGCAACTACAACTGCCTCACCTACAACTACAGAAGTACTAACTACAACTGTCCCACCTACACTTACAGAAGTACCAACTACAACTGCCTCACCAACAAATACAGAAGTACCAACTACAACTGCCTCACCTACAACTACAGAAGTACCAACTACAGCTGCACCACCTACAACTACAGAAGTACCAACTACAACTGCACCACCTACAACTACAGAAGTGCCAACTACAACTGTCCCACCTAAAACCACAAAAGTACAAACTACAACTGTCTCACCTACATCTACAGAAGAACCCTCTACAACTAAACCACCTACAACTACAGAAGCTCCAACTACAACTGCACCGCCTACAACTACAGAAGTACCTTCTACAACTGAACCACCTACAACTACAGTAGTACCTTCTACAACTGCACCACCTACAACTACAGAAGTACCTTCTACAACTGTCCCACCTATGACTACAGAAGTACCAACTACAACTGCCCCACCTACAACTACAGAAGTACGAGCTACAACTGCTCCTCCTACATCTAATGAAGCAACTTCTACAACTGCACCACCTACTAGAGAAGTACCAACTACAACTGTCCCACCTACGACTACAGAAGTACCAACTACAACTGCCCCACCTACAACTACAGAAGTACCTTCTACAACTGCACCACCTACAACTACAGAAGCTCCAACTACAACTGCACCACCTACAACTACAGAAGTACCTTCTACAACTGAACCACCTACAACTATAGTAGTACCAACTACAACTGCACCACCTACAACTACAGAAGCACCTTCTACAACTGTCCCACCTACGACTACAGAAGTAACAACTACAACTGCCCCACCTACAACTACAGAAGTACCTTCTACAACTGCCCCACCTACAACTACAGAAGTACCAACTACAACTGCACCACCTACAACTACAGAAGCTCCAACTACAACTGCACCACCTACAACTATAGTAGTACCAACTACAACTTCCTCACCTACAACTGGAGAAGTACCAACTACAACGGTCCCACCTATAACTACAGAAGTACCAACTACAACTGCCTCACCTACAACTACAGAAGTACCAACTACAACTGCCTCACCCACAACTACAGATGTACTAACTACAACGGTCCCACCTACAACTACAGAAGTACCTTCTACAACTGCACCACCTATAACTACAGACAAAACAAGTACAACTGCCTCACCTACAACTACAGAAGTACCTTCTACAACTGATCTACCTCCAACTACAGTAGTACCTTCTACAACTACACCACCTACAACTACAGAAGTACCAACTACATCTGCACCACCTACAACTACAGAAGTATCAACTACAACTGAACCACCTACAACTACAGAAGTACCTTCAACAGCTGCCCAACCTACATCTACATAAGTACATTCTACAACTGCACCACCTACAACTACAGAATTACCAACTACAACTGCCCCACCTACAACTACAGAAGTACCAACTACAACTTCCCCACCTACAACTACAGAAGTACCTTCTACAACTGAACCACCTACAACTAGAGCTGTACCTTCTACAACTGCACCACCTACAACCACAGAAGTACCAGCTACATCTGCCCCACCTACAACTACAGAAGTACCTTCTAAAACTGAACTACCTACAACTATAGAAGAATTTTCTACAGCTGCACCACCTACAACTACAGTAGTTCCAACTACACCTGCCCCACCTACAACAATAGAACTACCAACTAAAACTGCGTCACATACAACTACAGATGTACCTTCTACAACTGAACCACCTAAAACGACAGAATTTCCTTCTACAACTGCATCACCTACATCTACAGAAGTACAAACTACAACTGCCTCACCTACAACTACAGAAGTATCAACTACAACTGAACCACCTACAACTACAGAAGTACCTTCTACAGCTCCCAAACCTACATCTACAGAAGTACATTCTACAACTGCACCACCTACAAGTACAATACTTTCAACTACAACTGCCCCACCTACAACCACAGAAGTACCAACTACAACTGCCCCACCTACAACTTCAACAGTTCCAACTACAACTGCCCCACCTTTAACTACAGAAGTATTAACTACAACTGCACCACCTACAACTACAACAGTATCAACTACAACTGCCCCATCTACAACTACAGAAGTACCAACTACAACTGCCCCACCTACAACTACAGAAGTACCTTCTACAACTGCACCACCTACAACTACAATACTTTCAACTACAACTGCCCCACCTACAACTTCAACAGTACCAACTACAACGGACCCACCTTCAACTACAGAAGTACCAACTCCCTCACCTAAAACTACATTAGTACCATCTACAGCTGTCTGGACTACAACTACAGCAGAACCAAATACAACAGCACTAATCACATCGACAGCAAAAATGACCACAACCACAATACCAACAACTACAACATCAATTAAGCCTACCACCACTAGACAGAAAACTGTTAGTTACTTCCTCATTATAAGAATGAATCTACCATTCATAGAAGATTATAGGAATCCTTCATCTGCAAAATACATGGAACTTAGTGAAAAGATCAAGATTTATGTGAGTATAAGAACTTTTGTTAATGGCCTAAATATTGTTAGGAGTTTCTTGATGTTCATTAATTTAATGTTGTAGACAGCATAACAGGAAACTTTAATAGTATTTAGTAATTTTTATAACAAAGACCTCCAGTAAGTTTTTAAAAAAAATACATAAGTAACCCATTTGTTTAAAAAGAAATGCAATAAAGTTTGAGTTTTTAATTAAAAAAAAGAAATACAGCTGTCACAGGAACTTTCAACGTT
The DNA here is from genome assembly GCA_028564925.1 of Lithobates sylvaticus. Taxonomy (NCBI): domain Eukaryota; kingdom Metazoa; phylum Chordata; class Amphibia; order Anura; family Ranidae; genus Lithobates; species Lithobates sylvaticus. The sequence goes on from CM053032.1 coordinate 269,178,241, forward strand.
TCTGCAGAATCTATAGTTCTCATCCAGGTTGAATGACGGACAACATCATTCAACACATATATTGTTTGTTGCATGGCCATAGATAATTTTTTTCCCCGGAAGGGCCCGATTCAGGCACCTAGAGAAATATAATGAGGCTCTAATCTATTTTGTTTAGTTCATTTCAGTTGATTCGTTCTCCATCCAAGTAAAGCCAAGTATAGCTCTCCCCCTCCCCAGTACAAGATCTCCCCCAGTACAGATTCCCTCCCCAGTTTAGATCTCCCCTCCATTACAAATCTCCCGTATAGATCCAGTATAGATCACCCCAGTACTGTTTTCCCCAACGACCAGTAAAGCTCCCTCTAGTACAGATCTCAAGCCCCACCAGAAAAGCTCCCCCCAGTACAACCCCCCCCCCCCCCAGTAAAGCTCCCCCAGTAAGGTTTAACCCCCCTTTACAGATCCCCAGTACAGATTTCCCCACAATACAGTTCACCACTCCCTCAGAATACATTCCCCCCCCCCCACCAGTACAGCTCCCACTAGTAAAGCTCCACTCAGTACAGATCTCCCCCCACCAGTAAGGCTCCCCCAGTACATATTGCCCCCCCCCACCAGTACAGCTCTCTGCAGTACAGATCTTCCCCCGCCAGTAAGGCTCCACCCAGTACATATCGCCCCCCTCCCACCAGTACAGCTCCCTGCAGTACAGATCTCCCCCCACCAGTAAGGCTGCCCCCAGTACATATCGCCCCCCTCCCACCAGTACAGCTCCCTGCAGTACAGATCTTCCCCCGCCAGTAAGGCTCCACCCAGTACATATTGCCCCCCTCCCACCGGTACAGCTCCCTGCAGTACAGATCTCCCCCCACCAGTAAGGCTGACCCCAGTACATATCGCCCCCCTCCCACCGGTACAGCTCCCTGCAGTACAAATCTTCCCCCGCCAGTAAGGCTCCACCCAGTACATATCGCCCCCCTCCCACCAGTACAGCTCCCTGCAATACAGATCTCCCCCCACCAGTAAGGCTGCCCCCAGTACATATCGCCCCCCTCCCACCAGTACAGCTCCCTGCAGTACAGATGCAGTACAGATCTCTTCCCGCCAGTAAAACTCTCCCCACTACAGAACCCCCCCAGTATAAATCTCCCTCCAAACAGTACAGCTACCCACACTATAACTCACCACCACCAGTACAGCTAACTCCTGTAGAGATCTTCCCCACACCAGTACAACTACCCTCAGTAACCCCCCCCCCCCCCCCCCCACCAGTACACACTCCCCACTACAGATTTCCCCTTCCCATTTCAGCTCTCCCCTCTCTAAAAAAAAATCCCAGACAAGGCCTTTCAACGTGAGACGAGGCCCTCCCTCCCTCTGAGCTCTGACAGGCAGCAGGAGTGGCAGCTGCAGTGATTTTGTTGTGCAGATTGTCTCAGCAATTACTGCAGCATCACAGATTATCTGGGGGGGGGGGTGGAGATTACACACATACACATAGCTAAATTAATCTGAAAACAGAGACACCACTCTGTCTCTCCTAGCAGTGTCAGTGCCCATCTGGACTTTCAGTTAGACAGAGGCAGTCAAAAAGCATGCTGGCCCTGCTGACCATGTGCTGCATCTACAACAAGTGTGCTGCCAACTGATCTTATCAAGGTATCTTGTAAAATAACGCTTCTATACAAATAATGAAAATAATAAAAGAAATCATCCTATGAAGGTGTGAACTCCAAAAAAAAAAAATGAAATAAAAGAAACATTATAATTTCTTTAAAAAGGAAATCTGTCCTAGGGAGAGATGTGGGCTGTGGTTGCTGACTCCTGATTATGCTAAGTTGTTTTTTTTTAGCTGTCATGTTAAAACATTTGCTTCCTTTCTTCCTCTACTCTACTGAAAAGTTTTTCTTTTTATTGGTGCTTATGTTGGCGATTTTCCCTCACTTCCTGTCTGGTGAAACCGTTGTCAGCAGGACAGGAAGTGAGGGGAAATCTGCCTATCACCTGGGATAGCAGTAAGACCTGACAGAGGTTCTTAATCCTTCCATACTCTCTCTCTTTTTTTCTAACTTCGGAATTCTAGGCCTTTTAATGTTTTTATTATAAATTAGACATGTGCACAACAGAAAAATGTGTTTATTTTCGTTTCGTTTCTTTCGTTTCCGTTGATTCGTAACGATTCGTAAATTCGTAAGTCGTCGGTGTTCGTATTCGTATTTTCATAAGAGTTATTTTTTCGTTGATTAGTTTTTCCGTTAGTTTAATTTTGGTTTATTCGTTTATTCGAAATTCGGACGCATTCGTATTTATTCGTACTTTCGTAACAATCGTAGATTCGTAATCGGAGCATAATTCATAATTTTATGTAATGTGTATGCTATTATTACATTTTAAGAGACACGGAAAATTACGAATCGAAAAAAAAAAGTTACGAATGTACGAATTTTTTCATTCAATCCTTTCGAAGCACGTTAAGCAGCGCCATTGTAAGAGACACGGAAAATTACGAATTGGAAAAAAAAAAAAAAGTTACGTATGTACGAATTTTTTCGTTCAATCCATTCGAAGCACGTTAAGCAGCGCCATTGTAAGAGACACAGAAAATTACAAATAAAAAAAAAAAAAAGTTACGAATGTACAAATTTTTTCATTCAATCCATTCGAGGCACGTTAAGCAGCGCCATTGTAAGAGACACAGAAAATTACCAATTCAACAAAAAAAAAAAAGTTACGAATGTACGAATTTTTCGTTCAATCCATTCGAAGCACGTTAAGCAGCGCCATTGTAAGAGACACAGAAAATTACAAATAAAAAAAAAAAAAAAAAAAGTTACGAATGTACAAATTTTTTCATTCAATCCATTCGAGGCACGTTAAGCAGCGCCATTGTAAGAGACACAGAAAATTACAAATAAAAAAAAAAAAAAAAAAGTTACGAATGTACAAATTTTTTCATTCAATCCATTCGAGGCACGTTAAGCAGCGCCATTGTAAGAGACACAGAAAATTACCAATTCAACAAAAAAAAAAAAGTTACGAATGTACGAATTTGTTCCTGTTTTCGTTTTTCGGATTTTCTTCCTTCGTAGATTCGTTGTTTCTAATTTTTTTTTTCAGATTTTCGTTGTTTTTCGGATTCGTTCGATTCGAACGATTCGCTATTCGTTAAAATTTTTAGCGAATCGTTCGTTCATTCGTACGATAACGAATGAACGAATATAACGAAAAAAAACGAAAAACAAAAATAAAAACTAGACGAATTGCACATGTCTATTATAAATCAATATAAGTAATTCTGTATATTTTCTTTGCAGGCATACATATTCATTTATCAATCCTTGATGGACTGTATTGGTGTCACTGTACATGGTTTCAGGTAAGTTATTATATGGGGGAGGGGGTGGTGGTGTTACGGGGTTCTGGGTAAGGTCTTCCGAACGTCCAGCACTTGCCTTCCACCAAGACTTATGTGCATATACATTCTTGTCATATGGACAATAGACTGTCAGCTCCTTTGGTGCAGAGGCAAATAAAAACGATGTGAATTATGGACTCACAAAACAATTTTAGGGGTTTTATTTTAACCACTTGACCTCCGGAAGATTTACCCTCCCCCTTCATGTCCGGGCCATTTTTTTGCGGTACGGCACTGCGTTATTTTAACTGACAATTGCGCGGTCGTGCAATGCTGTATCCAAATAAAATGTATGTCCTTTCTTCCCCACAAATAGAGATTTCTTTTGGTGGTATTTGATCACCTCTGCGTTTTTTGTATTTCGCGCTATAAACAAAGAAAAATAACATTTTTGAAAAAAAGACAATATTTATTTACTTTCTGCCTTAAAACATATCCAATAAAAAATAAAAAAAATCGAATTTCTTCATCAATTTAGGCCAATATGTATTCAGCTACATATTTTTGGTAAAAAACAAAACAAAAAAACAATAAGTGTATATTGATTGGTTTGCAGAAAAGTTATAGCATCTACAAACTATGGGATTTTTTTTTTTTTACTAGTAATGACAGCGATCAGCGAATTATAACGGGACTGCGATATTGTGGTGGACAAATTGGACACCTAACTGACACATTTCTGGAACCCGTGACACTAATACAGTGATCAGTGCTAAAAATATGCACTGTCACTGTACTAATGACACGTGCAGGAAAAGGGTTAACATCTAGGGGCGATGAAAAAGGTTAACTGTGTGCCTAGGGATACCGTTATATAAGTTGACGTATGAAGCCAGAGGATGCCCAAAAAAATTCCTAAAGATTTGGGGTTCTTGGGTCAGCTCCGAAAGTACCATACCACCTGCGCCTTGAAAGACTAAATGAAGTCCCTGATTATTGATTGGTTCCAATTAAGCAAAATAGACATTTGACCTTTAAGTTGTTACGTATCGACTAAATGTATACCAGTTTACCAGATTTTGTAATGATTCGAGCGATGTTCCTTACATTGGTGATCAGTGGGAAGAATGTTCCTTACATTGGTGATCAGTGGGAAGAATGTTCCTTACATTGGTGATCAGTGGGAAGAATGTTCCTTACATTGGTGATCAGTGAGAAGAATGTTCCTTACATTGGTGATCAGTGAGAAGAATATTCCTTACATTGGTGGACAGTGGGAAGAATGTTCCTTACATTGGTGATCAGTGAGAAGAATGTTCCTTACATTGGTGATCAGTGAGAAGAATGTTCCTTACATTGGTGATCAGTGGGAAGAATGTTCCTTACATTGGTGATCAGTGAGAAGAATGTTCCTTACATTGGTGATCAGTGAGAAGAATGTTCCTTACATTGGTGATCAGTGAGAAGAATGTTCCTTACATTGGTGATCAGTGAGAAGAATGTTCCTTACATTGGTGATCAGTGGGAAGAATGTTCCTTACATTGGTGATCAGTGAGAAGAATGCTCCTTACATTGGTGATCAGTGAGAAGAATGTTCCTTACATTGGTGATCAGTGAGAAGAATGTTCCTTACATTGGTGATCAGTGAGAAGAATGTTCCTTACATTGGTGATCAGTGGGAAGAATGTTCCTTACATTGGTGATCAGTGGGAAGAATTTTCCTTCTATTAGTGGTCAGTGGAAACAGCTGCCACTTCTAGATAACTAAAAACATCATGGGTGGCAGAAAGAACCTTTAGCAACCTCTGGAGGAACCCTGGCTTGGAAATGCTGCTTTAAAGGGTACATGGCCTTTTTGGCACATTATACATATGTTGGGTTTATTGGAAGAGGAAAATGTCTGTGTGAGTGGCAGATCTGACCAGAGATATTTCTGTGTGTTTTCTCTACAGTCCAGGTTCCACCATTGCCAACACTTCAGCAGAATTCCTGGCTAATAATTATAGTAACGTAGAAGTACAGAGAGTTTTTGATACAAATGGGCAAGATAATGGCACCCTGGGTGGCATCCCTCTCATTCCTGATAACACGACAACTCCAGGTAGGTAAAACCATAAATGAATAAAGTTTATGAGTAGCAAGATAAGAAACTATCATCATACAAAATATGGGGGGCCAGATATCCACATGTATTAAAGGCAATAACGTGTAGTAAAAGGCATGTTTTATATGAGTCTTCACAATACACGGCAATGCACAGTTGATGGTGTGGAGCGTGTGGGGCAAGATCACAATAAAAAAAAAAAATCATTGGTGCATAATTACACCTCCAGGTAAAGCTGAAGTTTAATCTGCTTATATTTTGTCTTTCCTGGTTCCTCCAGCACCCACAACTACAGGAGCACCTATAATGACTACACCACTGACTACTATTGCAGCAGCACCAACTACACCAACTACAATTACACCAAGTGCAACTAAAGCAATGACAACAACTTCAGAACCACCAACTACAACTACACCACCTACAACAATAGGAGTGGCAACTACACCTTCAGCACTGACTGCCACTTTACCAGCTACAACTAGAGCAGTCCTGACAACTGCAACACCCACAACTAAAACTGCACCAGCTACAACTACATCATTACTAACAGCAACTGCAACAGCTAGTACTACAGAAGCACTAACTACAACCACTGCATTAACAAGTACAGCTGCACCAGCTATAACCTCAGCATTAACTACAGCAGACTTACCTACAACTACAGCACTAAAAACTACAGCAGCATTGCTAACAACTGCTGCAGCTACAACTAAAGCTTCATCAGCTACAACTTCAACCCTGACTACCACTGCAGCCCCCATATCTTCAGCAGCACCGAATACAACTGCACCAACTGCACCAGCTACAACAACAGCAGCACCAACTACAACTTTAACACTGACTACTATTGCAGCTGCACCAACTACACCAGCTACAATTACACCAAGTACAACTACAGACGCAATAACATCAACTGCAGCATCAAGAACTTCAACACCACCAAGTACAACTGCACCAGCTACAACAGCAGCAGCAGCAACTATACCTTCAGCACTGACAGCCACTGTACCAGCTACAACTAGAGCAGTCCTGACGACTGCAACACCCACAATTAAAACTGCAAAACCTACAACTACATCATTACTAACAGCAATTGCAACAGCTAGTACTACAAAAGCACTAACTACAACCACTGCAGTAACAAGTACAGCTGCACCAGCTATAACCTCAGCATTAACAACAGCAGACTTACCTACAACTACAGCACTAAGAACTACAGCAGCATTGCTAACAACTGCTGCAGCTACAACTAAAGCCCCCATAACTTCAGCAGCACCAAATACAACTGCACCAGCTACAACAACAACAATGCCCATTACAACTTCAACACTGACTACCACTTCACCAGCTATAACTAGAACAGCAGTAACAACTGCAGCACTCACAACAACAATAACACCAACTACAACTGCTGCCACCACAACTACAACTGCACTAGATGGAACTACAGCAGCCCAGAGTATAACTGTAGCACCAACCACTTCAGTGCTGCTGAAAACTATATCTACCACAATTTCAGCAGCACCAGCTACAACTATGGCAGCACCAACTACCAATGCAGCACCACCCACAGCAGCACAAACAACTGCAGCACCCACGGCTTCAGTAGAACCAAGTACAACTTCACCAGCAATAACCACAGCAGTACTGACAATGGCAGCACCCGCAACCACAGCAGAGTCATCTACAACTGCACCACTTACAAGTAAATCAGTATCAAGTACATATTATACATCTACAACCTATGCAGTACAAACTCCAACAACCACAAAAGCATTGACTATGACTATGGCACTGACTACAGCACCAACTGCACCAGCTAAGACAGCACAAATTACAACTCTGACAGCTACCGGTGCAACTACAGCAGCACTGACAACAACTGCAGCACCCACAACTTCAGTAGTACCGACAGCTGCAGAAGCACCAAATACAACTGCACCAGCTACAACCGCAGCCCCAATTACAGTATCAAGAACTGAAGCAGCCAAAACGATGGTTGTACTGACTTCAACTGCACCAACTACAACTCCAGCAATACCAGCCAAAACTGCAGCAGCACCCACAACTATAGTAGAACAGACTAAAACTGCACCAGCTACAGAATTACTCACAACAACTGCAACAGGTACAACTACAGCAACTCATGTGAGTACAGCTGAACCATCTACAATTGCAAAACATACAACTATAACTGCAACACTGACTAAAACTGCAGCTCCACGAAGTACAGCAGCAAAAACTACAACTGCACCAGCTACAAGTACAGCAGCACTGAAAACTAATGCAGCACTCACAACTTCAACAGCACTTACTAGAACTACACCAGCTACAACTACAGTGATGTCAGCTACAACTACAGCCGCACCAACTACAACTGAAGTACAGAATACAACTGAACCAGCTACAACGACAGCAGTACCAACTACAACTGAAGTACAGAATACAACTGCACCAGCTACAACGACAGCAGCACCAACTACAACTGAAGTACAGAATACAGCTGCACCCGCTACAACGACAGCAGCACCAACTACAGCTGAAGTACAGAATACAACTGCACCAGCTACAACGACAGCAGCACCAACTACAGCTGAAGTACAGAATACAACTGCACCAGCTACAACGACAGCAGCACCAACTACAACTGAAGTACAGAATACAGCTGCACCAGCTACAACGACAGCAGCACCAACTACAACTGAAGTACAGAATACAACTGCACCAGCTACAATGACAGCAGCACCAACTACAACTGAAGTACAGAATACAACTGCACCCGCTACAACGACAGCAGCACCAACTACAACTGAAGTACAGAATACAACTGCACCAGCTACAACGACAGCAGCACCAACTACAACTGAAGTACAGAATACAGCTGCACCAGCTACAACGACAGCAGCACCAACTACAACTGAAGTACAGAATACAGCTGCACCAGCTACAACGACAGCAGCACCAACTACAACTGAAGTACAGAATACAACTGCACCAGCTACAACGACAGCAGCACCAACTACAACTGAAGTACAGAATACAACTGCACCCTCTACAATGACAGCAGCACCAACTACAACTGAAGTACAGAATACAACGACAGCAGCACAAACTAAAACTGAAGTACAGAATACAACTGCACCAGCTACAACGACAGCAGCACCAACTACAACTGAAGTACAGAATACAACTGCAGCAGCTACAAGGACAGCAGCACCAACTACAACTGAAGTACAGAATACAACGACAGCAGCACCAACTAAAACTGAAGTACAGAATACAACTGCACCCGCTACAACTACAGCAGCACAAACTACAACTGAAGTACAGAATACAACTGCACCAGCTACAACTACTGCAGCACCAACTACAGCTGAACTACAGAATACAACTGCACCAGCTACAACTACAACAGCACTGACAAATGCAGCACCCACAACTCAATCAGCATTAATAACTTCTAAAGCTACAGTTTCAACTATGCCAGCTACAACTACTGCAGCACTGACGAACACTGCAGCACCAGCTACTACAGTATCTCCCATTGCAACATCACTGACAACAACTGCATTGCCTACAGCTTCAACAGCACCATCTACATCTTCACTAGCTACAACTAGAGCCGAACTGACTACAACTGCATCAGATAAATCTACAGCGGTACCATCCATAACTGAACCAACTACAACCACAGATCCACCCATAACTACAACATCGCCAACTACAAATGCCCCAGCTACAACTATAGCAACACTGAAAACAGATGCAGGCCTCACATCTTTGGCAGCACTTACTAGAACTACACCAGCTACAACTACAGTGACATCAGCTACAGCTGCACCAACAACTAAAGATGCACTAACTACAACTACACCAGCTACAACTACAGCAGCACCAGCGACAACTATAGTACATACTACAGTTTTACTAACAACTGCAACTACACCTGCTGCAGCAACAGCTACAGCTGCACCGACTACAAGCACAGCAGAACTGACTATAACTGCACCACGTAAAACTACAGCGGTATCGTCTATAACTGCGCCTACTACAACGGCAACATCACAAACAAAAACTGCTCAAGCAACAACAGCAGCATCAACGGCAAATGCGCCAACTATAGCTACAGCAACACTGCCTACCACTGCACTAGCTACAACTACAGCAAGATTGAAAAACGCAACACCCACAGCTAAAACTGCACCCGCTACAACAACAGCAGCGCCAGCTATGACTACACTATTACTAACAACTGCAACAAGCCCTGCTACGGAAGCAACAGCTACAGCTGCACTGACTACAAGCAGAGCAGAACTGACTGCAACTGCACTGGGAAAAACTACAGCGGTATCGTCTATAACTGCACCTACTACAACTGCAACATCACAAACAACCGCACAAGCAACAACAGCAGCATCAACGGCAAATGCACCAACTATAGCTACAGCAACACTGACTACCACTACACCAGCTACAACGACAGCAGCACCAACTACAACTGAAGTACAGAATACAACTGCAACATCACAAACAACAACCGCACAATCAACAACAGCAGCATCAACGGCAAATGCACCAACTATAGCTACAGCAACACTGACTACCACTGCACCAGCTACAACGACAGCAGCACCAACTACAACTGAAGTACAGAATACAACTGCAACATCACAAACAACAGCCGCACAATCAACAACAGCAGCATCAACAGTAAATGCACCAACTATAGCTACAGCAACACTGACTACCACTACACCAGCTACAACTAGAGCAGGATTGAAAAACGCAACACTCACAGCTAAAACTGCACCCGCTGCAACTACATCATTACTAACAGCAATTGTAACATCCAGTACTACAGCAGCACCAACAACAACTGCAGAACCAAGAACTACAGCAGTACAGAGCACAACTTCAACAACTACAGCAACAATTAAGCCCACAATCCCGGCACAGAAAACCTATAGTTATTTCTTTATTATAAGAATGGATCTGCCCTTCAGAGTGGAATATAGGAATTCTTCATCCAAACCATACAAGGAACTTAGTCACAGGATTAGGATATATGTGAGTATATGAACTGTTATTGGCCTAAAATATTATTCAGAGTTTCTTGACATAAATGTATTACATTTTTTTTTAGATAGTTTGAAGGGAACTATAATGGCATTGAGTCATTTTCATTTTTTTTTTAAGCACAGCTCTATTAACTTTTTTTAAAAACATAGGCTATTTTTTTTTCTAACTCTCGCTGCAATTCTCACCTTATCACCGGCTCTGTCCCCGCAGACTCTCCAGTCCTCTTTCAGGTTGAATTGGCTGCTAGCTTCACTCAATGCACTTCCTATGAGCCCAGGCTGTCATGGACCTGACCCTTGGGGGTCCATGACAGCCTAGGCCAGTGATGGCAAACCTTGGCACCCCAGATGTTTTGGAACTACATTTCCCATGAAGCTCCACTACACTGCAGAGTGCATGAGCATCATGGGAAACGTAGTTCCAAAACATCTGGAGTGCCAAGGTTTGCCATCACGGGCCTAGGCCCACAGGAAATGTGTAGGCTTCACTACTACCCTGAAACTCAGATTTTACTTTTTTCTGATTGGTGTTCCAGAGGTAAGTAAGGGGTGTTTCTCATGCTAATAATTATCCACCCCCTTGATATGTCAAAAGGCCATACCTCCCAATATTTTGAGATAGGAATGAGGGACACCTATTAACAAACGTACGTAGGCATAGGACACGCCCCCTGCCACACCCCATTAAAGGAGAATAAACTTAAAAAAGGTTAATTAAATCCAGAAGAACTTTTTTTTTATCACTACTATTCCTTTATATTGGCTTTTAAAACGTACAAATGCAGCAATTTAGAAATCAGACGAAAGGTTTAGCACTGAGGAACACTTTTTGAAAGATAAAAAGTGCATTTTGTATACTATTATATAGATCAGACCAAAATGAGGGACAAATGAAGGGGAAAGAGGGACATTGCTCCAAATCAGGGCCAGTCCCTCCAAATCAGGGATGAGCCGAACAGCAGCAGAACATGCGAACAGCCCAAAAATTTGGCAGAACACGCCAACACCGTTAAAGTCTATGGGATACGAACATGAATAATCAAAAGTGATAATTCTAAAGGCTAATATGCAAGTTATTGTCATAAAAAGTGTTCGGGCACCCGGGTCCTGCCCCAGGGGACATGTATCAATGCAAATTTTCTTTAAAAAAACAGCAGTTTTTTCGGGAGTACTGATTTTTTTTTTTAATGCTTAAAGTGAAACAATAAAAATTAAATATTTCTTTAAATATTGGGCCTGGGGTGTCTATAGTATGCCTGTAAAGTGTTTAGAACAGTCCCTGCACAAAATGACATTTCTAAAGGAAAAATTGTCATTTAAAACTGATTGCGGCTGTAATGAATTGTCGGGTCTCTGCAATATAGATACAGATAATTGAAAAAAAGAGCATGGGATCCCCCCCTCCCAGTCAATTACCAGGCCCTTTGGGTCTGGTATGAATATTAAGGGGAACCCCCGAATCAAAATAAAAAAAAATTTGCGTGGGGGTCCCCCTAACATCCATACCAGGCCCTTCGGGTCTGATATGGAAATTAAGGGAAACCCTGCGCCAAATTAAAAAAAATGGCGTAGGGGCCCCCCAAAATCCATACCAGACCCTTATCCGAGCACGCAACCTGGCAGGCTGCAGGAAAAGGGGGGGGGCGAGAGAGCACCTCATCCCCACAACCCTTGCCCGGTGGTTGTGGGGGTCTGCCGGCGGGGGGCTTATCGGAATCTGGAAGCCCCCTTTAACAAGGGGACCGCCAGATCCGGCCTCCCCCTGTGTGAATTGGTAACGGGGTATAAATGTACCTCTACCATTTCACAAAAAAAGTGCCAAAATGGTAAAAAAGACAAGACACAGCTTGGGACAAGTCCTTTATTAAAAAATAAGTAAGTTCACGCCACCCGACGGACCAAAAAAAAAAAAAGCTGCGACCGTTCCTCCTCCATGGGAGGCTCCCGTCTTCGCTGTGATAGCTCTTATATAACTAAGGGTGGGGCCACCGAGTGACCCCGCCCCCTCTGATGCCACAGAGACTTCCCTGTGGCTTCCCCCTGGCGTCAGAGGGGGCGGGGTCACCCGTTTACATCACTGGGTGGCCCTGCCCCCCTCTGATGCCACTGGGTGGCCCCGCCCTCAGTTATATAAGAGCTGTCACAGCGAAGATGCAACAAATGGCGGGAGCCTCCCATGGATGTCCGTCAGCAAGAGTGAACTTACTTTGTGGTACATTTTTATTTTTTTATTTTTTAATAAAGCGCTGTTGTGGACATCAAGCTTGATGAAGGAGCGCGTCATTGCAGCCCGTACGCTCGTGAAACGCGTCGCTTGCCAGTGACGTCATCTTCCCTTGCCCGTCCACAACAGCGCTCCAGGCCTCGCTTTGAATGAGCTTCCTGTCCACCGCGGCCGGCCTTTACTACTCAGCGGTGTCTTCAATACACGGCCAGGCGCTTCAGTGACCGTAAAGAGTGTAGAACAGATCTGATGGTACCTATGATGGATATCTTCTTTATGCTCACGATTTACAAGGAAAATGTGAGTTGCCTGTACAAGTAATGTACTAATAAAATTGTTATACGTCTACACCCAGAGGCGCCCCTCTCTTTCTGCTTCTAGCAGTAAAAATTGGATGGGGGGGGTTCTAATCTCTCAATTCTACTAAAAAAATACATTTTAATTTCTGTCTGTGTTGATGTTGGAGATTTTCCATCACTTCCTATCTAGTCAAACCATTACCAGCAGGAACAGGAAGTGAGGGGAAATCTCCCTATCGCCCTGGAAAACAGTAAAAACCTAAAAGAGGTTCTAATCCTTCCATTCACAGAACAATTTAGCTGGACTTAAGCCTGGTTCACACCTATGCATTTTTTTTAGTGCATTTTCAGTTTTGCAGAAACACACTACAGTCCATTTAACATGGTTTCCTATGGATGTAGTTCACATCTGTGCATTATATGGAAAGGGCCAGGGATTTTTTTTCTGTTTTTTGGTTCCATAGACTTCAATGGATCAAAAATGTGTATTGTGAAATAAACGCAAAATGCACCTGCAATGTGCAAACTGCAACCTGCAACTTTTTAAAATGGGAATGAGGGAAACCTATCAGCAAAAGTATGCAGGCATAGGGCACGCCCCTTGCCACACCCCCTTAAAGGAGAATTGTACAAAAAACTAAGTTGGTTAACCAGTTAACAACCGGCCCATAGCCGAAAAACGGCTACAGGGCGGTTGCTTAACTCTGGGAGGCCGTTAATTAACGGCCTCACAGAATTCTGCTCTTGCGCGCCCCCTGGTGCGCGCACTCGAGAGCATCCATGATCTGGACCCGGCGGATCATGGATCACGGTAAACGGCTCATCGCGGCCGTTTACCACGTGATCGCTCCGTCAAATGACGGAGTGATCACATGTAAACAAACCGGCGTCATTTGATGACGCCGGTTCCTCTCTCCTCCTCTCTCTGTACCGATCGGTACAGTGTGAGAGGAGAGGGGGAGGGATCGGTGGCAGCAGTGCTGTGGGCGGGATCTGTAGTGCCCACAGCCTGCTCTGCCACCACCGATCCATCCATCCATGCTCAGCCATCCCTCCATACCCTGCAATGCACAGCAATAGCCTGCAGTGTATTGCTGGGTATTGAAGGGTATGGAGGGATGGCTGAGCATGGATGGATGGATTCTCTGCCATCCCCCCCAATACTGTGCCATACCCCGCGATACTCTGCCATACCCCGCGATACTCTGCCATACCCCGCGATACTCTGCCATACCCCGCGATACTCTGCCATACCCCGCGATGCCCTGCCATACCCCGCGATGCCCTGCCATACCCTGCGATGCTCTGCCATACCCTGCGATACTCTGCCATACCCTGCGATACTCTGCCATACCCTGCGATACTCTGCCATACCCTGCGATACCCTGCAATACCCTGCGATACTCTGCGATGCTCTGCCATACCCTGTGATACCCTGCCATACCCTGCGATACCCTGCGATACTCTGTGATACTCTACCATACCCTGCGATACTCTGCAATACCCGGCGATACTCTGCGATACTCTACCATACCCTGCGATACTCTGCGATACTCTACCATACCCTGCGATACTCTGCAATACCTGGCGATACTCTGCAATACCCGGCGATACTCTGCAATACCCGGCGATACTCTGCAATACCCGGCGATACTCTGCAATACCCGGCGATACTCTGCAATACCCGGCGATACTCTGCAATACCCGGCGATACTCTGCAATACCCGGCGATACTCTGCCATACCCTGCGATACTCTGCCATACCCTGCAATACCCAACAATACCCTGCGATACTCGCTACGATCGAAGCCAGGATCGTTTTTTTTTTTTTTATTTCAGGCTTTCCAGCCTAGAGGTGAGATGTGGGGTCTTATTGACCTCATATCTCACTGTAAAGAGGACCTGTCATGCCATATTCCTATTACAAGGGATGTTTACATTCCTTGTAATAGGAATAAAAGTGATCAAAAAATTTTTTGGGGGGAAAAAAAGGGTCAAACTAAAATAAATAAAGTAAAATGAACAATAAAATATATATATATTTTTTTAAAGCGCCCCTGTCCCCGTGTGCTCGCACGCAGAAGCGAACGCACACGTAAGTCCCGCCCACATATGAAAACGGTGTTCAAACCACACATGTGAGGTATCGCTGCGAACGTTAGAGCGAGAACAATAATTTTGGTCCTAGACCTCCTCTGTAACTCAAAACATGTAACCAGTAAACAAAATTAAAGCCTACGGGGATTTTTAAGTAGCGAAGTTTGGCGCCATTTCACGAGTGTGTGCAATTTTGAAGCGTGACATGTTGGGTATCTATTTACTCGGCGTAACTTCATCTTTCATATTATGCAAAAACATTGGGCTAAATTTACAGTTTTGTTTTTTGTAAAGCACAAAACATTTTTTTTCCAAATAAAACACGTTCGAAAAATTGCTGCGCAAGTACCGTGCTAGATAAAAAGTTGCAACGACCGCCATTGTATTCTCTAGGGTCTTTGCTAAAAAAACATATATAATATTTTGGGGTTCTATGTAATTTTCTAGCAAATAAATGATGATTTTTACATGTAGGAGAGAAATGTCAGAATTGGCCTTGGTGCTCCAGAACGCCTGATGGCGCTCCCTGCATGTTGGGCCTCTGTATGTGGCCACGCTGTTTAAAAGTCTCACGCATGTGGTATCGCCGTACTCAGGAGTAATAGCAGAATGTGTTTTGGGGTGTAATTTGTGGTATGCGTATGCTGTGTGTGAGAAATAACCTGCTAATATGACAATTTTGTGAAAAAAAAAAAAAAAATTAAAAAAAATCTTGATATTGCAAAGAATTGTGGGAAAAAATGACAACTTCAAAAAACTCACCATGCCTCTTTCCAAATACCTTGGAATGCCTTCTTTCCAAAAAGGGGTCATTTGGGGGGTATTTGTACTTTTCTGGCTTGTTAGGGTCTCAAGAAATGAGATAGGCCGTCAGTACTTCAGGTGTGATCAATTTTCAGATATTGGCACCATAGCTTGTGGACTCTATAACTTTCACAAAGACCAAATAATATACCCCAATTTGTACTTATTTTTACCAAAGATATGTAGCAGTATAAATTTTGGCCAAAATTTATCAAGAAAAATTACAAATTTGCTAAATTTTATAACAAAAACGAAGAAAAATTCATTTTTTTTTTACAGAATTTTCAGTCATTTTTCTTTTATAGCGCAAAAATAAAAAAACCCAGAGGTGATTAAATACCACCAAAAGAAAGCTCTATTTGTGTGAAAAAAAGGACAAAAATTTCATATGGGTACAGTGTTGTATGAATGAGTAATTGTCATTCAAAGTGTGAGAGCACCGAAAGCTGAAAATTGGTCTGGTTATTAAGGGTGTTTAAGTGCCCAGTGGTCAAGTGGTTAAACCCACAAGTGCTTTTTTTTTTTACCACTACTATTCCTTTATATTGGCTTTTGGGATTTACAAATGCAGCCATTTAGAAATCAGTTTAGCGATGGAAAACTATTTTTGATAGATAAAAAGTGCATTTTATACACAACTATATAGATCAGACCAAAATTAGGGACAAATGCGGAGGAAAGAGGGACAAGTTCTTCTCAATCAGGGACAGTTGGGAGCTGTACATAGGTGTGAATCAGGCCTAACACTTTAATCACATTTTCTAACTTCTGAATTCTAGGCCTTCAAATGTTAACCTGACAAATCAATAACTGAATTATTTGTGTTCTCTTTGTAGGCGCTCGTACTCATTCGTCAAACGTTGTTTGACTGTATTGGTGTCACTGTACATGGCTTCAGGTAGGTTAACCCAATGTTATTATATGGGGGACGGTGCACAGGATTCTGGAGAAGGCCCAATGGCCAAACAATAGCTATAGCAGCCCATGCAACTGCTCTGGGGCCTGGGGGGTGGAAGGGGCCACTATAGGGAGGATGATAAACCAACTTAAACACAGAAAATCTGTGTGCATGGAAAGATAACACGCGCCCATCACTGTTTTATACACCACTTGCCGCTCGCCATATAGCAAAATGAAGTCGGCAAAGTGGTTGCGATATCCTGACCAGACATCATATCAAGGATATCAAGTCGCTGAGCGCCCCCAGGGTCGCGCATTGCGGCGATCGTTGTTGCAATGTGTCAGTCTGACACACCACAACTCCAATCTAGGTAAAGAGTCTCTGACAGAGACTCTTTACCACGTGATCAGCCTGTGGTTGCCACCTCATCCCTTTAAACCCGAACACATATTAATTACACAGGTTCTGTGGCTGATTAAGGTGGTAATTAAACTCACTTGGTGCCTTATCTGCATTTAATTAGCCTCAGAACCCGTGTAATCCAAAGGTGTCCGGGTTTAAAGGGATGAGGTGGCAACTCTAGATCAGCCGTGTCCAATCACGGCTGATCATGATGTAAACATGAAGAGCCGCTGATCGGCTTTTCCTCAATCACATCTGACAGACGCGAGTAGAGGAGAGCCGATCGTCAGCTCTCCTCACAGGGGGGGTCTGTTGTCATGCAGGTCCTCCCATGCAGCATGCCGGACGCATTGATTCCAACGTGGTGGGTGTGTTTTTTTGAAGCACCTGATCAGCGCCAGAGGCTCAAATAGGCTTCAAAATAGGGTGGGCTCAGGGTGCAGAGGACTGCGCTACGAGCCCACCCAGGTGTGTTACACTAGCGAATGAATATTCACTATTGAAACACTGATCCTCCTCCGGGCCAATCAGGAAGTGGGTCTGAGACCCATTTCGCAATTGGCCGAAAGGAGAAGCATTCTGATTGGCCGCCAAGGAGGAGGGAGGAGACGGAAGCTGCCATGATGCCCGCAGGGGAAAAGAAAGCTGCCCATAATGCCCGCCGCCTGTGATGCCCGCCGCCCATGATCTGGGGTAAAGCGCTGCCCACCATAGATGGGGTAAGTGTTCTGCTGGACTGACTGACCGGGGTGAGGGGTGGCTGTGGGTGTACTGTTTGCCGCCCCCCCCCAAAAAAAAAATTACCACCAGCTGGCACTGGATGATGATGGATGTCCTCCAGGAAACGAGATGGGCTCCATCTGATTTGCTAAAGATTCTAATGCACATTTTTTTTCCGTTCACGCATTATACATAGTACTGGGTATATAGAGAGAGCAATGTGTCTGTGTGAGTGGAAGATCTGACCAGGAAGAAGACAGCAAAGTTGAGATATTAAACACTTCCGGACCGATATATGTCGGCACTTGGAAAAAGAAATATCGTTGTTATGGCAGCAGCTATCTACCATAACCTCAGTGTCCTCTTCCTCAGTGAGCGGTACGGTTTCAGATAAAAGTGGTCTCTACGACAGATTCGCCGCAAGATCACTTTTATCGGCGGTAGGAGAGGGGCCCCCCCCCCTTTCCGCTACTCACCGGTGCCCCACTTACCAGAGCCGGCGGAAGCAGCGGAGACGATCGGGTCCTCTCCCTATATTGGTATGGAGATGAGTGAGGGGAAGATGGCCCCCACCTGTCTCCATACCATTGCAGGGCGGAAGAAATGTGAAAAAGTCCCTTCCGCCCATACCTTTTAAAGCAACATTTTGAATTTTTATTTGACATTTCATTTTTTTTTTTTTATTGCATTTTAGTGTAAATATGAGATGTGAGATCTTTTTGACCACCCAGATCTCATATTTAAGAGGACCTGTCATGTTTTTTTTCTATTACAAGGGATGTTTACATTCCTTGTAATAGAAATAAAAGTGATAAATTTTTATTAAAAAATAAAAGGTAAAAGGTAAAATCTCGCCGTGCAGAAGCGAAAAAAGTTATTTTTTTCCCCAAAAGTGCGCTTGTAATAGCGCAAATACGGTGTGACAGAAAGTATTGCAACGGCCTCTAGGGTGTTAGAATAATAAAAAAAAAAAAAAATATATATATATATATATATATATATATATATATATAATGTTTGGGGTTTCTAAGTAATTTTCTAGCAAAAAAAAATGTTTTGATGTTTATAAGTTAAAATCTAAGAAAGAGGCTCAGGCCTTAAAGAGGAGGTCCACCTTAAAAAAAAATTATTAAAAGCCAGCAGCTACAAATACTGCAGCTGCTGACTTTTAATAAATGGACACTTACCTGTCCCAGGGTCCAGCGATGTCGGCTGCCCCCGCCGCCATCCTTGGTCAGGGAATCAGGAAGTGATGCGGTGCGGCTTCACTGCCCGGTTTCTTATGGCGCGTGCGCAAGTCGCGATGCGCTTCTTCTCTGGTCCCCGTTGTGTCCTGGGAACTGTGTGTTTCATAGAACACAATGGGGGGGGGGGGGGGGGGGCGGGCATCTGCTGATTTTCTGCGGCTAGCGATGCCTGGAAGTGGGTGCAGATACCTGTATTATACAGGTTTCTGCACCCCCCCCCCCCCTCCCCCCTGAAAGGTGCCATTTGTGGCACCGGCGGGGGGGGGGGATGAGCGGAAGTTCCACTTTAGGGTGGAGCTCCGCTTTAAGTGGTTAAAAGGAAATATATGTGAAGCGCTCCCTCTTTTTTCCAAAAAAAAAAAAAAATACTATGTGATGTAGATACAAAAAAATATAAAATTAGGGGTGACCCCTAGTGGGAGTATTAAAAATGACACCAAAAATATATTTAGATCTATCACAATGAAAGTGGTATGTGCAACCAGCGACCTCTGGTGAGTATAAAAATTGCACATACCACTTTTGTTGTGGTTGAATCGTTTTTTTTTTTTTTTTTTTTTGTATCTACACCACGTAGTATTTTTATATTTTTTTGGAAAACAGGGAGCGCTTCACATATTTTTCCTTTTACTCCGGTCTGATAATAACAGTTGGTGTTAAGTAGCAACCTCTTAGATTTAATATATAGCACTTACTTTATATTAGTAGCGCAGAAGTACATTTCTTTTCTTTTTAAAGTTGAGATATTTCTGTGTGTTTTCTCTACAGTCCGGGTTCCACCATCGCCACCACTTCAGCACAATTCCCGGCTAATAATTCTAGTAACATAGAATTACAGGAAATTTTCAATAGGAATAGACGAGATAATGGCACTTTGGGGGACATCCCTCTCGTTACTGATAACACTCCAGGTAGGTGAAACCTTAGAGGAATAAAGTTTTTTATGAGTAGTAAGAAAAGGAACTATTATCATACAAAATACGGTGGGCCAGATACCCGCATGTAAGTATGTGTTGCAATAAAGCACCACAAAAGGCGTGTTTTCCACGTGTCTGTTCTCTACAGGCTCCACTGTCTGCAACGCTTCAGGCCCCTTTCACACTTATACGACTTGTCCCACGATTTGGGACTGCAAAGTAGCATGACAAGTCGTTCCCCATGATTTCCAATGACAGCCATTCATATTAGTCTGACTTCAAGTCGTTTCCGACTTCAAAGTAGTCCCTGCACTACTTTGGTCCGATTTTGATGCCACTTACACAGGCATTCCTTGAAATCGCGGCAAAAATCGCGGCTAAATCGCGGTAAAATCACGGGCGCGAATCGCGGTAAAATCGTGCGACTTTGAAGTCGCACAAGTGTGAAAGGGGCTTCAGGAGAATTCCTCAATAGCAATTCTTCAGGCTTGGACATACAGGAACGTTTTATTAGTATTTGTTAGATCATAAATTACCGTAAATAAACCGCGCTCTCATTTGCACAAAAATAAAATTGAAAAAAATTGAAAATATATAATTAAAAAAAACTCATAAAAGTCCAGTGGATTATTGTGATAATATCGGTGGTCTTTCTAAATATTTCAAAGAAAAGTGTCCAGGGGCGCCACCCCCCTAATCCATGCGACCGGTCCCTAATCTACATGCAGGGCGCCGGATGCATGCATTCCAATGGGGTTTTTTTTTTAAGCACATGATTAGAGCCCGAGGCTCTAATTGGCTTAAAAAAGGGTGGGCTCGGGGAGCAGAGCACTGCGCCTGGAGTCCACCCAGCTGTGTGATATTAGCGAATGAATATTCGCTTTCCTGTTTCTCCTCCTGGGCCAATCAGGAAGTGGGTCCTGAGACCCAATTGGCTTGCGAGTCCTAAGTCCTGCTTGGCCGGGAGGGGAAACGACCGCCGGGACTTGGGAGAAGATGTAGGGTGGGGGAGCCGCGACCTGGATGGGGGGCTGGCGGGGGGCCTGGAGGGAAGCGGCGATCGATCAAGCGAGCGCCAGGGGGGTGGTTGGTTGGCAGGGGGGGTTGGCTGGATGGCCGCAGGCGGCCCCCCCCAAGAATATTGAGCACCAGAAGCCACTGGTGTCCACCAACACCAGGGTAGTTCCACACCAACAGTGCCTTTAGTGTCTTCTCTTCACCAACATACAAGCACACAGCCCACTCGCCAGAACCATTTGACCCCTATTACAGGCAGACAAATGTAGAATTGGGTGACTGAAATTCCCCTTGCATTAGCATCCCTGGGTGCCTAATCAGTAGCGGCGCTCCTGAGCCTTTTAAACTCTCATGCCAGACCATGTTCAGAAAGGGGGATAAAAGAGAAACCTCTCATAGTGCAGGTTTATTAAAATCATATTGGAATCACACTTACAATACGTCGAGTAAGTCACAGCATTCAAAACATTCCGGGAACGCCGGTATTAGTCCCACCCACGTTAAGGTAAGTTGACTTTCAGTCACCCAATTCTACATTTAAACGCCTGTAATAGGGGTGAGCTGTGTGCTTGTATGTTGGTGAAGAGGAAACACTAAGGGTGCTTTCACACTGGGGCGTTTTTCAGGAGCTACAGCGCTAAAAAAAGCGCCTGTGTAGCTCCTGAAAAAAGCGGGTCCTTTCACCCCAGTGTGAAAGCCGGATGGCTTTCACACTGGAGCGGTGCGCTAGCAGGACGGTAAAAAAAAGTCCTGCTAGCAGCATATTTGGAGCGGTGAAGGAGCCGTGTATTCACCGCTCCTATACCGCTCCTACCCATTGAAATCAATGGGACACCGCAGGGATACCGCCGGCAACGCGCCGCTGCAGCGGCGCTTTGCAGGGGATTTTAACCCTTTTTCAGCCGCTAGCAGGGGTTAAAACCACCCCGCTAGCTGCCGCATACCGCGGCTAAAGCGACGGTAAAGCAGCGCTAAATATAGCGCTGCTTTACCGTCGCCGCCCGCACCGCCCCAGTGTGAAGCCAGCCTAAAGGCACTGTTGGTGTGGAACTACCTTGTGGTGTTGGTAGAGACTTTTCTTTGAAATACAGTAAAACCTGGGATTGTGAGCATAATTTGCTCCGGAAACATGCTTGTAATCCAAAGCACTTGTATGTCAAAGCAAATTTCCCCATAAGAAATAATGGAAACTCAAATGATTCGTTCCACAACCATTTATTCATAGGTCCTTCAGTTTATAGTCCATATAAAAAGATTCTAGCAATGTGATGGGTTGTGTAACCATAAAATGTCCATCTACACATGGAAGGGGATTAGAAGCAAAATCCAGCAGGAGCTCCAGAGTATAAAAGAGAAGAGAGGCGCCTCTAAGTGTAGCAATGTGGTTACATTTAATGAACATCATGTACAACATTTAGCAACTCACATGATTGATGATTAAAAGAGGCACATCTAAGCATGCAGGCATCCGGGGTAAAGTTGTCTGCAATTGTGACCGGGAAGGCTACCCTGCAGTAGAGCGATTTGAAAGCGAGGCTTGAACCACTCGTGGAGCGCAGCGTGAAAGGGATGATGTCAATGGCGGTGCGGAGGGCGGTCTATGTGGACAGCTTTACCCCGGATGCCTGCATACTTAGATGTGCCTCTTTTAATCATCAACCATGTAAGTTTCTAAATATTGTACCTTCATTAAATGTAACCATATTGCTACACTTAGAGGCGCCTCTCTTCTCTTTTATTCTCAGTTGTGACATCACACTACTTGTATATCACACTACTTGTATATATTTATTAAAAAATTTAGATTGTCTTGCAAAACACTCTCAAACCAAGTTACTCTCAAACCAAGGTTTTACTGTATTTGGAAAGAACACCGATATTATAACAATAATCCACTGGACTTTTATGAGTCTTTTTTTATTACATATTTTACATTTTTAATTGTATTTTAGTGCAAATGAGAGCTCGGTTTATTTGATTTATGATCTAACAATGTTTCCCTATGGTTTAGCTAGGCAACGAGCAGCTCTCAAGTTTACTAATATTATAATATTAATCCAATTGTGTTTGTATAGTTTTTGTTTTGTTTGTATCACTGTAATAGTTGGCATTTTATTCTTGTGCGGGTTTAAAGTTAGACTAACCCTTTGTTTGCTATTGTATTAGTAATGCCAAAGCTAATCACAGCACCATGGGGGGGGGGGGGGGGGGCACTAATGTTTTTTTTTAGATCCAACAACTCCAGGTAGGTGTGAAACCATAAAGAAATATTCATTAAATAAAGCTTATGAGTAGCAGGAAATAAATGACAACAATTTTCCGACAACAGAATCCGATTGGACTTTTTCCGATCGTGTGTCTAGACGCACAAAGTGCCACGCATGCTCAGAATAAATTTGGGGATGAAAGCTATTGGCTACTGGCCTCTACGTAGTCCCGTCGTACGTGTTTTACGTCACCGCGTTCTGAGCGATCGGATTTTCCGACAACTTTGTGCGACGTGTGCATGCAAGACAAGTTTTGCCCAAAATCCATCGGAAAAAATCTGTCGGATTTTGTGGTCGGAATGTCCGCCCCGTGTGTATGGGGCATTAGAGTTAAAGTGGTTGTAAACCCTTACAAACCACTTGGACCTACAGGTAAGACTAGATTAAGGCCTACCTGTAGGTCAAGGAATTATTTGCCAAAAAACAGGCACCGCTGTTGCAGGCGCACTGAGCAAGCCGCTCTCAGCGGCGATATGCCGCGAGTGGCGGCTCCCGTGCGCATGCGCGGGAGTGGCGTCATCGCGGCGCCGTCGAATGACAGCGCCGGAGCCGCCAGACCCACCAAGAAGATGGAGGCTCCGTACACAAGGGGACAGCGGGGACATCGCAGGCTCCTATGTCAGGTAAGTGACACATAATGGGCGATGCGATGCACAGTAGTCCATTATGCTTTACCTTTGCAGGGAAACAAAGAGGAAGTAACACCCATCAGGGTTTACTTCCTCTTTAAGACGCAGAATCAGCAGGAGAAGGTGGAGGAGAAGGTGAAGCGATAATTGCTGAATAAGAAGAGAATTTTATGTCATATTGTTTCCTTTTACAGGTGTGGACGGCACAATCCCGGGCTACGCCATCGCCATTCTCGTCATCATAAGTGTAGTAGTGGTTACTATCGTTCTTTTCGCCTATTTTGTAAGTAGCTATTGAGTATATGAGTATATTAAATAATCAAATACACCAATATCACTACAAGCATGAATTTGTTTCTTTTGCATTACTAGAATATTAAAGGTGTTTTAAGGGAACTATATGGTACAGACAGATCATTCACCAAATGATATCACTAATAATAAGGCCTGTGGGGTTCACCCAAGTGTAGAGCCTTTCATGAACTTTAGTCCAGCCATTGAAGTATATTTCAGAGCTTTCAGACCAATTTTATTCAAAATTAAAGTTCAAAAACTCACATAGAAGGTTTACCCTCACAGGAGTCTTCAGCATCACAACAACAAATATACATGTAGTCAGTGGTGGCTGGTGCTCAAAATTTTTGGAGGGGCGCAAACAAACTGAAAAATTCTGAAAAAAAAACCCATCAATCGCAGCCTCACTGTGCCCATCAACCGCAGCCACTGTGCCCATCAAACGCAGCCACTGTGCCCATCAAACGCAGCCACTGTGCCCATCAAACGCAGCCACTGTGCCCATCAAACGCAGCCACTGTGCCCATCAAACGCAGCGACCGTGCCCATCAAACGCAACCATTGTACTATCAAACGCAGCCACTGTGCCCATCAATTGCCACCACTGTGCCCATCAAACACAGCCACTGTGCCCATCAAACACAGCGACCGTGCCCATCAAACGCAACCATTGTACTATCAAACGCAGCCACTGTGCCCATCAATTGCCACCACTGTGCCCATCAAACACAGCCACTGTGCCCATCAAACACAGCGACCGTGCCCATCAAACGCAACCATTGTACTATCAAACGCAGCCACTGTGCCCATCAATTGCCACCACTGTGCCCATCAAACACAGCCACTGTGCCCATCAAACACAGCGACCGTGCCCATCAAACGCAACCATTGTACTATCAAACGCAGCCACTGTGCCCATCAATTGCCACCACTGTGCCCATCAAACACAGCCACTGTGCCCATCAAACACAGCGACCGTGCCCATCAAACGCAACCATTGTACTATCAAACGCAGCCACTGTGCCCATCAATTGCCACCACTGTGCCCATCAAACACAGCCACTGTGCCCATCAAACACAGCGACCGTGCCCATCAAACGCAACCATTGTACTATCAAACGCAGCCACTGTGCCCATCAATTGCCACCACTGTGCCCATCAAACGCAGCCACTGTGCCCATCAAACGCAACCACTGTGCCCATCAAACGCAACCACTGTGCCCGTCAAACGCAACCACTGTGCCCGTCAATTGCCACCACTGTGCTTATCAAATGCAGCCACTGTGCCCATCAATTGCCGCCACTGTGCCCATCAATTGCCGCCACTGTGCCATCAAATGCAATCACTGTGCCATCAAATGCCGCCACTGTGCCATCAAATGCTCCCACTGTGCCCATCAAATGCTCCCACTGTGCCCATCAAATGCTGCCACTGTGCCATCAAATGCTCCCACTTTCCCCCATCAAATCCTGCCACTGTGCCCCCCCCCCCCGTCTACCCGGCACTTACCCTGTCTCAGTGGGGCAGCGGGTGACGGCGGCGGGCAGCGAGCGATGTCCTCCATGCTCCTCTATGTCCTCGATGTCTTCTCCCATCCTCTCCTATGATTGGATGCCTGATAGGCATCCACTCACAGCGCCACAGTTGTTTCAGCCAATCAGGTGACGGGTAACAGGCCCAAGAGAGGCGGTTCAGTGTTAGGAAAGCGAATATTCATTTGCTTTTCTAACACACCTGGGTGAACTGCGAGCGCCAAGCATGGCACTCGCTGTTTACCTTTTTTGAAGCCTATTAGAGCCTAAGGCTCTAATCCGGTGGTTCAAAAACACCCCCCACCGCTGTAGTTCAGGAATAGGGGGTGGCAGCGTCGGCCATGGATAGATTTGTGCAATGCATGAATATATCTATTGGTGATAGACAGGGTGGCTTGAGAGAGGGGGCGGCGCCCATGTGCCCTTATGGACGCACCGCCACTGCATGTAGTGGTGCCCCCCGTAGGGGCTGCTGAGTGATGTGGCCCACCTGTCACCCTGCTCAGCCCGGCATTCACTTCCAGACACTCTGAGATAATGAACAAGTCCATCAGCTTTGTTTTTGTATTTTATTGAGGGATTAGAACTTGGATGGGGTTAAGGAATTCATGGGATGCCCAGAAGACAAAGATTCTTGCATGGCTTGGGACAAGCTAGATATTCTCCTCCTGCACAACACTTGCTGCAGACTATCCCTCCTTCTCCCTCCAGCACAATTCTTCGGGGGCAGCTAGCACATGGTTGGGCCTAGCTCTGGTTTCAGCTAGACATGTGCACAACAAAATAATTTGTTTATTTTCGTTTCGTTTTTTTCGTTTCCGAAAAAAAAATTTATTTTTTTCGTTTCGTTTTTTTCCGTTTCCGTTGATTCGTAACGATTCGTACATTCGTAAATCATCGGTGTTCGGATTCGTAACAATTCGTACATTCGTAAGTCATCGGTGTTCGTATTCGTAACGATTCGTACATTCGTAAGTCATCGGTTTTCGTATTCGTAACGATTCGTACATTCGTAAGAGTTATTTTTTCGTTGATTCGTTTTTTCGTTAGTTTAATTTTCGGACGCATTCGTATTTATTCGTACATTCGTAACATTCGTAGATTCGTAATCGGAGCATAATTCATAATTTTATGTAATGTGTATGCTATTATTCCATTTTAATAATTTACGAATCGAAAAAAAAAAAAAGTTACGAATCGAAAACAAAAGTTACGAATGTGCGAATTTTTTTGTTCAATAGAGACACGGAAAATTACAAATCGAAAAAAAAGAAAAAAAAAGTTACGAATCGAAAAAAAAAAGTTACGAATCGAAAAAAAAGATACGAATGTACGATTTTTTTTGTTCAATAGACACGGAAAATTACAAATCGAAAAAAAAAAAAAAGTTACGAATCGAAAAAAAGTTACGAATGTACGAATTTTTTTGTTCAATAGACACGGAAAATTACGAATCGAAAAAAATAAAAAAGTTACGAATCGAAAAAAAAAGATACAAATCGAAAAAAAAAGTTACGAATGTACAAATTTTTTTGTTCAGTCCATTCGAAGCACGTTTAGCAGCACCATTGTAAGGGACACGGAAAATTACCAATTCAACAAAAAAAAAGTTACAAATGTACGAATTTTTTCGTTCGTTTTCGTTTTTCGGATTTTCTTCATTAGTACATTCGTTGTTTCTAATTCGTTTTTTTTTTTCGGATTTTTTAATCGGATTCGTACGATTCGAACGATTCGTTACAATTCGTTATTCGGATTCGTACGATTCGAACGATTCGTTACAATTCGTTATTCGGATTCGTACGATTCGAATGATTTGTTCATTCGTACGAAAACGAACGAACGAAAAATAACGAAAAAAAACGAAAAACGAAAAAAAAAAAAACAAATTGCACATGTCTAGTTTCAGCCAGGCCTTAGCAAAGTTCCTTATTACAGGCAGGGACCGCGGGCCCCTCTAGTGTAGCAACAAAAAAAGGAAAGTCTTTAGTGCTAGCTGACCTTGGTGGACTACTGATCCCAGTCAGCCCTTCGCAAGCCCTGACAGCCCTCTTGACTGCAGCGGCCGACTTCACTGCCAGTAACATCACAGTCTTTCCCGCTGGCTCCACATCCATCTCTGATTGCACACTCCCTGTCCTCTCTGGCATGCCTCTTCCAGCTCTCCCGGCTGTGCCCGCCACTCACCAACACCTGATGGATCCCTCCTGGGGACTTGCCCGGCAGTGCTCCCTGCTGTCCACTCCTGCTCCTGTTCAGGACACCCCTTGGGTTGTACGTGGTTCCTGTTCAGCTCCGAGCCCCTGGCCCAAGGTCACCCCCCCCCCTCCCAGACTGGGGGGGCTCCCTCCAAGGCCCCGACAGCCTAATACTCCATCTCCAGTTCTTCCACCCGATCGACTCCTCCCCCAGCTGGGCTGACCCTGGGTATTTAACCACTTCCCTACCCAATCACGCTTCTGATTGGCCGGATTGAGGATCAGTGTTCATTCGCTGTTGTAACACACCTGGGTGGGATCGGTGCGCATTCTCTGCGACCTGTGCCCACCCTATTTAGAAGCCTGGAAGCAGTAGAAGAACTCTGGACAGCCGCACACCAGAAAAAGATAAAATCCTGTGTAATTTATTGAAAAATAGGAATCACATCAAATATAATGGTCCACAGCAGAACGAAAAAGGGAGGGGGTACAAAAGCTGAAGCGTTTCGCACTAAATAAAGTGCTTACTCATACTATTACTATTTAGAAGCCTATTAGAGCCTCTGGCTCCAATCAGGTGCATAAAAAAAAAACCTGGCCGCTGTAATTCATCCGCCTGGTGCCCTGAAAGGGGTTGGACACATGAATAGGGGGCTATGCATGAATCTATCCATTGCATATAGGGGGTGGCATGGGAGAAGGGGGCGGCGCCCCGGGCATGGACAGTCCGCCACTGCTTTTAAAGGCATTTGAAAAACGTTTGCTTTTATATTAGATGGATGATGGGTGTCTTTTTTTTTTTTTTTCTCCAGGTGGCGTACACCAGATCCTTT
This sequence comes from Lithobates sylvaticus, assembly GCA_028564925.1. NCBI lineage: Eukaryota > Metazoa > Chordata > Amphibia > Anura > Ranidae > Lithobates > Lithobates sylvaticus. Next base: position 269,207,146 of record CM053032.1, read on the forward strand.
TCATACTCGTTTAACACCGGATTCTAAACCATCCATTGGGGTGAGTATGAGCCTCTAAAGTTTGCCGATTCAATGGCTCTGTCAATAGCGTAGCAATGGAAGAAGATATGAGAAATGTGAAAGAAGATCTTCGATCTGATTCTTTTACAGGTTGGCCTTCAAGGTTTAGATGTGAAAAGATATAAGGGACACTTGCTGGACGTCACTGTGAAGACCCAATGGTGGAGAACTATCTCATATATATATATATATATATACACTGCAGCCTGTGCCAACTATACTGGGTTCCAGTTATCATCTCTGGATACCCCAGGAAAACACAAGAGATGGACGGATCCATAGATGAGATACACCCCAGCTTAATGAAAACCAGTATAACTGTATAACCAGAGGCCAAGTGTCTACTATCATGCCAAAATAAAGGAAACGCCGATGACAGCAACTCCTAAAGACCAACCAACCAAGGCTAGATGTTACAGCGCTGCGGTCGCTAGTTTGTTACATTTTAAAGACGGTTTACTTAAGAAAAAATATTTATATGACAATTTTATTTATTTTATAATTACTGTAAGAATATCAGTATTTTCTTTTTTTCGATATCCAGAAATTGTATTTGCTGTATTGATATGTAACTAATGAGAAATGTAATATAACATTACAATAAAATAATATTTATTTTCATTTATTTATTTTTTTAGTTTTAAGATTTTTATTAAATTTTCAAAATATAAACACAATAAAATAATATTTATTTTTGTTGATTATCCAACCCCCATTTTTGCTGTCAGCAATTATCTATCGAAAGGGGAGGGGAAAACCGCGCTATCTACACGTAAATGGATCCAGCAGCCTGCACAACAATGATATGTAAAATAGAAAACGTGAATAAATAAATAGTGCGGCGCTTACAGTGTTCAATAGTGATTATTAAACGTGTGTGGTGAAATCTTATATAATAATAAAATTATATATCACTAAAGGAGAAATAACTGAAAATAAAATTATGCTCTGTATAGGACATCAAATATGTTTGGGATAGTGAAACCGACTAATTGCAAACATAATGTGACTAAGATAAACTATCACCAAATGATACTGTGTTTCATATATAAAAACAATGACTATTAAGAGAAAAATGAATAATCATTAAAAGTCAATTAATAATACACCATAGTGACTTGAGTGAATAAAATATATCATAAAGTGACTTGTGCGGCTTGTCTGATGTACTCCGTCACCAGTTGAGGGAAGGCTTACCAACTATCGTGGACTCAGGTAGGCTTACGCCATATGAGTCAAAATTGCTGTGTGGTATTTGCAATACACCGATGTGGGCAGTTATTCCAATGTCTGGTGACCAACGACAAGACCGTACGTGCAATGATTGATGGAAGCTCAGAATAGGATGGTAGGCAGGTATAGCATGTGATTCATCCCCAATGGTATTACCGGCAAAGAGAAATGAGACCATATAGCGTAATACCGTCAAGTAAACAAAAATTTATTAAATATAAAATGGGTACTCACATGTACAAAGGCTTAAAAAGGCATGTATAAAAGGAATTGGCAGCAGTGGCATCAGCACGATAGTCTCCCGACGCGTTTCGCCTTAATAAGGCATCATCTGCAATTATCTATCCACTGACCATAAATATCAGAAAAATACCGTACAGATAGTTCATTTGCACTGATTTGCACCTGTAAAGCTGGCCACACATATTACCATATTATTTTACAGTCCATGTATGTGTTAAATGGTACAAAAATAAAAAATATATTACAATAAAAATGTAAAAATCTTCATAAAATTTGGCTACCCTAATGTATAATGCGGCGTACACACGGTCGGAATTTCCGATGGAAACAGTCCGATGGGAGCTTTTCATCAGATTTTCCGACCGTGTGTACGCCCCATCGGTCTTTTTCTGTCGGAATTTCCGACGGACTTTGGATTGAGAACCTGTTCTTAATTTTTCCGACGGAAAAACCTTTCTATAGGATTTTCCGATCGTGTGTATGCAATTTCTGACACGCAAAATTCCGACGCATGCTCGGAAACAATTCGACGCATGCTCGGAAGCATTAAACTTCCCTTTTAATAGTGCAGTCGAACGTGTTTTATGTCGCGGTGTTATTGACCGTCTGAATTGGGTGTGACCGTGTGTAGGCAAGACAGTTTGAACGAAATTCCGTCAGAATTCCGACGGGAAAACCATCAGAGCTTTTTCCCGACGAGAATTCCGACCGTGTGTATTAGAGAATAACAATCAAGTAGATACCAAACATGCTTTTTTTTTGAAAATTATGTTTATTCAACATTTTGGTTAGACATACAATACAGCACATACAAAACTTGTGTACCAACCCCCTCCCCCCCTTAAACTCCCCCCACCCCTTCTGCCCCCACCACCCTGTAACCTGTGCAACAATTCCATATAGTTCAGGAGCATAATCAAAGTCGACAACCTTGATGACAATAACAATTGTTTTCCTAGAATCTCATGTATTACAGATACCAAACATGCCTATGCGATAATGTTTAAATGGGTTCCCTGATTCCAGATGGCAATGAGAACTTCAGGCAATGCCACAACCCCCTGACACTCCAAGGCCAAAAAAGGAAAATTTATTTGGGCACACACCTGAGAAAAAATGGCAGTAAACAGTCACAAATGTGTACAATACAACAATGACAATGCAGGAACCAAGTATTTCTGGACCCGAAACCCTCTGGGTGCATGAGTCCTAAATTCAGAAAGGGGCACTAACTAAAGGCGATACCAGGGGCGGACTGACAGGTCGGTGACTCGGGCGCCGCCCGAGGGCCCGGGGCCATTAGGGGCCCGGACTCGGCCACATGAGGGGCCACTTGAAATGGCTGTATTACATGCCGCGATGCCGCTAACAATACTGCTAGCGGCACGCGGCTCCCCGCCGGCCCCTTCTTCCCTCCTGTCCGTCCCAGGTGCTTCTACTGTATGTGTCGTGACGTCACCTGGGACGGACGGGAGGGAAGGAGGGGCCGGTGGGGAGCCGCGCGCTGTTAGCAGTATTCGCGGCATGTAATACAGCCGCTTCAACCTGCCGAGTCCGGGCCCCTAATGGAAGGAAAGAGTGGAGGGGCCGGCGGGGAGCATCAGCATCGGCATCGGCAGCGGTGAGTCACGGGCCCCGGGTCCCCCCAGCGTCACACCCCAGCCCACAGTGTCACCCCCCAGCGTCACCCCAGCCCACAGTGTCACCCCCCAGCGTCACCTCCCAGCGTCACCCCAGCCCACAGTGACACCCCCCAGCCCACAGTGTCACCCCCCAGCGTCACCCCCCAGCCCACAGTGTCACCCCCCAGCGTCACCTCCCAGCGTCACCCCAGCCCACAGTGTCACCCCCCCAGCGTCACCCCCCAGCCCACAGTGTCACCCCCCAGCGTCACCTCCCAGCGTCACCCCAGCCCACAGTGTCACCCCCCCCCCCAGCGTCACCCCCCCCAGCCCACAGTGTCACCCCCCCAGCGTCACCCCAGCCCACAGTGTCACCCCACAGTGTCACCCCCCAGCGTCACCCCAGCCCACAGTGTCACCCCCCAGCCCACAGTGACACCCCCCAGCCCACAGTGTCACCCCCCAGTGTCACCCCCCAGCCCACAGTGTCACCCCCCAGCCCACAGTGTCACCCCCCCAGCCCACAGTGTCACCCCCCAGCCCACAGTGTCACCCCCAGCCCCCCCCCAGCCCACAGTGTCACCCCCAGCCCACCCCCCAGCCCACAGTGTCACCCCCCAGCCCACAGTGTCACCCCCCAGCCCACAGTGTCACCCCCCAGTGTCACCCCCCAGCCCACAGTGTCACCCCCCAGCCCACAGTGTCACCCCCCCCCCAGCCCACAGTGTCACCCCCCCCCCCAGCCCACAGTGTCACCCCCCCCCCCAGCCCACAGTGTCACCCCCCCAGCCCACAGTGTCCCCTTGTGTGCATGTCCCCCCCTGTGTGTGCGCTCTCCCTCCAGTGTCCCCCTGTGTGCGTGTGCCCCCCTGTGTGTGCGCTCTCCCTCCAGTGTCCCCCCTGTGTGTGTGCCTCCCTGTGTGTGCGCTCTCCCTCCAGTGTCCCCCTGTGTGTGTGTGTGCCTCCCTGTGTGTGCGCTCTCCCTCCAGTGTCCCCCTGTGTGTGTGTGTCCCCCCCTGTGTGTGCGCTCTCCCTCCAGTGTCCCCCTGTGTGTGTGCCTCCCTGTGTGTGCGCGCTCTCCCTCCAGTGTCCCCCTGTGTGTGCGCTCTCCCTCCAGTGTCCCCCTGTGTGTGCGCTCTCCCTCCAGTGTCCCCCTGTGTGTGTGTGTGTGCCCCCCTGTGTGTGCGCTCTCCCTCCAGTGCCCCCCTGTGTGTGTGTCCCCCCCTGTGTGTGCGCTCTCCCTCCAGTGTCCCCCTGTGTGTGTGCCTCCCTGTGTGTGCGCGCTCTCCCTCCAGTGCCCCCCTGTGTGTGCGCTCTCCCTCCAGTGTCCCCCTGTGTGTGCGCTCTCCCTCCAGTGTCCCCCTGTGTGTGTGTGTGTGCCCCCCTGTGTGTGCGCTCTCCCTCCAGTGCCCCCCTGTGTGTGTGTGCCCCCCTGTGTGTGCGCTCTCCCTCCAGTGTCCCCCTGTGTGTGTGCCCCCCTGTGTGTGCGCTCTCCCTCCAGTGTCCCCCTGTGTGTGCGCTCTCCCTCCTGTGTCCCCGTGTGTGTGCGCTCTCCCTCCAGTGCCCCCGTGTGTGTGCGCTCTCCCTCCAGTGTCCCATTGTGTGTGCGTGCCCCCCCCTGCGTGTGCGCTCTCCCTCCAGTGTCCCCCTGTGTGTGCGTGCCCCCCCCCCCCGCGTGTGCGCTCTCCCTCCAGTGTCCCCCTGTGTGTCCCCCGTGTGTGCGCTCTCCCTCCAGTGCCCCCCTGTGTGTGCGCTCTCCCTCCAGTGTCCCCCTGTGTGTGCGCTCTCCCTCCAGTGTCCCCCTGTGTGTGCGCTCTCCCTCCAGTGCCCCCCTGTGTGTGCGCTCTCCCTCCAGTGTCCCCCTGTGTGTGCGCTCTCCCTCCAGTGCCCCCCTGTGTGTGCGCTCTCCTTCCAGTGTCCCCCTGTGTGTGCGCTCTCCCTCCAGTGTCCCCCTGTGTGTGCGCTCTCCCTCCAGTGTCCCCCTGTGTGTGCGCTCTCCCTCCAGTGTCCCCCTGTGTGTGCGCTCTCCCTCCAGTGTCCCCCTGTGTGTGCGCTCTCCCTCCAGTGTCTCCCTGTGTGTGCGCTCTCCCTCCAGTGTCCCCCTGTGTGCGTGTCCCCCCCTGTGTGTGTGTGTGCTCTCCCTCCAGTGTCCCCCTGTGTGCGTGTCCCCCCTGTGTGTGTGTGCTCTCCCTCCAGTGTCCCCCTGTGTGCGTGTCCCCCCCCTGTGTGTGTGTGCTCTCCCTCCAGTGTCCCCCTGTGTGTGCGTGTCCCCCCCCCTGTGTGTGCGCTTGGTCCCCTTGAGTGTGGGGACCAAGGGGGCCCCATGATCTTCTATTGCCCGGGGGCCCCATGAGTTGTCAGTCCGCCCCTGGGCGATACTCCCCTAAAAAGGCTTAGAGTCTCTCCACAACCCCTCCCACTGGCCGGTGTGGCTCTGGACGTTGGCTAGTGTTGGGGCCCAGAGTCCTGCGTTGGAGCGCTCAAGTCAATGCCAAGGTGAAAGGTGCAGGTTCCCAAACAAAATCGTAGGAGGGTAATGAGGTTGTGGCAACCCTGGACTCTGTAGCAACGATCTCTTATGAAGCCAGTAACACCCCTATCCTTCAGCTCGCTGGGTCCTTCTGATAGCAGTCCCACTCCGACATTGTGCTAAGCAAACTCTGGAAACAAGTAGCATCCCTGAGTCTACAGCACAATAAGTCTCTCCCTGTGAGACTTCTTCCGTTTTCTCCTCTCTGCGGCACACTGTCCTTCTGGGACTTTTAATCCCACTTAATAGAGGCTGTCCCCTGGGGACTACATCCCCCACAGTTCTAAATGTCTCCCAGCCAGTGGCAGCTGGTGGTAATTTTTTGGGGGGGCGCCCGCCACCCCTGGGTCGGGTCAGTCGGTCGGTGCACTTACCTCAACCACAGGCAGCTTCCCCGGCTCTCCTACGCGAGCATCACGAGCAGGCATCTTCTTCCCCTGCTCCGCGGCTTTCATCTCCTCCGCTGATCAAAACGCTTCTCCTTTTCAGCCAAGCGGGAAACGCATCTCACACTCGCGCTTCCTGATTGGCGGAGAGGTGATTCAGTGTTAGAATAGCGAATATTCATTCGCTATTCTAACAAACCTGGGTGGGCTCCGAGTGCAATGCTCTGCGTCTGGAGCTCACCCGATTTTGAAGCCTATTAGAGCCTCTGGCTCTAATCAGGTGCTTCCAAAAAACACCCCCACCACTGTAATTCATGCGCCGGGGCCGGAAAGGGGCTGGACGCATGAATAGAGGGTGGTGGCGGCGATGAAAAGGGGAGGCGGCGCCCGTGCGCCGTTAATTGATGGGCCTTCCCTGCTCCCAGCAGTCTTTTACAGCTACCTGGACATTCTCTTTGTCTCTCTATCCTGGTCTGTTTGGGGCTCTCCTCAGTCCATGGCTTCAAGGCGGCCTTTTATAATGTCCTCCAACCGACTCTCTGTCTCTCCTCCGCACCCCCCATACAGACTTTCCTCTGTTCGCTTGCAGCCAGGGAGAAGGAAAGACGCTGAAGTGCTGGCGGCTGTGTCAGCAACAGTGACAGCCTGGTCCATGCAGATGTAGTCCTGACGGCACTGTAGGCTGGGGATAAATTTTTGATTATTATTATTTTTTATTATACAGGATTTATATAGCGCCAACAGCAGCACTTTACAATATAAAGGGGGACAGTGCAATTAAAATACAGTTCAATACAGAAGGAATAGGAGTACCCTGCTCATGGAGCTTACAATCTAAAGGGAGGGGGAAGTGATACAAAAGGTAAAAGCTTTCGGGGATGATCTGATGGAGGTGACAGTACAGTTGTTAGGTGGGATAGGCTTCCCTATATAAATTAGTTTTCAAGGATCGCCTAAAGCTGCACAGGGTAGGAGCTGACTGGACATACCGGGGCAGGGGGTTCCAGAGGATGGGAGAGGTTCTGGAAAAGTCCTGGAGGCGAGCATGGGAGGAGGTAACAAAGGAGCTAGAGAGCAGGAGGTGGTCCCGTACCTGGTAGGAGAGTGAAATGACGAGGTCAGCCTCTCTTGTATCTCCAGCCCAGGCCCCAATGAGAGTGGAACAGATGGTGCCAAGGGACAGGAGGAACACGAGTGCCTGTAGGTGTTGATGGCAGAGCTTGTGGCAGGAGTTGCAGACTCTGCCACAAGCTCAGGCAGAACATCAGGTCAGGAACTGTGATGATGCTGGGTAGATCACGGTAGGGCACTCCACCAGGCTTGCAGATTCAGTATACGTGGCTTGCCGTAGCTCCCCGCAGTCTTGAGACAGGAACGCACTGTGTCCATGAGAGGCAGCCAGCCCAGGTTACTCAGAGGTAACATGGAGCCAAAAAGGAGACAGTAGCATAGTCAGGATAGCCGGAGTCAGCAGCGAGCGGGCAGCGGGGTACTAGGGTATCAGACAGGAGCAAGGTCAGGGGTAAGCCGAAGTCAGGAGCTGATAATCAAGAGCATAAACAGAATCCAAGGTCAGGTCAGTGGTAAGCCAGGTCAGCAACGGATATCAAGCAGGAATCAAGCAGGGCATAAGGAAACAGCTGAAGACCAGCTGAGCGGGATTGAGCACACCCTTTAAATACATTATTTCACGCATGCGCATTGGCGCACTTGCGAACATTCGCTCGCCTATGCACAATTATATTAGCCAAAGTATGCGCACATGCATGTGCCCGACGTATCACAGCAGTTCTCTTATAGGAGGTCTTGGGAGGAGCAGGATGGATGATTTGGACGATATCTCAAAATGAGGTTGGTGATGTAGCAGAGGGCAGTGTTGTTGCCTTTGTACGTTGTGGTTAGTATTTTCAATTTAGTATGTAAGGCTAGTGGAAGCCAGTGAAGGGGTTGGCAGAGGGCGGCAGCAGTCACGGATTGGCAGCAGCATTCATTATAGAGGGTTGGTCTAGCAACACTCTCTAGAAGATCAACAAATGGCTGCTATTATTGGCAGCTGACAGGTCTTGTTTGACATCGAAATTACCAGGGCCCCATGCACAGCACACTGGGCGTTGAGGATTTAGCTGTGGGTGGAAGGCACAGTTGTACCATCCAGCCCCACTGTCAAACTCCATGATAGGCTGAGAGCTGCTGCTGCTTGACACGGATGGTCCACCTAATGGCTGGAACGTGCACCTAATGGTGCTTATGGTTAGGGCAGTATGCGTCCAGGTACGAATACCCGTAATGCAATCAGTCCCCATTTTGGCATTCATCCCTGGGTAAATACCCTAAGTACTCTAAATGTAAGTACTGTTAGGTGCTCCTTCCAGCTGCAGCAGCTGTCAGTCTGTAAGGGGGGTAGACTGGTAGTCCGTCACATCCTCCATGTTTCCCCCTCTCGTTGGGCGCTAAGCAAGGGTCACATGAGAGGTTCCCCCTCGGGTTGGTTTTTTTTTTGGCATTGAACAGGGTCACTAACCCTTGCACAGGGTAATATTTCACCCAATGGGTGTGCTCCCCAATGCAGGAGACCAGGCAGAATCTGCGGTCATGTGAAAAGTGAAACATAGCAGCTTTTCTGTTTAACAGGAGAGCTACAGTTGTGTAGTGAGGGTATCCTGTGTGACTCGCAGTGCTGCTGATTGGCCAGTCTCCTGACTCCATGATAAGCCACATGTGTGCAGTACCCAAGATACAGAGTTCCTCTTTAGGCTTCTTCATCCAATGTTATACACACTTGCTCTGATGTATATGTTGCATTCGGAGGGACAGGCCGACCCGCTGTCCACTCCACCGGTCAGCATACCTCTGTTACCTCACTCCCAGTAACAGAATGGGGTCCTGCTGAGAAGAAAGTGCGGACCTCATTCGTGCTCTCGCTTAACTCTTCCCTTTCTTACCTTACCAAGTGACAGGGCATAGATCTCCGTAATGCTAGTCCACTCCCAGTGACCGACAGAGACAGACAGCTAGGGAGGGAGTCCAAGCACCGACCCCCTCGCTTACTGGAGATGGAGAACCTGTCACCTATTGGTACCACACCAACGACTTCTTGCTGTTTCTTCTTGTAGCTACTTATGAACCTTTGCTATAGTTATGCTTCGTATACCCCATATTGTGGTTGAGGACCCAAGTTTTTTATTAGTATGCCCAGACCTCACATGCACCCCTTTGAATAACTTCAGACCAGGCTCTGAGTAGTTGAATCAAGGTTAACTGTAAGTTGGCAAACATGTATAACATTTAATAACATTCTGTTCCAAACTGTGGCTGCCCCAGCTTATCAGCACAGTCTCTTAGAGGAAAGTCCAAAAAGAGAAATCCATGTTCCAGGGTTCTCCTAGCAAATCGGCTTTCCAAAGCAGACCATAGGTCTCAACAAGACTTTAGCTTACGTTCCCCATGTGTATCCCCTAAGTGTTCCCCGGAGCCCCCTAGGATCCGGGCCTCTTCCCCCTTTATAGGACACGGGAGGGATTTTAGGCCCCAGCGAAAGCCCTCGAACATACTGGGGTAAGGAAGCAAAAACATTAACCCCTTTCCCCTGACCTGGGCAGCCAGGTGCTAACTACACATACAACAGGCTACCTGCCTACAAGTCTCTTGCAGAGTTTTACAAGGGCTGGACGATGCACCTGTACCCTTTGCCCGCACCTAAACACTGCAGTGTCATAAATCAGGGATAAGTGCCCAATGTTCATGGACCATAAGGATACTGGAAGAGTCATTTATGAGAAAGCCAGTGAAGCTGCTAAAACAAATTGAACTCTGCACAGGAACCCAAGACCAGGTAAACATTGCTAAAGCCCCATACACACGGTGGGATTTTCCGACGGAAAATGTCCTGTCGGACAATGTTGTCCGAAATTCCGCCCGTGTGTGGGCTCCATCGGACATTTTCCATCGGATTTTCCGACGGACAAAGTTTTATCTCCTGCTCTCAAATTTTCCGACAACAAAGTCCTATCGGACTTTTTCCGATCGTGTGTTGCGAATTCCAACGGACAAAGTGCCACGCATGCTCAGATCACATTACAAGACCAAAGCTATTGGCTACTAGCCTCTACGTAGTCCCGTCGTACGCAACAAACGTCACCACGTTCAGAATGATCGGATTTTCCGACAACTTTGTCCGACCGTGTGTATGCAACACCAGTGTCGGACTAAATCCGTCGGAAAAAATCTGATGGATTTTGTGGTCGGATTTTCCGACCGTGTGTACGGGGCATAAGTACGTTTTAGTTTTCATTACAATGTTCTAAATCAAAAACTACAGAATCCTTCCCCCATGAGAGCCACCATATTTTCAAACTCTGTAACATTCCTGTCTGGGTGTGGCAGCGAGTGTCACAGACATTTTTTATCTGCAAATGCTGCAAATGGTGTGTGGTGGTGGTCATCATGGGTGTGTGTAAACGATTAACTGTGGAGTTAAACAACCCCAGTGATGATCACTCTCCATCTGCTGTCCCCAAGGTTGTTGTCATTAGAGCTGAAAAATGTCTAAACAGGGAGGCTGAGAGTGCAATTGTTACATTCTGGTGGCAGTGGTGGGATCTGCCGTCATCACAATGCTTGTTTCAACAGTTGTGCTGCCCATAGGAAGTTCTAGTGGGTTTCTAGAGCCTGGTCTAAAATGAAACCAAACATTCAAAAGATGACCATGGGCAAAATAACAACCCTTTGCATAAAATATAATAACTTAAAGGTTGGACTTTGGTATCAAGATAAGAACAATGGAGGCATTTCTGGCATGTAGTTTAAAGATCAAATACATCACACCTACAAGACAATAGTGACGAAAAGAAGAACAAAGGGTTTTGGCGATAGAATTATTAGCCGGACGCACCCTTATCAGACATTGCCAGCTTTTTAATTTGTCCTGACATGTATTTGCTGTAAGTAGGATTCATTACTCAATGACACATACTTAACTGCATAGCTACTGTTTTACTATCGAAACTTTATCTATCTATTTTTACTATCGAAACAACTAGCCATACATTCATAGATTTCACTTATTTAACATGGAGCATGGATGGATGCTCTGCAGGCTGTTGTATTTAAGAGGTAGCAGACGGGGGCGCAAGACATGGATTTTCACAGGTTATCAAAATGTGGACAAAGTCATTACCAGGGCCCAATTGGCCTGTATTCGCCAGCTTACTACAAAGACAACCCCCCCCCCCCCCCCCCCCCCCCCCCCCCAGGACAGGACATTCACTAGAATTGCGAAATCCAAGTGTAATAGGCCAAAGAGAACCAGAGATACATTGGGGGTCTAATGGAACCCTAATGTCTCCATAAAGAGGACCTGTCACCTGCCCATGCTATCACATAGAGATTGCATAATAATATACAATGCAATTTTTTGTGAAGTACTACAGTGATTTCCAGCTTCTAGAACAGCTATTCTCAACCAGGGTTCTGTGGAACCTCAGGGTTCCTCCAGGGGTTGCTATTGGTTTCTTCAGAGGTTGCTAGGGGTTCCTTCAGCATTGGGCAATTTCTGCCTCTGAGATAAGTTCCCACTGACACCATTGATCTCTGTAAGGAGGTAATTCTTCCCAATGACCACAAGTGTAAGGACCATTCTTCCCACTGACCATCACACTAATGTATCATGAGTTGCAGATTTCAAACTTTTAGCAGGGGTTCCCCAGAGACCAGAGAACTATTTCAAGGGTTCCTCTGTGTTCAAAAGGTTGAGAAAGGCTGTTCTAGAAGGATCCAACAGGTATAATATATATATATATATATATAGTTACATGGGTCCAAGCTGAAACAATGTAACCATGCAATAAAATCCATGCCTGGGTGTGACAGACATGACATCCACCCCCCGGCCACCTTCACCAACTTGTGACAAATGGCAGGTGGAACGCACACCTCGCTGTCACTGATGCGCAATGATGGCACTCTTATGCCTCGTACACACGGTCGGATTTTCCGACGGAAAATGTCCTATCGGACAATGTTGTCGGAAATTCCGACCGTGTGTAGGCTCCATCGGACTTTTTCCATCGGATTTTCCGACGGACAAAGTTTTATCTCCTGCTCTCAAATTTTCCGATAACAAAGTCCTATCGGACTTTTTCCGATTGTGTGTAGCGAATTCCGACGGACAAAGTGCCACGCATGCTCAGATCACATTACAAGACCAAAGCTATTGGCTACTAGCCTCTACGTAGTCCCGTCGTACGCAACGAACGTCACCACGTTCAGAATGATCAGATTTTCCGACAACTTTGTCCGACCGTGTGTATGCAACACCAGTGTCGGACTAAATCCGTCGGAAAAAATCAGACGGATTTTGTGGTCGGAATTTCCGACCGTGTGTACGGGGGCATTAGCCCCACCCTGCACAAAGAATTTACAGCTCGCTAAACCACAATGCAGCCAGAGCCTGAGAGCCTAAAGGCCCGTACACACGATCAGACTTTTTGACAACCAACATGCAAATTAGCTGTTTTGGACCAACATACGACCGTGTGTACGCTCCATCGGACCAACTTTTTCCAGGTTTCATCGGACTTTTGTTGGCTGTGCGAACGGACCAACTTTCTGCCAACAAAAGTCATATGGACCAAAGTCCGACCGTGTGTGCACAAAACCAATGGACTTTTGTACAAACCAATGCAGAACCAGTGCCAAAGATCAGACATCAATACAGAAGTTGACCAAAGGTGGCGGTAAAGAGCAGAAAAACCAAGTGATTTGGTGAAAGTTGGCTGAAAAAGTCCTGCCGTGTGTATGCAATACCAACTTGGGGCCAACGCCCTTTGGACAAAAATCCACGGGAAAGTTGGTCCACGGTCCGATCGTGTGTATGAGGCTTAAGAGCGATGATCACTGGGTTTAGATTTATCAAAACTGCCACCAGTGAGGGTTCGGCCCATCACCCGTTCACAATATTAGCGATAACACTGGCCTAAAATAAACATCTGTAACACACTGTCACCACAGACAGGGATATCCAGAGATTTACACTATAACAGCACCCTTCAAGAGACAGGGATTCTTTAAAACTTTTTTTTTTTTTTCTTTTTTTTGAAACCCGCAAGGTAAAGTTATAATGTGCTAGCATGCATTGCATACTAGCACATTATGTGAAACGTACCTTAGAACAGAGCCCTCCAGCGACGCGCTGTCACCGCTGACAGGGCTTCCATCATTACTCTGTCTTCCTTCTAGGTTGGCTGGCTCTGGTCCTTTGATTGGGCGAGCCGCGATGACATCACTCCTGCGCATGCTCGGGAGCCACTGTCATGGCACAGGACTCTGAAGGAACAGCACAGTATGCCGTTCCTTCAGAGCACATGGGCGGGTGACGTCACAAGTAAATATCTCCTAAACGGTACAGGTTTAGGAGATATTTAAAGTACCTATAGGTAAAAATCGTCCGTGGGAGTTTGCGCCCATTTTAAGTTCTATGTTGGTGCATTAGAGACAGTTTTAATTGTAGCACCCCTCTGACACCCTAAAGGCAGCATAGCACCTCCAGAGGCAGGGATGGGCCAGCATTCCCCCCCCCCCCCCCCACGGCTGAGTCCATGGCTAAAATGGGGTGACTGAGAAAGGATATTGGGCGCCAGTCACTTTTGTCTTTTTAAAGTTTTATTGCAGATGCAGAACAGTTAAGGAGATGAGGGTTAGTGGTCCCAGATACCATAGCAGATACTTTACAGACTCTCCAGACCAATGTCCAGCTTCACAGTGTCAGAATCTTTAAGCCAACCCTGCAACACTGTCACCAGCCCATTAGTGTACCTGAGTACCTATCCGCAGCCCATGCCTCATAGAATATACGTCGGGGTGTTAGCTTTCCAAAATGGAGTAATTTTTTGGGTAATTCCACTGTCCTGGTGCTCCAGGAGCTTCAAAAGTGTGAAAGGTAGGAATGAAGTTACCGTATTTATCAGCGTATAACACGCACTTTTCCCCCTTAAAATCGGGGAAAGTCGTGGGTGCGTGTCATACGCCGGTACCCCCCAAAAAAATGACAAAAATGGCAAGCGCCTCCAAAAAATAGCAAGCGCGGCCGAAAAAAAAATGAAGCGGGGCCGGAAAAGACCGAGCAGACTGTTCGGCTCTGCTCGTAGTCCCGCCTCCCTGCGCTCGCTCCGAAAATCAGCAGGGAGGCGGAACCGCGAGCGGAGCCGAACAGTCGGCTCGGCTTTTTCCGGGGGCGCTTCGGTCTTTTTTGGCGGCGCTTTGGTCTTTTTCGGCGGCGCACGCGACAGACGCTGGGCAAGCTACAATGACACTGGGCAAGCTATAATGACACTGGGCAAGGCTGCAAATGACGCTGGGCAAGGCTGCAAATGAAGCTGGGCAAGGCTGCAATGACGCTGGGCAAGGCTGCAATGCAACTGGGCAAGCTACAATGACACTGGGCAAGCTGCAATGACACTGGGCAAGCTGCAATGACACTGGGCAAGCTGCAAATGACGCTGGGCAAGGCTGCAAATGACGCTGGGCAAGGCTGCAAATGACTCTGGGCAAGCTGCAAATGACACTGGGCAAGCTGCAAATGACGCTTAAATGTAAGTTTTTTTTTTCCCTAAACTTCCCTCCTAAAACTTTTTTTCCTTAAAATGCCCTCCTAAACTTAGGGTGTGTGTTATACGCCGGTGCGTGTTATACGCCGATAAATACGGTATATGTGTAATTTATGCTCCTAGCACGCCTGAAGGTTCTACTTCAATGTTGGGCCTCTCTATGTGGCCACGCTGTGTAAAAGTCTCACACATGTGGTATCGCCATACTCGGGAGGAGTATCAAAATGTATTTTGGGGTGTAATTTTTGCTATGTACATGCTATGTGATAGAAATATCTTATAAATTTACAACTTTCTGTAAAAAAAATAAACATTTTAATTTTCTTTCCACATTTTCCGAAGACTTTTGGAAAAAAATGAACCGTCCAAAAGACTCCTTATGCCTCATAGAATATATCTTTGGGTGTTAGCTTTCCAAATGGGGTCATTGTGTGGGTAATTCCACCGTTCTGGTGCTCCAGGGCCTTCAAAAGTGTGATAGGTCATTAGGAAATTGTATGCGCAATTTATGCTCCTAGAACGCCTGATGGCGCTCCCTGCATGTTGGGCCTCTCTTTGTGGTCAGGCTGTAAAAAAGTCTCACACATGTGGTATCGCCATACTCGGGAGGAGTAGCTGAATGTATTTTGGGGTGTAATTGAAACTATGCATATGGTGCGTGTGAGAAATAACTTGTTGTTATGAAAATTTTGTGTAATAAAAAAAATAAGAATAATAATTTTTTTATTTTCCCAAGAATTGTGGGAAAAAATTACAACTTCAAAAAAACTCACTATGCCTCCTACTAAATACCTTGGAATGTCTACTTTCCTAAAAGGAGTCATTTGGGGGATATTTGTACTTTCCTGACATTTCAGGGCCTCAAGAGTTGAGATGGGCTGTCAGTACATCAGGTGTGATCAATTTTCAATAATTTGCACCATAGCTTGTAGACTCTATAACTTTCACACAGACCAAATAACATACACTTATTTGGGTTATTTTTTACCAAAGCAGATGTAGCAGTATAAATTTTTGCCCAAATTCATGAACAAAAATTACTTACCGTATTTATCGGCATATAACATGCACCTTTTCCCCCTTTAAAATCGGGGGAAAGTCGTGGGTGCGTGTTATACGCCGATCCCCAAAAAAATGTGCCGGAAAAAATCAAGCAGCGCCAAAAAAATAGCGAGCGCCGCCAAAAAAAATCAAGCGCCGCCGAAAAAGAACGAGCGCCGCCGAAAAAGAACGAGCGCCGCCGAAAAAGACCGAGCCGACTGCTCAGCTCCGCTCGCAGTCCCGCCTCCCAGCACTCGCTCCCAAAACAGCAGGGAGGCGAACAGTCGGCTCGGTCTTTTTCGGCGGCGATTCTGTCTTTTTCGGCGGCGCTCGCGTGGTCTGTCTCGGCGGCGGGAAATTTAAACGTGGGCAAGCTGCAAATGACGCTGGCAAGCTGCAAATGACACTAGGAAAGCGCAAATGACACTGGGCAAGCTGCAAATGACACTGGGCAAGCTGCAAATGACACTGGGCAAGCTGCAAATGGCGCCGGGCAAGGCTGCAAATGGGGCTGGGCAAGCTGCAAATGACGCTGGGCAAACTGAAAATAACGCTGGGCAAGCTGCAAATGACGCTGGGCAAGGCTGCAAATGACGCTTAAATGTAAGGTTTTTTTTTCCCTAAACTTCCCTCCTAAAACTTTTTTTCCTTTAAGCGGTTGTATACCCGTTTTTGGTCGGGTTTTTTTTTTAAACTATCTGCAAGACAAAGTCATAATGAGCTAGTATGACTAGCATACTAGCTCATTATGCATCACTTACCTTAGATCGGGGCCCCCGACGCCGTCCTCGTCTCCCCCTCCAGCCACAGCCATCTCTCCACAGATACCCTTCCGGGTATCGCCGCTCCGCCCAATCACAGCGCCGCTGCGGCACTGTGATTGGCCAGAGGAGCGAAGACGTCGCTCCGCGCATGCGTGCGGGACACTTCAACTGCGGCGAGCCGTAATTGTGAATGGGGATTAACCCTGTAAATGCACCGTTGTCTATGGCGCGCATGCGCCGTAGACAACGTTGTAAAAAACGTTCTTTGCAAATATCTTCTAAACCGTGTAGGTTTAGGAGATATTTCTTGTACCTACAGGTAAGCCTTAATCTAGACTTACCTGTAAGTGCAAGTTGAAATTAAGGGTATACAACCGATTTAAAATGCCCTCCTAAACTTGGGGTACGTGTTATACGCCGGTGTGTGTAATACGCCGATAAATATTATATTATATATAATATATTATTATAAATAGTATTTGATAAATTTTAATATAGAAACTAAAAAAAAAGTGTTATTTTTTTTCAACATTTGAAGAATGTCTGTTCAGGAAGGGGTATAAGTGCCCAGTATTGAAGTGGTTCACCGCTTCCCGACCGCCTCATGTAGATATACGTCTACAGAATGGCACGGGTACGTCCCCTTTAAATTGCCTGCCCGTGGGTCGCGCGCGCGCCGCCAGCGGCGTGCTCGCGACCCAGTTGGGAGCTCTGTGACCACGGCCGCGGGACCAGCGTACCCGATCGCCGCTGGTGTCCCGCGACCGGGTTACGGAGCTGAAGAACGGGGAGAGGTTTGTGTAAACAAACCTCTCCCCGCGCTTCCTACTCTGCCTGTCATTGATTGGCTGTTCCCTGTCATCGGGAAAGCCGATCAATGACGTCAGACGTACAGCCCCGCCCCCTAATGTAAAAAAAAACACAACACGTCACACTGACTCCTCCCCGCCCCCTAGTGGTTAACTCCTTCACTGTCACTGTCATTTACATAGGAATCAGTGCTATTTAAATAGCACTGATTTCTGTATAAATGACAAATGTCCCAAAAATGTGTCAAAAATGTCCGATGTGTCCGCCATAATGTCGCAGTCACAATAAAAATCGCTGATCGCCGCCATTACTAGTAAAAAAAAAATATTAATAAAAATGCTATAAAACTATCCCCTATTTTGTAAACGCTATAACTTTTGCGCAAACTAATCAATAATCGCTAATTGCGATTTTTTTTACCAAAAATATGTAGAAGAATACGTATCGGCCTAAACTGAGGGAAAAAAATGTTTTTTTATATATTTTTTGGGGATAGTTATTATAGCAAAAAGTAAAAAATATTGCATTTTTTTTCAAATTGTCGCTCTATTTTTGTTTATAGCGCAAAAAATAAAAACCGCAGGGGCGATCAAATACCACCAAAAGAAAGCTCTATTTGTGGGAAAAAAAGGACGCCAATTTTGTTTGGGAGCCACGTCGCACGACCGCACAATTGTCAGTTAAAGCGACGCAGTGCCGAATCGCAAAAAGGGGCCTGGTCCTTTAGCTGCCAATTGGTCCGGGGCAGAAGTGGTTAAAATGCCCAATTTATAATATTTGTAAATACATGACACTATTTACTAAGTATGTGTGATTAGGGAATGAAGGCAGATTAATGCAGATATGTGTCATCAAAGAGGATTAGTATGGATTAGAGCACCGAAAGTATATGATAAGGTTTTGCCAAATAAAATAATCTTGCGGAAAGACCTTGTTATCCTAAATCCCTCTGTTCCTCATGCTGCCACAATTATCTCTTTTTGGAATGCAGCTTGCAAAAAAAACATTCTAGAGTTACCTGAATGGTGAGCTGTCAGGGGACAAGAGCCGTGACACTGCATCCGTGTCATATATTTACAGGGACTACTTTACCAGCCAAAGGATTTGTATTTCTGTCTATCCAGTCCTGTGATTCACACAGCTCTGCCGCACATCACAGCCCTGTCTGCTAGGACAAGAGACCCGATCTTGTTGCTGTTCAGTAACACTTACAGGCCTTGCACATCCCCCATCCTGTGACTGGACAGTGAAAAGAGAAGCAGCTCTTCACCATATCCTAAAAAAAACCTGCAGTATATCATACCTCCTCACTTTAAAAATCACCCCCTCCCAGTATGGTTAAACATAATCCGAGCCACCGTGTACCTATAAAATATGCTTTCATTGCTGTGCCACAAGCAAGAGTCCCACAGACACACACAAACCTCAGCACAATAGTTAGGCGGGGTTAGGGGTTATATAAATATAAGTATATTTGGTGGGAAGTACAGGCTCGTTTTTGGTAGGGGTATTTTTTGATGGGTGTTATACGATATTTTTTGGTGGTAAATACAGGTTATTTTATGGTGGGGGTATGGGGTAATTTTTGGTGGGGAGGGGGGAGTAAGGGGCATTTCATGGTGGAGGGTATTAAATATTTTTTGTTAGTAGATCCGGGTTATTTTATGGTGGGGGTATGGGGTATTTTTGATGGGGAGTATGGGCTAGTTCTTGGTGTGGGGTATGGGGTAATTTTTGGTTGGAGGTGTGGGGCATTTTGCATTTTTTGGTGGGGCGGGGGGTATGGGGTATTTGTGGTGGGAGGTATGGGTGTGTTTTTGGTGGGGGGTATGGGTGTGTTTTTGGTGGGGGGTATGGGGTTCTTTTTTGGTGGGAGGGAGGTATGGGGTATTTTTGGTGCAGGTATAGGGTTATATTTTGGTGGGAGGTATGAGGTATTTTTTGGTGTGGGGGGGGGGGTATGTGTTATTTTATGGTGGAGGGTATAGGATATTTTTTGTTAGGAGATACAGGTTATTTTATGGTGGGGGTATGGGGTATTTTTGGTGGGGAGTATGGGGTATTTGTGGTGGGAGGTACGGGTTCGTTTTTGGTGGTGGGGTATGGAGTATTTTTGGTGGGGAGGGGAGTATGGGTTATTTTTGGTGGGTGGTATGGGTTTGTTTTTGGTGTGGGGTATGAGGTATTTGTTGGTGGTAGATATGGGATATTTTATGGTTGGGGGGGTATGGTATGTTTTTTGGGGGGAAGTGTGGGGTATTTTTGGTGGGGAGGGGGGTTTGGGGTATTTTTGGACAGTGGTATGGGCTAGTTCTTGGTGTGGGGTATTTGTTGGTGGTAGATATGGGATATTTTATGGTGGGGGGGTATGGTATGTTTTTGGGGGGAGTTATGGGGCATTTTTTGGTGAGGGGATGAGGGGGGGTATTTTTGGTGGGGGGGGGGTTTGGGATATTTTTGGTGGGCGGTATGGGCTAGTTCTTGGTGTGGGGTATTTGTTGGTGGTAGATATGGGATATTTTATGGTGGGGGGGTATGGTATGTTTTTGAGGGGGGGTATGGGGCATTTTTTGGTGGGGGGATGAGGGGGGTATTTTTGGTGGGGAGGGGGGTTTGGGGTATTTTTGGTGGGCGGTATGGGCTAGTTCTTGGTGTGGGGTATTTGTTGGTGGTAGATATGGGATATTTTATGGTGGGGGGGGGGTATGGTATGTTTTTGAGGGGAGGTGTGGGGCATTTTTTGGTGGGGGAATGAGGGGGGTATTTTTGGTGGGGAGGGGGGGGGGGGGTGGGGGTGGGGGGGGGGGCGGGGTGGGGGGGTGGGGCGGGGTGCGGGGGGTTGGGGGGTTGGGGGGGGGGGGGGTGGGTGGGGGTGCGGGGTTGGCGGGGGGGGGGGGGGGTTTGGGGGTGGGGGGGGTGGGGGTGGGTGGGTGGGGGGGGGGGGGGGGGGGGGGGGGCGGTTGGGGGGGGGTGGGGGGGGGGGGGGGGGGGTCTTTTGGGGGGTTTGGGGGGGGGTTGGGTTTGGGGGGGGGGGTGGTGTGGGGTGTGGGGGGGGGGGGGGGTGGGGGGGGTGGGGGGGGGGGGGGTGTTGGGGGGGGGGGGGTTGGGGTTGGGGGGGGGGGGGGGTTGGGGTTTGGGGGGGTGGGGGGTGGGGGGGGGGGGGGGGGTTTGGGTAGGGTTGGGGGGGGGTTGGGTTGGGGGTTGGTTGGTTGGGGTGGGGGGGGGGTTGGGGGGTGGGGGAATGAGGGGGGGGCGGGGAGGGGGGTTTGGGGTATTTTTGGTGGGCGGTATGGGCTAGTTCTTGGTGTGGGGTATTTTTTGTTGGTAGATATGGGATATTTTAGGGTGGGGGGGGTATGGTATGTTTTTTGGGGGGAGGTATGGGGCATTTTTTGGTGGGGGAATAAGGGGGGGGGGGGTATTTTTGGTGGGAGATATCGGTTCGTTTTTTGGTGGGGGGTATAATTGGATATTTCTCTCACTCAGTGCTCTCTATGTATTATGCTTCCGTTTGTTTTGTATTTGATCGTTATGTGTAAACTGTCACTCTCAGTTTCTTGTAGTTTGCGTTTTATTATATGTGTCAGAAGAGAACATAAGGAAGATGTCAGTATCACTCCTCTCTCTGCTCTCTCTGTAGAATAACAAAAGAAATCAAAAGCTGATATAAACTCTCTTTCCATCACTCAACACATCCGCCCTGAACAATCATGGCGTCTACACACACAGGCTCTTCCTATACGTCACGTCCAGTTAAAACAAAAAAGTTGGCTGCTTCGAATGTAGCCCCGCCCGTTGCTTGGAGGGAGGTATCCAATCAGAGGACAGCGCCGCCGGTTTCCGGTGTCCTGGTTACCACGGCACGCCTGCTCTCAGGCAGCCAATCAGGAGCAGCGGCGGCTGGCGTTTAAAAACCCAACGGCGTGGCGAAGAGGGACCGTTACTGAGTGTGAGAAGGAAAGCGGAGAGGACAGAGGTGAGCGGGGTGGAGGTCACATTATACACCGAGCTTATGGGAGAGGACTGACCGGGTCTGTTATTGGTGCTTCTGCTCTCTGGATGTGACAATGGGAGGGGGAGGCTGCTGGAGGAGATTACACCGACCTCCATTCCATATATCTATTCTCTCTAATATGCTGGCCTCACCTCCCTTATATTGGCCTCCTCTGTTATGTAATACATTATAATATATCGGCCTCACCTTGTATTTCACATATCCCCCCCCCCCCCCATCATTTATATTGGCCTCCCTGTATTATAATACTCCCCTTATATTTCACTGACATCCCCCTCTTATTATGTTATACTTCACTGTCCCCCCCCCTCATTATATTGTAATGGCCCC
Source organism: Lithobates sylvaticus (assembly GCA_028564925.1). Taxonomy (NCBI): domain Eukaryota; kingdom Metazoa; phylum Chordata; class Amphibia; order Anura; family Ranidae; genus Lithobates; species Lithobates sylvaticus. The sequence continues at coordinate 269,228,783 of CM053032.1, forward strand.
CTCATTATTACACTAGACTCCCCTCTCATTGTTATGCTGCCCCCCCCCCCCCCCCCCCCCCTGCTTGTTCCATACTGGCCTCGCCTTCCCTTTTTATAAGAGGCTGGTATAATGCAGGGGAGACGTGTATGGTGTGAGGCATCTATGGCATAGTGTTATAAGGGGGGGGAAGCTGGTATGAGGCTTCTATGGCATAGTGTTATAAGGGGGAGGCTGGTGTGGGGTGAGGCTTCTATGGCATAGTGGTATGAGGCTTATATGGCATAGTTGTATAAGGGGAGGCTGATGTGAGGCTTTTATGGCCTGGTGGTATAAAAGGGAGGCAGGGGTGAGGCTTCTATGGCATAGTGGTATAAGGGAGACTGGGGTGGGGCTTCTATGGCATAGTGGTATAAGGGGGAAGCTGGTATGAGGCTTCTATGGCATAGTGGTATAAGGGGAGGCTGGTGTGAGGTGGGGCTTCTATGGCATAGTGGTACGAGGCTTATATGGCATAGTGGTATAAAGGGAGGCTGGGGTGAGGCTTCTATGGCATAGTGGTATAAGGGGGAGGCTGGTGTGGAGTGAGGCTTCTATGGCATAGTGGTATAAGGGGAGGCTGGTGTGGGGTGAGGCTTCTATGGCATAGTGGTACAAGGCTTCTATGGCATAGTGGTATAAGGGGAGGCTGGTGTGAGGTGAGGCTTCTATGGCATAGTGGTATAAGAGGGGAGGCTGGTGTGGGGTGGATTTATCCCAAGGGGGAGGCTGGTTTGGTGTAATCTAGTTGGCAGTCCGTCCCTCATTGTCCCTCATTCTCTCTTGCAGATCAGTGATCATGGCTCACTTTGTTTTTGAAAACGACCTGAACAGCATCCTCAAGCTGGACGCCCCCATCACCAACGCCCCCCCGGCCCGATGGCAGCGGAAGGCGAAGGAAGGGAACTGCTCGTCCACCAACACCTCCGTGAACACCAGTGTCCTGTCACCGATGAAGGCCGCAAACCGCTCCCACAGCTCCAGCAAGACCCCATCCAGGACCCCAGGTGTGGTGATCAGTGTAATAGAATGTGTGTCAGAGGCGTGACTAGAACCTTCAGGGCTCTGGTGCAAGAAGCCATGGAGGGCCCTTTCCCTGATCCTGGGGCCCTTTACTCCCATTGTGGGACACTTTTTTTTTTTTTTTTTTTTTTTTTACAATCTTGCAGTGGGCCACCGTCCTGCTGTCTTGGTGTCCCTCACATGGTGGTGGAATGCCAGAGCCCCGTCACAAGTGAGACCTTTGCAATCCTGGTAGTTCCGCTTCTGTCAGTCCCTTCTCCCATAGAGAGACCCCTGTTGTGTCACTTATGAGACACAGTGATAGGGGGGGTGGAATGTGGAGGTACCAATACTCCATTTCCCTCTTGAAGCTGCTGAATGGCAGAGGACAGGGAGAAGCGGGCATTCAGAGGCTACATGGAGGATCGGTTCCTCTACATGCCGCTGCCCTGGATTATAGAGCATAGGTTTATAACTAGGCGCGCTCCTCCACAGTCTCCACCCTTCGTGCCAAGATTCCTTGCTTCCCCCATCCTAGAGGGGGCCCCGGGTTGACCCCAGGGTAAGGAGTGATCAGTTCGACCAGTAATACCCTCGGAATTGTTGTGCGGATATTTTTTCCTTCTCAGATTTCGTCCATTTTATTAAGCGTGACTTCTAGAACCTTCAGTAGTCCTTTCTTGGTATCTCATCCATTGGCAAGCAATTTGGGCCACCGACCCTATCACCCCTAGCCAGAGTCAATTATCATTTTCACTTTCTGTGCCTATGTACCAGCAGGAACAAAAAAAGGGAACACAGGAATAGGAAAAACACCAAAGACTGCTCTCTGCTAATGCGCACCTTTCCTCACATGATTAGTGTGTGGTCTTCTTATCATCAAGCCAGAGCAATGGCAAATTCCCACCGCTACATGGAGGATCGAGTTCCTCTTGAAGCTGCTGAATGGCAGAGGACAGGGAGAAGCGGGCATTCAGAGGCTACATGGAGGATCGGTTCCTCTACATGCCGCTGCACAGGGCCAGTCTTGAGCATGGGGCTGAGTTGCAATGGTGACCCCCTATAGATACCTGATTATTTTTTTTCCCTATCCAGTCCCTTGGACTTTACACAGCTCTGTAAAGGGGAAGGAGGGGTCATTAAAGGGATCTCCCTCTGTCCATTCACAGAATGTCTTCCATCCTATGAACAGAGTAAAGGGGATTTGGCTACATGATGCTAAACCAGCTCTGTATCATAGTTGGAACTCTCTCCGCTCTGGCAGAAGAGCTGACATTGGTATCTGGCAAGGGGTGACATGGCAGCAATCGCAGGGAAAAGTACAAGTGCTCGTTTAACACGGGGCACCTGCTTGGCACAGGTCTCGGACGATGGCGACATTGCTGTGGTAACGGTGACTATTACTATTTCTTTGCTGCCACCGGTATGACATTTATACATAATCTGATCCAAGCTGGACCTATTGTAGAGAAACTTCACTCCTCTATTTGCTGCGCCCAACTCCGGTGCTGGTGCCTACACAGAGGTGCCAGGTCTTTGGCTTTTGGCAGGGCACTTGGCACATCTGCACCTGTGCAAGAAATCTCCTAGGCATGTGTAAGGTTCAGAACTTCATATTTGCCTTGAGGAGGCCCTGTGCATGCATCGGACCTGTGTACAGATGTTCTGCGGAGCTCCCTCAGGCACCCGAAGCCCTGCAGCACATCTGTGCCCATTCCAAGAGACGGGCAGACACCATTATCGCCTATATAGGTGAGAAATGCCATGGCTATCCAGTTGAGAGAGGGGATGATGGTGGGGGAAACTTCTCATTTATCTGTCCCATTTGCCCTGATGTTTAGAAAAATTTCTTAACACCCAAGAAGTGGGGAAGAATCGGCAGTCTTGTGTCTGCTGTGATTGGCTGTGAGTGCTCACATGATCAAGAGCTGGACCTTCCAGCTCTCAAAGTATTTACTCAATCCTCTGCCCCTAAATTGAAAGGGCTAGTGCTGTGGGGCCACTTCAAGTAAGTGTGGGGCTTTTTTTTCATCTTCTTGGTGGGTCTCGCTGTCATTCGATGGAGCCGCGGTGACGTCACTCCCGCAAATGCGCACGGGAGCCGCCACTCGCGGCATATTGCCGTTAACAGCGGCGCATGCAATGTAGACAGCGGTGCCTGTCTTTTGGCAAATATCTCCTAAAACGTGTAGGTTTAGGAGATATTTCTTGGACCTACAGGTAAGCCTTAATCTAGGCTTGCCTGTAGATCAAAGTTGTTAGGGTTTACAACCACTTTAAGGTAGGGGTCGACCGATCATCGGCACAGCCGATCTTCTTCTTTTTTTTTTTTTAATAAGAATCGGGAACCGGCCGGCCAGAGACCCGAACAAAGCCAATTGCTTTTTTCGGCCTTCGTAAGCCGGAAGCGACGTCATGACATCACTTCCAGATTACTCTCATCCTAAAGGTGCCAGTTTTAAAAATAGTAAGTATTCAAAAATGCAGATCTTGGGGTTTATTGACTACTTTTTAAGTGGAGGGGTTTGGGGTCTTGTAGACAGCAGATCCCTCCATACAGAGTACCTGTCGCTGCTTATTACTGTCACAAGGGATGTTTACATTCCTTGTGACGGCAATAAAAGTGACTTTTTTTTTTTTAATCAAAGGACAGTGTAAAAAACTTTAAATCTACACAATATTGGCCTTAAAGGCAGCCAAAAAATCGGTATCAGTCAACTCCTCTATAACCCCTGTCAGTTGTTGCCATCTGTGCTGGGAGGTTTGACCTTTGTCCCAGGAAAGGAATAGAGGGACTTTTTCAATGACCGTCACAGGGTATGTAAATCAGTAGGGAGTTGAAACAGGAAGTAAAATCTTTCAAATCTAATAGGGGGCGGAGTTTGGTTTAACAATTCTCTTAAAGCGATGGTAAACCCACTGGCTTATCTCATTATGTGAAACTTGCCTTAAAACGAAGCTCAAGCGGCGTGCTGCCAGGGCTTCCATCCTCGCCTGGTCTTCCTTTTGGGTTGGTGGCTCTGGTCCTCAGAACAGGCCAGGATAACGTCACTCCTGGACGTTCGCTGCTGATTGAACGGAATACCCCTTCATAGAGTGCAGGTGATGTCACTGGCTGCATCTAATTTAAATATCTTCTAAACGGTGCATGTTTAGGAGATGGTTACTGTACCTATAGGCAAGCTTATAATAAGGCTTTCCTATAGCTAAAGATGATACAAGGGAGTTTACTCCCACATTAAGTGGGCTCTTGGGTGGTCATCTGGTGAGTTGACATTTATTAAAGGTGATAATTTTGCCTTTCAGGGAAGTCGCAGGGTAAAATGCAAGGCACTCCTTCCAGAGCCGGAGGAGATCGATACATACCCAACAGGAGTGCAATGCAGATGGATGTGGCCAGCTTCCTGCTGAGTAAAGAGAATGAGCCTGCAGATCTATCGCCAACCAAAAGGGTAGAGTATAGCCTGCTACATTCACTTCTGTTGGCATCGTACCGCAGAACAGTCCTTTCATTGTAATGTGTGTTCCTTCGGGATGGGCTTTCTGCAGGGCCGGGACAAGGGGTTGGCAGGAGGGGGAGTCTGCCCTGGGCACTGTGGTATCATGTAGGGTGGAGGGCACCACAAGGAGATTGGGGGGGGGTTGTTTGTGTTGTAAGGGGTAATTTAGGGGTGTGGGGGGTAAGTATTCTAAAAGGGGGAAATCTGAAGGGAAAGCGTGCTAAGTGGTGATTTAGGTGTATTTGTGTTTGGGGGGGGGGGGGATCTGTGCTAAGGGGGAACTAGGCTGGAATTTGTGCTGGGAGTGGGGGGTGGGAGGAGAAATGTATTTGAAGGGTTGCACCGAACACCCAGCAAATACCACAATGGCAGCAACGGTGTCCAGTTTGCTCCCTCACCAAACAACCTTCAGTTGCCGTTTTTTGTTTATACTGTTTGTTATTTGGGGTGGGGGGGGGGGGCATTTGACACCTTAGTTGCCATTATGCCTGGAGGGAGCTCACTGGACACCTTAGCTGGCATTTGCTATCTGCTGGGTGTCCAGTGTGGCCCTGTGCATTTTGAGGAGTGGGCTTCCTCCAGGCCAGGCATAATGGCAGCTAAGGGGTCAGTGCACCCCCAAAATAACAGTATAGACAAATGGCAACTGTTTATTTGGGGGGCGGGATGCACTAAATACCTTTGCTGCCATTGTGCTATTTTTCTGGGTGTCCAGTGGGCCTTTTGGCGGAGTGGGCTCCCTCCAAGCATACCTGCCCTCAATCTATCCATTATGTGTGCACCTACTAATGGAGGCTCTTATAAATTCTAGAGGTAGGACTGTAGATAATACCGCGGTGCCTTTTCACAGCCTACACATGTATTGGCAAATGTAAGTTGAGCTGGGAATTTTTTTTTTTTTTGGGTAGCCTGATTGCAGGGGGGGGGGAGGGTGTTTTCAAGTTCAGCTTTAAGTCCATCCTTTCCCAATGCCTCCTTTCTACTATGTTTCCATTGCCCTACTGCAAGGGGGAGGTGTTTTTTGTTTCCCCCCCAACAGTGCAGCTTTCAAGTCCAAGTATTTTTCCCCCAATTCTTCCCCAATCTGACTTGCACCTCCTGTGTACTATATGTTCCCATTTGTGTGATTGGGTGCTGTGGTCTTCTCCCTATGGAGACATGGCTCATGGTCACGTAATCTCCATGTGGTTTACAGGAGAGTAATGCTTACATCACACTGCTGGGGTTGGGTATGATTCCAGGTGTTCCAGGAAAGAAAAAATTAAAAGCCGGCAGCTGCTGGCTTTTAATAAATGGACACTTACCTGTCCTGCAGTCCCTCGATGTCAGCACTGCAGCTGATGTCTCCATCAGCTGTCGGGTGCTGCTGCCACCATTGCGGGTAAGGGTACCCGGCAGTGTAGCCTTTCGGCTTCACGCTGGGAACCCTACTGTGCATGCACAAGGCCCCTCCTCTCTCCTATTCTCCCGGTGGAGGGAGCCCTGCCGGAAGTACACCGTGGCTGTGATGTCACCGAAGTGGGAAAGGATACCTGTATCCTGTCCCCACCCGAAAGGTGGCAATTGTGACACCGGAAGGGGGGAGGAATCCAATGAGCCGAAGTACCAATTTAGGGTGGAGCTCTGCTTTAACAGTACCTGGTCATGACCTGCCTGCAGCTATTCCACCCTGCAAGTGAATTTCTATGTAATTATGGGGGGGGATGCATTTTTTCACTAGGAAACATGGCCAATGTGACTTGCACAGCACTTCCGTTGATGTCCAGGCACAGTACGTGTACAGAATGAGCTGATACAACTTTTATTTCTTTGTTTTTCATCTTTTAGATGGGACACTATACTGATCTTCCTTTGTTTTTTATACAGGAGCAGCAGAAGGCTTGGGCTGTCAACCTGAATGGCTTTGACATAGAAGATGCAAAAATCTTAAAGCTTGGAGGCAAACCCGTTAATGCCCCTGAAGGTGTGTAGAAGAGGCTGTACATGTATTCAGACTGCAGACCATCAGATGTGGGTTCACTACAATGCTCAGTCTGTACTCCTGACTACAAACTTTTGTCCCCAGTGTTTCTGCACACCATTGGGGTAGAAGGCTTCACTAGTATAGATCTGGGCTCTGGAAGTGAACTGAATAAAGCTCCTCAGGTATGGGGGGGTGTACAACATTGGTGGCACGTGGTGAGTTTGGATTTGTAGGTCTGCCCGTCCTCTAGTCTCAGTCTCTAACCCCCCCTGCCAAGTCATGCCTGGTTTTAGTGTTGTCTTAGTTACTGGCCTACCCAGTGGATACAGCATTGTCCTGCTATCTTTGGTCCTGACATCATTGGGTGCCTCTTCTGGTTCAGGCAGCCCCCTGACGATGTTCACCAGGTCTGACCCCCCCCCTTCCCAGCTGTGAAGCATCCTGGGATATGACCTACATATCTCAGGGAGGAGCCTGAGCAGCTCTTGTTGTCTATGTGAGACTGGCAGCTGTGGGGTGGGTATAAAATGCTAATTTTTGTCTGAGGGTGAGCAGTCCAGTGCAACCAGGGGCTGTTTGCTTTTAATCTAATGGCTGCTTACACATCGGATATTAGGTTGTGTAGCTTGATGGTGAATAGTCCTCACAGTATTTTTATCTTGCAGGCTATCAAAACAACTTGAAGGTTTTATACAGCCAAAAAGCAACCCCAGGGTCCAGCAAAAAACCCGGCCGATACATCCCATCAATGCCTGACAGAGTCCTCGATGCTCCTGAGATCAGAAATGATTATTGTAAGTCATGTCTTAGATGGTTCTCTATTTCCTGTGTCGTACCTCCGGGCTCTAATTCTTGTCTGCTTTTCAGATCTGAATCTGATCGACTGGAGCTCACAGAACCTGCTGGCTGTAGCTCTGAATGACTCGGTCTACCTCTGGAACTACATTAGCGGAGACATCGTCCTTCTACTGCAGATAGAGCACCCGGAGGAGTACATTTCATCTGTCTCCTGGATCAAAGAGGGGAACTATCTGGCTGTGGGAACCAGCAATGCTGAAGTGCAGGTGAGTTTTGTGTATCCTGGGGGGGGTGTATAACCACGTAGAGCACAGAACTGAATACATAGCAAGCTTAAGAATTCCAGGTATGTGTATCGTGTACATAGTAACTTTTTGTCCAAACTGCACAATGCCACCATGTATACACCATACCTGGCTGATGCCCCTGGAAGCTGAAATTCACTAAAGTAGACACCACTACTTGGTCTGCTTTGTCAGACTAACAGCTCATCCAATCGGGAACACTTTTTTTTTTTTTTTTTGCATTTGCTGTACAGAGAATGATTTGCATTTTCTAAATGTCGTCTGTTCTGAGCGGTCAACCTGTGTTGAAAATGCACCAGGCCACCCAGAAGTACGGGTACAACGGATCGTCACCGATCTGTGATCCAAACGGGTCAACCTGTTCAGATCGGCACACCCCGAGATCCACGGAGCGCTCTGCTGCCTTGGTAAAGGCTTCAGCCTAGTTCCGGAGCGGCAGCCATCTTGGTACACCCCGCAGCCATTTACAATGTGATCGCTCAGTCAAATGAAGGAGCGATCACTTGTAAAGAAACCGGCATGTCATGATGGTTCCTCTCTCCCCTCTGTGTACTGATCTGTACAGTGGAAGGGAGAGATCGGATGGCAACAGCGCTGTGGGCTTGATCTCTAGTGCCCGCAGGGCTGCTCTATGACAATTGTAGTCACATCTATACATGCTCAGCCATCCCACCATACTCAGCCATGCTCTGCCATACCCAGCCAATATTACAGTGGGGGAGATGTCCATTACAGTGGGGACTATATGGTGAAATTTTCACAGGTTTTTTCGAATTCAATTATTTGCTGATCCGTGACTCTGATCCAAGGAATGATCCTATCCATGAGTTTTTTGATCCATTGCACCCCTACACAGAAGCAAGTAGAAGTCATTGTAGTTTCAGTGATCTCCAGCTTCCAGGAGCATTGGCCAGATATTGTGTGGGCTCGACAAATTTGCTTAGAACCTAGGAGCCAGCTAAAAAAATTGGGAGTCAGTTTTTTTTATTTTTTTTTGTTTTTTTAACGATTGACAAAACGGGCTAATTTTACTTTTTTAATTAAAAGTGTTTTTTCCCAAAAAGTGCGCTTGTAAGACCGCTGCGCAAATACAGTGTAACAAAGTATTGCAGCGACTGCCATTTTATTCTCTAGGGTGTTAAAATAAAAAATATACATGTTTGGGGGTTCTAAGTAAAGAAAAGAAAGTCAAGGGAAGTTCCATTAGCATTGATTGTCTTGTCATACCAACAGCCACCACAAGAGGGTGCCATATTCAAGATGGAAACATAGGACTGCAGAAGGCCACGGCCTCAATTACCAGTGTGGCCGAAATGCGATCGCGGTGGGGGGGGGGGGGGGTGTCGCACAGACTTGATGCCCCAGGTCGCAAATGCAACCTGGCGCCTGGGGTTTGTCGAGCCCTGGTGTACATGGTAACATTGATCCACCCAACAATGTACCTATAAAAAAACTCCTTTGGAACCGATACAACTGCTGAGGGCAGTTGGTATTGTGTATCACTAGAGCAGTGATGGTGAACCTTGGCACCCCAGATGTGTTGGAACTACATTTCCCGTGATGCTCATTCACTCTGCAGTGTAGTTGAGCATCATGGGAAATGTAGTTCCAAAACATCTAGGGTGCCAAGGTTCACCATCACTGCAGTAGAGGAATTGCACATAGAATCTAGAGTCGGGCCCAAATGATCTTGCTATGAGGCCCTGTCACATGTTGTCCTGCAGATATGCTATTTGAGTTTTTCAACCATCGTTTATCTCCCTTCTGCAGCTCTGGGATGTTCAGCAACAGAAGCGTCTGCGTAATATGGCCAGCCATTCATCACGTGTCGGTGCTTTGACCTGGAACAACCATATCCTGTCCAGGTGAGTGTTCAAAATGTAACTAACTTTATTTACAGCCTTGATCAACTAATATTTTTTTTTTCTTGATGGAATGTCATTTCTGGAATAGTTGAATGAAAATGAAGGCACTTAAAGTGATAATGGTTCGTGTCGGGTTCAGGTAAGTAAAGGGCGGGCTGCTGCAGCACAAGGTTTCTCACCTTAATGCATAGAATGATTAAGTGGGATAAAGGAGCCCTCGCTAAAATGCATTAAGGTGAAAGCTTAAATTTACATCCACTTTAACCCATCTGTAACCTTGGCTGGTCAGTAGCTGGGAGTGTGGACCAAAGCGGATTTTGTGCTTCATGCTGTCTGCTTAGGATATTGCTCCCCCTCCCTTTCTATAGAACAAGACATGAAGAAAACCTAAAACGGTACACTTGCCTTCCTCCACGTTTCTCCTTTTTCTGGCGCCTCTGCTGCCTGCGCCCTTACTCCCAATGCCACCATTTAGAAAATGTATCTCCTGGTGTCCCCTCGTAGTATAATCCTAATGCATACACGTGGGATGGAGCGCATGTCATGTGGCACATCTAGCACATACACTGTACAACACTACTACAGCACTCGAGCAGTGGTTGTGTCCATTCACACATAGAGCTGTGGCTTTTCCCAGCCCCTTCCACCTTTTTATTGGCTCACTGGCTGTAATTAAAAGCCAATGGCTACCGCTTCTGCCAAAAGCCAATCGGGAGAGGCAAGGCTCTCATGGTCATTGCTGGATTGAGAGGTTTTTTACCTTTATGCATAGATTGCATGAAGGTAACCCTTGTGCCTTTTTATAACCAGTTAGAGGTTTTAAAAAGGAACCAGTGAATAGTTAAAGGGTTTGTAAAGGTAAAAGTTTTTTTTTTTTTTTTTTTCTTGAGCAAGTAAACTCTCCCAATCTGATGCTGCTTTTCATTTAGTCCATTATAATAAGTAATTATCAAACTAGCCACTAATCCAGCCCAAATCGCAAATTACTTACGGTTTGAAAGTGGTTGTAAATACTTACAGACCACTTTGACCTACAGGTAAGTCTAGACTTGAGGTTTACCTGTAGGTCCAAAAATATCTCCTAAACCTACACTGTTTAGGAGATGGTTGCAAAAAGACAGGCACCGCTGTCTATGGCGCATGCGCCGTAGACAATGGTGCGCACTGAGCATGCCACTGTTAACGGTGATATGCTGTTAGTGGCAGCTCCCGTGCACATGTGCAGGAGTGATGTCATCGCAGCTCCGGCCAATCACGACACTGGAGCCACAATACCTGGAAAGACAATGGAGGCTCCATGGAAGAGGAGACAGCGGTGACATCGCTGGCTCCTGTGTAAGGTAAGTGATACATAATGGGCTACTATGCGATGCATAGTAGCCCATTATGCTTTACCTTTGCAGGGAAACAAAGTAAACCCATCAGGGTTTACTTCCTCTTTAAAGAAACTTAAAAAAAAAACTTGTTTCCAGGGGTAAGGCGGCACCATCTTAAGTATTGTTTTCTGAGTCCAGAGTAGAGTGTATTTCCACCCTTACATTGAGCACTTCCTGTACTGTTAACCAAGCCTCCTTCTCAATCCAGTTTTCTATGGCAACCCTGCTAATAGCTGACTTGTTTTATTTCATAGTATTTACTTGTGCTGATTATCTAGTGTTTGCCTGTGTCAGTCTTATCGGCTTCAGCTGCCCAATGCCTTTTTTCCACACGTGTGATGTCAGGATAGGAGGAAGCTCTGAGTGATTATGCAGTCTTGTGGGATTTCAGTGTTGTGCTGTCGGAAGTCCCGATAATAGACAAGCCAGCAGTGTGCCATAAATCAGGGGAGATGTGGGCATGCTCAGTGACGTCTTTCTAAAAAACAAAGTATTACAACAATACTATGCAAGTAAAAAGATATCTACATGCAGTGTTCATTAGGGTTTTTATGCCGCTTCACATGGGACAAAGTTGTGGTGGAGAGTTTACAACCACTTTAATGCTTTAACATAAAGCCTTCTGTGTAGCAGCCTCCCTAACACTAAGGTCCAGTGATGTCCACGAGTGTCAGCAGTCCAGCTTCTCCTTCATGATTGGCTAAAACACATTGGCTCCTGTTGTCAGTCAACTAGCCAGTCGGAGCAAAGGGGTCAAGTCACCGTGTCTCAATGGACACTGGAAGCTGTGACTCAGCTGCCTCCATGGCAAGCTGCTTGCTGCGGGGGCACTCACCAAGGAGGGGCCAGGATCAAAAAAACAGAGGATCTGGGCTGCTTTGTTCAGTTTTATCTAAAATGAGGTAATCAAGTTTTACTTGCTGGGAGGGGAGAAGGAAAATGGATAAGCAAATAACTCCAGCTTTAAGTATTTAGAATATATTTTTGCCATGTGTGATCATGTCTGACACTTGTTCTACTTTGGTATCCCAGCGGTTCTCGGACTGGTCAAATCCATCATCACGATGTGCGGGTCGCTCAGCATCATGTCGCCACGCTGTCCGGACACTCGCAGGAAGTTTGTGGCCTGAAATGGTCTCCAGATGGCCGCTATCTGGCTAGCGGGGCAAACGACAACCTGGTGAACATCTGGCCTTCTGTCCAGGGGGATTCTGGAGAGTTCACACCGGTGCAGACCTTCACACAACACCAGGGGGCAGTCAAGGTGAGCCTGTCCTACAGATAACATGGTGGATTTTGTATGGCATGATGGTCCCTTTACACCCTGGCTCTGCTTTCTGTAGGTTTTTTCTTTTCTCCAACAGAACAAGGTCTCATGCTTGTTTATCAACTAAGTGTAGAGATAAACCATTTACCACTGATGGGTGCTTAGAATGGTCAGCTTTTATTTTGTGTAAAACCTTTTATCCAACAGGGAAAAACAGTGTGCTGTAACTGCAGTGTGAGCTTAAGTTTGGCTTCAATATGAAGTCTGGGGGGGGGGGGGGAGTGTTGTATGTAGTTCATCTGAGAATACTGCTGTCCAAAGGTCTCCTGTGCTCCTTCATCCAGAGTGCAGGTGGTATTACTGGCCAGATCACCAGGTGAAAATGGGAAAGCCTTAAACAAATGCAGCCACCACACTTAATTAGTAATCTGCACAATATTACTCATACAGGGAACCCACTTTTTTTTTTTTTTTTTTTTTTTGTGTATGGGGTGTATTGGTGGGTTTTGTTCACAAACTGCAAGGATTTTGCAGAGCAGTCCCTTGCGGTCTCTTCTGGGGTCCCCCCCCACTGTCGCCATCTGCTCCTCTCCTACATGTGCCCCCCCCAGCAAGTCTTGTGCCATGGGAGTGCTCTTGTGAGCTGGGCTGCATGCATCCATAGATGCACACAGCTCAGTCACACCCCCACTCCCTCCTCGCAGGATTTGGCCGACAGCAGCAGCCAATGGCTTTCCTGCTCCTGCCTGTGTAGAGCAGTGCTGCATTGGGAGAACTCATCAGGTAAGTGTGTAGGATTTTGGGGACAACCAGTGCAAGTTTTTTTTTTTTCATTTTACTTTAATGCATGGAGGTTAAAACCCTTTTTATTTTAGTACCCCCCCCAGAAATGAGGCTTTAATAAATACCAATGTTTCCAGCCTCCTACAGTTTTTTTTTTTTTTTTTTTTTTTTTTTAGGAACTTTAAAAGTTAATATTTTAGATGGCATGTGGAAGGAATTAAACCTTTTGTTGGGTTTATTGCTCCCCATTGGGTTGCATTGTCTTTCTGTCCTGATGGCTTTCAAAAGACATAGGAAATCCAGTACTTTTTCAAGCTATCGCAGGAATAAAGATGGAATCTTTCAAAGTTGGACACCTGGGCAGAAAGGAATTTCTTATCAAGACAGGATGATGTGAGAAGAAATAGCCCCTAGTGAGCGGGGGGAGGGGGGGTGCATCTTTCTGCAGCGTGAGCTGCATTGTAGGGAGGGGATACTAATGCTCTTGTGTCCTTTCTCAGGCTGTGGCCTGGTGCCCATGGCAGTCCAATGTACTGGCAACCGGTGGGGGAACAAGTGACAGACACATCAGAATCTGGAATGTGTGCTCTGGAACATGCCTGAACTCTGTGGACACCCACTCCCAGGTAAGTGACTGCAGCTGGTTTGTCTTCTGTGTCTTGGCATGGCTTGGACTTGCTAAAAGCTCAAATCTCTCTCCTAGGTCTGCTCTATACTGTGGTCCACAATGTACAAAGAACTCATCTCCGGCCATGGGTTTGCACAGAACCAGCTTGTCATCTGGAAGTATCCCACAATGACACGGGTTTCAGAGCTGAAAGGTAAGAGCTGCAATACCCAGAATTTACAATGGATGTATACCAATGGGGGGGGGGGTGGGCTAGAACTTTGAGGTTTTTCCTTTTTCTCTTCCTGTCCCACAGGTGCCAAAGTAAAGGGAATTTCCCTGGTTTTCAGTCCTGGTCTTGAAAGCACTTAGCCAGACTCTTTTGTTAAAGCAGTTTTAAACCGCAGGTGCGAAATAGTACAGTGGAACCTCGGTGTTTGAGTAATGCGGTTAACTAGCGTTTCACAAAACAAGCACTATTTCTAAAAATCCTAACTTGGTTTGAGTGTCTCGCAAAACGAGCAGGATTCAGGCCAAAAGCGGTGTGCAGTACCGCTCTTGGCCTGAGGTGGGGGGGGCGGAGCCGAACAGCGGTGATCGTTGGCATTCAGAAATGCACAGACCCAAGGTCAGTTCGGCTGACCTCAGCAAACCTCAGAAAAGCTCATGAACTGAGTATTTACAAGGTTTGCCGAAGTGTGCTCGAGAATTTTCGGCCGTTTCCAAGGCTCTCCGGTGCCCCCCGCCTCTGGCCGCATGCAGTATTGCATCCCATTGAAGTCAATGCGGAACAAATATGATAATCAGTGCTTATGAGAGGTGCCACAACAATGCCAATGTGCTGATTATCAGCATAGACCCCCCCCCCCTTGACGGGGAGAGCTGCCAATTGGCTCTCCCTGTCAGTGCAAACCGAGGAAAGCCGTTTACCGGCACTTCCTGGTTCACACTGATCAGCTGTGATTGGTCACAGCTGATCACGTGGCCCATCAGAGGCTCTTTAACACGATCAGAGATGCGGTGTGTAATTCAGAGCACCACTGATCACGCCGGCATGTTATCAGGATAACAACCACCGCCCAGCTGTCATTCTGCTTTAGGCCTGGGCAGGGAAGTGGTTAAGCAGCAGATTTGGGGGGTTTCCCCATACAACTCTGCATACTGTGGGGGGGTATGCTAAAACTGGTGCAGCTGTGCATGGTACCAAATTGGTTTCCAAGTTCAGTTAGGCTTTGACCAAAGAACCTGGAAGCTGATTGGTTTCTATGCAGAGCTGCACCAGATTGTGCACACCAGTTTAAGTAAATCTGGTATGTAGATGCTGCTGTGGCATAATTGTGGCCAAATCACCACTTCTGCCCCCAATTTGACAGCCACGCAGATGTGCATTCAGGACCCCCTAAACCACCACAGCTGCCACATTAAATCAGTGGGCGTGTCCATCCAGCTGCTCTGTCCCAGTTGACATGAATGGGACTGTTTGCATGGGAACACCTGTGCATGCGAACGTGGCCCTTGCAGAAGAGTACACTTTTATAGCCATGTTAATAAGACCCAAGTAATGGTTTTGGGCTTCTTGGCCCAATTTTTTTTTTTTTTTTTTTTTTTTACATTTAAGTGATGTGTAACTTGGACTTTGGCTGTAAAGGGGATCTTCAGCCTTCTATAGCCCTCATGTGGTGTTTTTTTTTTTTTTTTTTCCCCTTATCCTCCCGGGGGCGCCCAGGACTTTTTGAGGAAAACATTGTTGCGTCCTGGGATGCATGACATGCCTATCCCAGGATGCACCGGGGCACTATACTGGTTCCATTTAGGCCTAGAAGCGCCTGCACCTAGGAGAGCCAGCAGCTGTCAAAAGGCAATATGGCAGCAAGGGCATTGGGCCCTTGCTGCAAAGTAGGAACCCAACAGGACAATGCCAGGTCCACTAACTAGGTGAGTATCCTTAATGTTAACACCACATCAAGTAAGAAGGGAGGGGGATTGCACCCATCTTTTAGAGGCAGGCAGCTCAACAGCCACTGCATCCTATATTTAAAGCTGCACCCCACCTGAAAGGTCACATTTGGCACCTTTTAAGGGGGGAGTGGGTATCTAGTTATGACGGCTCAGGTGAGGACACCACTGGATTCCTGGACAGGCAAGTGCCCTAATGAGTCAGCAGCTACAGTATTTGTAAGCTTTTTTTTTTTTTTTTTTTGGGACTGAGACATTATGGCAGACCGGACACTTTTGACACATTTTTGGGACCATTGACATTTATACAGCAATCGGTTCTATAAAAATGCACCGATTACTGTAACTGTCCCTGGCAGGGAAGGGGTTGACCACTAGGGGGCAATCAAGTGTATGTGTTCTAACTGTAGGGGGAGGAGCCAGAAGATCATTGTTCCTAGCTGGTAGGTACACACGATCTCTCTCTCTCTCTCTCTCTCTCTCTCTCTCTCTCTCTCTCTCTCTCTCTCTCTCTCTCTCTTCTCTCTCTCTCTCTCTCTCTCTCTCTCTCTCTCTCTCTCTCTCTCTCTCTCTCTCTCTCTCTCTCTCTCTCTCTCTCTCTCTCTCTCTCTCTCTCTCTCTCTCTCTCTCTCTCTCTCTCTCTCTCTCTCTCTCTCTCCCCCTCTCCCTCCCTCTCCCTCCCTCCCTGAATAGGGATTTGTGTGTTTACACACATGTCCCTGTTCTGGCTCTTGTTGCCCACATTCGTGTGGCCCAGCTGTCATCGTGAAGAGTCCTGTGCATGTCTGGGTTTTGGTTCAGGTGCAAATTCAGACCTGAACTAGTGAACACACGCCAGACCCCCAGGCACGAACCTGCTGCCACACATGTGAACCCACAGCCTAAGGCATTTAAGTTAAAATTTAGCAATTGCAATACATGCAGTGCCTACCCTCCCTATCCTTGTATTGTTCAAATGAGTCTTGTGTGGTCCCCTCCAGGTCACAGCTCACGGGTCCTCAGTCTCGCGATGAGTCCAGACGGCTGCACCGTGGCCTCCGCCGCAGCAGACGAGACCTTGCGACTATGGAAGTGCTTCGAGGTGGATCCTGCCACAAAGAAGGAAAAGGAGAAGGCCAGGAGCAGCAGCAAAAGCATCATCCATCAGAGCATCCGATGAGAGCCGACCGCCTCTTGTTTTTAATCGTTCATATGTAAATAGTTGACTTAAACTTTTATGTTATCTGCCTGTAAATGTTTTGGAGAATCGCCCCTTTTTTTAACTTCATTGTTTTATTGACCACTGTAAAAAAAAAATCGCTTAATGGATTTCTATAAACTGGCTACACTTGTATGAACAATGTTCAATTAAACACCTTTTTTAACAACGTGCCCAATTTGTGACACTTGTGGTGGTGGGGAGCACTTTTTGGCAGGGAGCTCCTGTATGTGAAGGGGCCTTATTCTGACTAACAGATCTAAGATGTTGTAATCCAAGCTGATTGGCTTCTAAACATTCAGGGTTTAAAGGAAGCCATCCTAAAATGCATGTGTGGGTGACAACGGGAGGGTTTAAGGCTTTTAGGGGGTTTGGTTGGCTTTTGAATTGCACTGACGGGTCTAGTGTACATGGGCGTTCAAAGTGTAGTCTTATTAGAATGTGCCCAGCCAATTGTGGAATAAAAAAATGTTGGCATGCCTCACCAGCGGCAGACACTAGGGGGAGATCTACTAAAACTGGAGCACTCAATCTGGTGCAGCTGTGCATGGTAGTCATGAACCAGAACAAACTCTGGACTGCCGCACTCTTGAAGAAAACGCCTTTCTTCATTTTAAAAAATTCACATAAACAGAACACTTCAAACAAGAGCTGATGTTTTGCAGTAGTGCTTATTCACAGCTGTGCATAGTAGCCAATCGGCTTCTAACTTCAGCTTGTTCAACTTAAACTTTGGCATTGAAAGCTGATTGGTGCAGCTCTGCATGGAAACCAGATTTTGCACACGCCAGTTTTAGTAAATGACCCCCTAAAATGTCAGCCAGGGAGGGGATAAGATTGGCAATGGTTTTTAAAAAAAAAAAAAAACGGTAAAAAGCTCTGCCCAATTCTTTCCTGCTGGACTACAGAACCTCTCCCCAGCCCCTTAACGTAAGGGTGAGGTGTTCTGTACTTGCAGGTAAAGGGCTTGGCAGGTCTGCTTTTAGATTTTGGTCCAATATTGGAAGGAAATTGGGAGCTCTCTGGATTTCTGGTATTCTGCAGATGCAATCTGGAGAATTTTTAATACATATTAAAGGGACAAAGGTGTTCAATTCGTGTCTGAAAAGTGAACGCAATGCACATAATGGCGGAATTTTCATTTTTTTTAAGATTCATGTAAACTGGTTTTTACGAAATTGTCTAATAAACTTGTGACAAAGCAAATATTGGTATGATCATTGCTGCAGAATCTGTGTATGTAGCCATAAGAAGGTGGATTTGGGGGTAGATCGATCTTGGAATTGGCAAGAGAAGTCTGCCACTGCAGTTTTTGTTTTTGCCTCGAGCTAAATCTGCCTTTATCTCCAGCTAATTTAAAGCCATAGATGACCAGGCACCTACTGTTTTGCATTAAGGTTGCCGCGCACACACCGGGGAAACTTGTATCTTCTGGTACCAGTAATGCGCTCCTTTTGGATTTCGTTTCTGGCAATGGTCACCAAATTACTTAAATTTAGTGTTTTGAGTGTCACTAGAAGCACTCATACCATCAAATGTAGAAACCTCGCGCTAGTAACATTGACAGTAAAAGTATGGCAGGGGTGGCCAAATGTGGCCCGCGACCTCCTGCTCTGGATTGGCGGGTTAGCAAGCCCAGGTTGCTGACCCGTCATACCACAGCATCTGTTGTGAATGAAGCTGGTGGTAGAGGAAGAAAGCAGCTGCAGAGCCCCATAAGCTGATGCTTCCTGTACAGTGCCAGTGTTCTGCCAAGAAAGTTCCCCTCGGTGGATAAGGACCCCCCCTGTACTGCACAGGTGCATCGCTTGCGCAGCACCAAGCACAACAAAGCCGCCGGAAATAGCCAAAGCAGAAGACAGTGACTCGGCTGTACACGGCACCTGTAACGGGGCGCCTCGTGGGCTCGCCACGCTTCGGGCACGGCCTTGCTGCTCTCGGCATATTTTTATTCTAACTCTGTCTAACTCTTGTCTCACTTGGATGCTGGGGCTCGAACCTGGACATGAATTGGAATGCATTGCGCAGGCGCCGTGTACAGCTGACTGTGTTCTGCTTCGGCTATTTTCGGAAACTCTGTGCTTCGTACTGCGCAGTACAGGGCGGTCCTGATCTGCCGGGGGAACTTTTTCGGCAAGACACCGGCTTTTGCCACAGGCAGACTATGGCAAAGTTCAGTTAACCTGCAGGATAGACACAGATGCACTACGCTGCACCTGCGGTGTGGGTAAACCACAGCCCATCAGTGTGAAGGCAGTCTTGGGCCCTTTTTCACACAATCGGCCCTACCCAATTGGACCCTCAATTCACCTCTACTGAGCGGCAGATGTAAATAGACTATTGTCCATTTACTCCCGCCTGCCTCCAATCCGATCCTCTAAAAAAAAAGAGGGGGAATTCGTCCTTCCATCTGGGTGGATCGGAGGGCCTATAGCAGGGGTGCCCAAACTTTTTAAGAGTGAGGGCCACTTAAGCAACTTGGCAACCAGTCATGGGCCACAATGTGCGGAGCGGGCGGATGACAGGTCACGGCTACTCTATAGGCCCTCCGATCCAACCAGATGGAAGGACGAATTCCCCCCTTTTTTTTTTTTTTTTTTTTTTAGAGGATCGGATTGGAGGCAGGTGGGAATAAATGGACAGTCTATTTACATCTGCCGCTCCTGTAGAGGTGAATTGAGGGTCTGATTGGGTAGGGCTGATCGTGTGAAAAGGGCCTAAACTGCTTTCACACTGATGTGCTGCGGGTGCAGCGTAGTGCACCTGTGTCTATCCTGCGGGTTAACTGAACTTTGCCATAGACTCTGCCTGTAGCAAAAGCCGGTGCTGTACAGGAAGCATTGGCTTATGGGGCTCTGCTCTGGAGCCGCATTCTTCCCCCACCACCAGCTTCATTCACAACACTGATGCTGTGGTATGACGGGTCGGCAACCTGTTATCTGGGCTTGCTAACCCACCATCTCAGAGCAGGAGGTCATGGGCCACAGAGGGCTCCGTGGGCCACATGTGGCCCCCCGGACCACTGGTTGGCCACCCCTGGCCTATAGAGTAGCCGTGACCTGTCATCTGCCCGCTCTGCTCATTGTGGCCCGTGACTGGTTACCAAGTTGCTTAAGTGGCCCTCGCTCTTCAGGGGTGCCCAATCTTTTTAAGTATGGGGTATGCTTTTTTTTTTTGCAGATTTATACTTGCCTAAGTGGATGCAGCATCTGTCCCCCCAGCACCTCTGCACTGAGAACCAAGCAATCAAACACCACTGATCGCTCAGTTCTAGCAACTCCCCCAAGCAGACAGCTGGGGACTGTCAGTCAGCGCCTTTCTGCTCTGCCCCCCCCCCCCCTTCCTCGCTCACTGGAGCGCTGGGCTGTGGAGGTGGCTCGCAGAGAGGCTGAGCCAGGTGTCTGTCCGAGGATCTGGCGGGTCCTGACTTCATGGTTATGAAGCCCGAGCCTGGACTGACTTCTTTGATTTCAGCAGAGGACGGACTTCAGCCCACTGTCTGCTGAAAACTGGTCACAGGAGTGCACAACGTACTGTGATCCATAGGAGTACAGCCAAATGAGCTTTGGCTGGACTTCTTAAAGGGGTTGTAAACACTCCATGGTTTTTCAATGCATTAGGGTGAAAACTTGTTTTTTTTTTTTTGTGCTGCAGCCTCCCCTGTTTTACTTACCTGGACACACATCCTGTCTGGGGAAAAAGCACACCATCTGTAGCTTGTGTCCCGATTTTGCATAGATTGATGGCACCACAGCCACTGGCTCCCGCTGCGTCAATCAAATTAATGACGCAGGACAGATGGACTCGGGAGCGCGCCCCCCCCCCCCCCAGAAGAACAGGTTCGGGCCACTCTGTGCAAAGAACTGCAGTGGAGGTAAGTATGACAAGTCTGTTGTTTAACCACTTACTGGGCACCTACCCCCCCCCCCCCTGCCCAGACCAATTGTCAGCGTTTAGCACTGTCACTCTTTGACAATTGGCGGTCATACAACACTGTACCCAAATGACACTTATCTTTTTTTTTTTTCCCCCACAAATAGAGATTTTATTTTGGTGGTATTTGATCACCTCTGCGATTTTTTTTATTTATGTTAAAAAATAAATTAAAGACCGAAATTAAAAAATCCAAAACCGCTTTATATTATTAATTTTGCAAACAAGTCATTTTTCCAACGGGTGCCAATATACCCGTTCCACCACATCCCAAAGGTGCTCTATTGGATGAGATGTGGCGAGTGTCTCTATTGGATGAGATGTGGTGAGTGTCTCTATTGGATGAGATGTGGTGAGTGTCTCTATTGGATGAGATGTGGTGAGTGTCTCTATTGGATGAGATGTGGCGAGTGTCTCTATTGGATGAGATGTGGTGAGTGTCTCTATTGGATGAGATGTGGTGAGTGTCTCTATTGGATGAGATGTGGTGAGTGTCTCTATTGGGTGAGATGTGGTGAGTGTCTCTATTGGATGAGATGTGGCGAGTGTCTCTATTGGATGAGATGTGGTGAGTGTCTCTATTGGATGAGATGTGGCGAGTGTCTCTATTGGATGAGATCTGGTGAGTGTCTCTATTGGATGAGATGTGGCGAGTGTCTCTATTGGATGAGATGTGGCGAGTGTCTCTATTGGATGAGATGTGGCGAGTGTCTCTATTGGATGAGATGTGGCGAGTGTCTCTATTGGATGAGATGTGGCGAGTGTCTCTATTGGATGAGATGTGGCGAGTGTCTCTATTGGATGAGATGTGGCGAGTGTCTCTATTGGATGAGATGTGGTGAGTGTCTCTATTGGATGAGATGTGGTGAGTGTCTCTATTGGATGAGATGTGGCGAGTGTCTCTATTGGATGAGATGTGGCGAGTGTCTCTATTGGATGAGATCTGGTGAGTGTCTCTATTGGATGAGATGTGGCGAGTGTCTCTATTGGATGAGATGTGGCGAGTGTCTCTATTGGATGAGATGTGGCGAGTGTCTCTATTGGATGAGATGTGGCGAGTGTCTCTATTGGATGAGATGTGGCGAGTGTCTCTATTGGATGAGATGTGGCGAGTGTCTCTATTGGATGAGATGTGGCGAGTGTCTCTATTGGATGAGATGTGGCGAGTGTCTCTATTGGATGAGATGTGGCGAGTGTCTCTATTGGATGAGATGTGGCGAGTGTCTATTGGATGAGATGTGGTGAGTGTGGAGGCCATTGGAGGACAGTGACCTCATTGTCCAGCGGTGAGATGATTGGAGCTTTGTGACATGGTGCATTATCCTGCTGGGAGGAGCCATCAGAAGATGGGGACACTGTAGTCATAAAGGGATGGACATGGTCAGCAACAATACTCAGGTAGGTTGTGGCGTGTAAACCATCATCAATTGGCACTAAGGGGCCCAAAGTGTGCCAAGAAAATACCCCCCACACCATTACACCCCCACCCCCAGCCTGAACCGGTGATACAAGGCAGGATGGATCCATGCGTCAAATTCTGGCCCCGACCATCTGAATGTCGCAGCTGAAATCCAGACTCATCAGACCCGGCAACGTTTCTCCAATCTTCTATTGTCCAGTTTTGGTGAGTCTGCCAATTGTAGCCTCAGTTTGCTGTTCTTAGCTGAGAGGAGTGGTGCCCGGTGTGGTCTTCTGCTGCTGTAGCCCATCTGCTTCAAGGTTCCAAGTGTTGTGTGTTCAGAGATGGTATTCTGCATACCTTGGTTGTAACGAGTGGTTATTTGAGTTACTGTTGCCCATTCTCCTCTGACATCAACAAGGCATTTTCCTCCACACAACTGCCGCTCACTGGATATTTTCTGTTTTTCCTCACCATTCTCTGTAAAACTGAGAGATGGTTGTGTGTGAAAATCCCAGAAATACTCAGACCGGCCCGTCTGGCACCAACAACCATGCCACGTTCAAAGTCACTGAGATCCCCTTTCTTCCCCATACTCGGTTTGAACTTCACAAAGTCGTCTTCACAGCGTCTAGATGTCTAAATACATTGAGTTGCTGCCATGTGATTGGCTGATTAGTAATTTGTGTCACCAAACAACTGAACAGGTGTACCTAATAAAATGGCTGGACAGGGTATATATAAAAACATACAGTATATTGTGGACCTTTATTTGCTTTTAATAAACCCCTGGGGCACTATTCCTCCCACTGACACCAATGATGGGGCACTATTCCTCCCACTGACACCAATGATGGGGCACTATTCCTCCCACTGACACCAATGATGGGGCACTATTCCTCCCACTGACACCAATGATGGGGCACTATTCTTCCCACTGACACCAATGATGGGGCACTGGAAGAATCGTCATTCATGTGTCCACTGTGATTGGCTGTCAGTGGTCACATGATCAAGCGCTAGACCCTGGAGCTAAAAGATTTCTTCTCTATTACTTTTATGGGGACACACATGACCATCAGAGTAAACCCGCTGCAGGCAGTGGAACGTGGTCAGTGTGAGAGGTAGGGTCACAGTGCAATGGAGCAAAGCGTCAACATCAAGTTCTGCTACAAATTGGGGGGAAACCGGCGAGGATGAGCCACGTTCAGGTCTGGTGTAGACGAGCAGGACCCCAGACACGATCGAGGGAGTGCCAAAAATGTGACACGGGTTCTGATGGCCTGGGGGTCCCTGAGGGATTCCCTTAATTTGCAGGGATTACCTCTCACTTCCTGTTTTGACAATGGGACAGGAAGTGAAGAGAAATCTTCCAATGGGGACACTGGTCCTGATGGCCTGGTGGTGCCTGTGGCATTCCCTTAATTTGCAGTGATTTCCTCTCACTTCCTGTTTTATCTATGGTAGGGGTGCAACGGATCAAAAAACTCACGGATCGGATCGATCCTCGGATCAGGAGTCACGGATCGGATCATTTTTCGGATCAGCAAATAATAATTGAATTTGCAAAAACCTGTGAAAATTCCGCCACCATATAGTCCCCACTGTAATATCCACGTCATCTCCCCCACTGTAATATCCACGTCATCTCCCCCACTGTAATATCCACGTCATCTCCCCCACTGTAGTATTGGCTGGGTATCGCAGAGTATTGGCTGGGTATCGCAGAGTATTGGCTGGGTATCGCAGAGTATATGCAGGGTTAATGCAGAGTATCGCAGAGTATTGGCTGGGTATCGCAGAGTATTGGCTGGGTATCGCAGAGTATATGCAGGGTTAATGCAGAGTATCGCAGAGTATTGGCTGGGTAATGCAGAGTATCGCAGAGTATATGCAGGGTTAATGCAGAGTATCGCAGAGTATTAGCTGGGTAATGCAGAGTATCGCAGAGTATTGGCTGGGTAATGCAGAGTATATGCAGGGTTAATGCAGAGTATCGCAGAGTATTGGCTGGGTAATGCAGAGTATCGCAGAGTATATGCAGAGTATCGCAGAGTATATGCAGGGTTAATGCAGAGTATATGCAGGGTTAATGCAGAGTATATGCAGGTTAATGCAGAGTATATGCAGGGTTAATGCAGAGTATATGCAGGGTTAATGCAGGATATTGGCTGGGTAATGCAGGGTATGTTTACAAGTGATCGCTCCGTCAAATTTGACGGAGCGATCACATTGTAAACAGTGGCCGGGTGTACCAAGATGGCCGCCGCTCCGGAGCTAGGCCGAATCCGCGGCCTTTCCTAAGGCCGCCGGGTGTACAAAGATGGCCGCCGCCGCTCCGGAGCTAGGCCGAAGCCGCGGCCTTTCCTAAGGCCGAGGCCGCGGAGCGCTCCGTGGATCGCGGGGTGTGCCGATCCGAACGGGGTGGCCCGTTCGGATCACGGATCGGCGACGATCCGTTGCACCCCTAATCTATGGGACAGGAAGCGAAGGGAAATCCTCCAATAGGGACACTGGTTCTGATGGCATGGGTGTACCTGAGGGATTCCCTTAATTTGCAGTGATTTCCTCTCACTTCCTGTTTTGGCTATGGGACAGGAAGTAAAGGAAAATCTTCCAATGGGGACACTGGTCCTGATGGCCTGGTGGTGCCCGTGGCATTCCCTTAATTTGCAGTGATTTCCTCTCACTTCCTGTTTTGTCTATGGAACAGGAAGTGAATGGAAATCTTCCAATGGGGACGCTGGTCCTGATGGTCTTTGAGTACCTGAGGGATTCCCTTAAATTTCAGGGATTTCCTCTCACTTCCTGTTTTATCTATGGGACAGGAAGCAAAGGGAAAGCTCTCCAATGGGGCACAGATGGCAAAAAGTAAACCAACCGGGAATATAACCCTCCCTTACCCCTATCCAAAATGAAAAAAGTTTTGCCTTGATCAGGATGATCAGTATTTATGTCTGTCAGTGTCTATGCTGAGGAAGTATAACCCTTTGTTCTGATGAGTTTTCCCAGGAATAGAGGGGATGACAACTGTAGCTCACGTTGGAGTTTGCCTTTCCTTTTCCATGGTATCCTTGGGACAGGAAGTGAAACCTTTCAAGTTTGATGGGGGGAGGGGTGATTTAACCATTCTCTAGGTGGGTTGTTGGGTTGTCTTCTGGTGAGTTGCTCTTATTAAAAGGTGATATATTTTGACTTTCAGTCACATGGTAAAATGCAGGGCACTCCTTCCAGAGCCGGAGGAGATCGCTTCATACCCAACCGGCGTGCAATGCAGATGGATGTGGCCAACTTCCTGCTGAGTAAAGAGAAGGAGCCTGCAGAGCTATCGCCAAATGAGAAGGTACGGTATACTCTGCAATCACTTGTGTTGGCATTAGGGTGACCACATTTCCAAACTGCCATTTAGGGACACCGCCCACCCCCCAAGATGATTTTTGACTTTTTTTTGGCCGATTCAGCGGTATGCAGAGGGGGACAGTGCTGTGGGATGCACAGGGAACAGTGGGATGCACAGGGGGACCGTGCTGTGGGATGCACAGGGGGACAGTGGGATGGACAGGGAACAGTGGGATGCACAGGGGGACCGTGCTGTGGGATGCACAGTGGGATGGACAGGGGGACAGTGGGATGGACAGGGGGACAGTGGGATGGACAGGGGGACAGTGGGATGGACAGGGGGACAGTGGGATGGACAGGGGGACAGTGGGATGCACAGGGGGACAGTGGGATGCACAGGGAACAGTGGGATGGACAGTGGGATGCACAGGGGGACCGTGCTGTGGGATGCACAGGGGGACAGTGGGATGCACAGGGGGACAGTGGGATGGACAGGGGGACAGTGGGATGGACAGGGGGACAGTGGGATGGACAGGGGGACCGTGGGATGGACAGGGGGACCGTGGGATGGACAGGGGGACCGTGGGATGCACAGGGGGACCGTGGGATGCACAGGGGGACCGAGGGATGCACAGGGGGACCGAGGGATGCACAGGGGGACCGTGGGATGCACAGGGGGACCGTGGGATGCACAGGGAACAGTGGGATGGATACTGGGATGCACAGGGGGACAGTGGGATGCACAGGGGACAGTGGGATGGACAGGGAACAGTGGGATGCACAGGGGGACAGTGGGATGCACAGGGGGACAGTGGGATGGACAGGGAACAGTGGGATGCACAGGGGGACAGTGGGATGCACAGGGAACAGTGGGATGGATACTGGGATGGACAGGGGGACAGTGGGATGCACAGGTAGACACTTACACATACAGACTTGTCTCTGACTGTCTCCCCGACCTCTCGGTTCTCCCTTCTTCCTTCCTAGTAGGCTGTTCCCTGAAGCCTGCGCTCTCCCTGCCAGACTCTTCTTCCTCATCGCTGTCCTGGGACGAGGCGAGCGTCCCCTCCGCGCCTCCTGTCTGCCATGTCAGTGAGAAGAGCATCGGCGGGGCTGCGCTGGAAACTACACTTCCCAGCGTGCAGTGTGGCACACGGAGCACTCCATAGAGATGACTGGGGGAGGCGGCTTGTGTAGCTTGTCTGAGCGGAGCGGACATGTTTCCTGCTGGAGCAGAGTGGACCTGCCCAAGCTGAGCCAACCTGGCCCCCGGCCCGAGCCAAGCAGATCCGCCCCCCCCATCCGAGCTGTTTATTAGTGTGGCTGTGTGTCCTTATTTCATTCCGGGACACTGTATTGTCCCGGAATGAGGGTGCCCGGGACACAAATATGAATTCAGGGACAATCCGGGACACGTGGTCACCCTAGTTGTCATAATACCGCAAAACAGTCCTTTCATTGTCCTCCGTGTTCCATCGGGATGGACCGGCTGTTTGGATCTTGTGGTGGTGTTTGGCACTTCATTAGAACATATCGTCTAATCTGAGACCTGATTCCTAGACATGTGCACAACAAAAAAATTTGTTTATTTTCGTTTCGTTTTTTTTCGTTTCCGTTGATTCGTAACTATTCGTACATTCGTAAGTCGTCGGTGTTCGGATTCGTAACGATTCGTACATTCGTAAGAGTTATTTTTTTCGTTGATTCTTTTTTTCGTTAGTTTAATTTTCGGACG
The DNA here is from genome assembly GCA_028564925.1 of Lithobates sylvaticus. Classification (NCBI taxonomy): domain Eukaryota; kingdom Metazoa; phylum Chordata; class Amphibia; order Anura; family Ranidae; genus Lithobates; species Lithobates sylvaticus. The sequence goes on from CM053032.1 coordinate 269,255,827, forward strand.
CATTCGTATTTATTCGTACATTCGTAACATTTGTAGATTCGGAGCATAATTCATAATTTTATGTAATGTGTATGCTATTATTACATTTTAATAATTTACGAATCGAAAAAAAAAAAAGTTACGAATCGAAAAAAAAGTTACGAATGTACGAATTTTTTTGTTCAATATAGACACGGAAAATTACAAATCGAAGAGAAAAAAAAAAAAGTTACGAATCGAAAAAAAAAAGTTACGAATTTTTTTGTTCAATCCATTCAAAGCACGTTTAGCAGCACCATTGTAAGGGACACGGAAAATTACCAATTCAACAAAAAAAATAAAGTTACGAATTTTTTCGTTCGTTTTAGTTTTTCGGATTTTCTTCATTAGTACATTCGTTGTTTCTAATTAGTTTTTTTTTCAGATTTTCGTTTTTTTTTTTTCGGATTCGTACGATTCGAATGATTCGTTCATTCGTACGAAAACGAACGAACGGAAATAACGAAGAAAAACGAAAAAAAACTAAACGAATTGCACATGTCTAATGGGGGGTTGGTGCAATTCCTCCCCAGCCAGCCTGGCTATGGAAGTAGTTGACGGGGTGGGTTTATGCAAACAAATCTTGAAGACATGCTGACTTATGCCGCGTACACACGATCAGAATTCCGGCCAGAAAAAGACCGATGAGATATTTTCATCGGAAAATACGACCGTGCGTAGGCTCCATCGGAATTTTGCTGGCCGAATTTCCGACAGCAAAGAATTGAGAGCATGTTCTTAATTTTTCCGACGGAAAAGGTTTCTATCGGAAACTCTGATCGTCTGTTAGCAATTCTGACACGCACAATTCCTACGCATGCTCGGAAACAATTCGGCGCATGCTCGGAAGCATTGAACTGGACTCGTTGTAGTGTTGTATGTCACCGCGTTCTTGGCGGTCGGAATTTGGTGTGACCGTGTGTAGGCAAGACAGTTTGAGCGGAATTCCGTCGGGGAAAACGGTCAGAGCTTTTTCCGACGAGAATTCCGATCGTGTGTACGCGGCATTAGATGACATACGAGGGGTGTCTAAAAAGTTCGGTGAATAGTCTGATATCTCAGCGGCAACATGGGCCAGGTGCACACGCATGCACATGACTATTCAAAGACATGTTGAGAAATGCCACGTAGCATGGAGTACACGTGACCATCAGAGTAAACCTGCTGCAGGCAGTCGAACGTGGTCAGTGTGAGAGGTAGGGTCACAGTGCAATGGAGCAACGCGTCAACATCAAGTTCTGCTACAAATTGGGGGAAACCGGTGATGGAGACCCATGATATGTGGGGTCAAGTTTACGGAACTGAAGCCATGAGCAGAAAATTTGTTTATGACCGGTTCAAACGCTTTCACTTCAGGAAGGAAAGGACTGAGGATGAGCCACGTTTTGGGTCTGACGTAGACGAGCAGAACCACAAACATGATGGAAGGAGTGCGACAAAGGCTGGCACGAGATCAGCGACTCTACGGTTGATGGTGGAGGAATTGGGCATTAGCGAGGACAAGGTGTGCACCATCGTCCACGAAGATTTGGGTAAGCAGAAGATCCTCCTGGAGATTTTATTACCATGTGTGACCAGAATCCATCCCTTTCTACAATCGTCACACTCAGTCTGACTTCGCGATGCCCTTGTCAATCCAATGTCTCCGGCAACAGTGCCACCCAGTGACAGAAGAGAGAAGTGCAGCAAACCCAGATTTAGGGAAAAGTTAGTGGATCTACTAACAATTAGCCAGGACACTTACTACCTGGCAGACTAAATTTGTTGGCAACCCTGCCTGAACACCAGGGTGCTACAAAAAAAAAAAAACAAGCACTAGACGGTTCTCTGACTCAAGTGTGCCTGTGATGATTTGGTGTGCCTGGCTGTGCAGGTTGGGGGATCCCAGTTTCTTGCGGCTCCTTAGGGGGGCACTACATAAAGAATTCAAGAGTCCTGAATTTTTTCTTTTTTTTTCTTTTGCTTGGACCAAAATAGGCAGAAAGCCACTAAAGGATAGACATGTGCACAATAGAAAAAAAAAAATTATTTTTGTTTCGTTTCCGTTGATTCGTAACGATTCATAAGTCGTCGGTGTTCGTACGGATTCGTATTTTCGTAAGAGTTATTTTTTTCATTCGTTTTTCCGTTAGTTTAATTTTCGTTCATTCGAAATTCGGGCGCATTCGTATTTTCGTAGATTTAGTTACATTCGTACTTTCGTTAGATTGATTTATTCGTACTTTCGTAACATTGTTTTCGTATATTCGTAATTGGAGCATAATTCATAATTTTATGTAATGTGTATGCTATTATTACATTTTAAGAGACACGGAAAATTATGAATCAAAAATTTTTTTTACGAATTTTTTTCGTTCAATCCATTCGAAGCACGTTAAGCAGCGCCATTGTAAGAGACACAGAAAATTACGAATGGCAAAAAAAAGAAAAAGTTGTACGAATTTTTCCGTTCGTTTTGGTTTTTCGGATTTTCTTCTTTCGTAGTTTCTAATCTGGTTATTTCGGATTTTCGTTGTTTTTCGTATTCGTTCGATTCGAACATTCGTTAAAATTTTTTAGCGAATCGTTCGTTCATTCGTACGATAATGAATGAACGAATTTTAACGAAAAAAAAAAACGAAACAAATTGCACATGTCTACTAAAGGATCCATTGCCAGATGGCTAAGAATGGCAATTGAATCAGCGTATACACTTTCTGATCTTGTTCCACCAAGGGGGTATTCATGCTCCTTCCACGAGAGCTCTGGCAGCCACATGGGCAGAGAAGGCCGGTACCATCCTGGAGCAAATTTGTAAAGAGGTGACGTGGTCAAGCAGGTCCACTTTCGTACGCCATTGCAAACTGGATTTATTATCCGCTGGGTAGAAGGCCTTTCGGCAGGAAGGTTCTGCAAGCTGTGGTCCCGCCCTGAGGGGGTAAGTTCTCATTTATCCTCTCATGCTGTCCTGAAGGATGTTTTGAGAAAATTCAAGTTACCGGTAACTTGTTTTCTAGTAGTCTTTGAGGACCGCAATAATTGCCCGCCCTAATACTGTATTGTTTATGCTGTTGTGCTTATGTTTTTTTTTTTTTTTTTTTTTTTTTTTTTTTTTTTCAGATGGGCTGGAGATTCTGTTCGACAACTGGAGACTGTGGGGAGAGGCCTCCAAATTAAAGTCTATCATGGGTAGACATGTGCAATTCGTTTTTTTTCGTTCATTCGTTATCGTACGAATGAACAAACGATTCGCTAAAAATTTTAACGAATCGTTCAAATCGAACGAATCCGAGAACAACAAAAATCCGAAAAAAACTAATTAGAAACAACGAATCTACGAAAGAAGAAAATCCGAACAACGAAAATCAAAATGAACGAAAAAATTCGTACATTCGTAACTTTTTTTTTTTTTGTTGAATTGGTAATTTTTCCGTGTCCCTTTACAATGGCGCTGCTTAACGTGCCTCGACTGGATTGAACGAAAAAATTCGTACATTCGTAACTTTTTTTTATTTTTTTTTTCGATTCGTCATTTTCCGTGTCTCTTAAAATGTAATAATAGCATACACATTACATAAATTTTATGAATTATGCTCCGATTACGAATAAATACGAATGTGTCCGAATTTTGAATAAACGAAAATTAAACTAACGGAAAAACGAATCAACGAAAAAATAACCCTTACGAAAATACGAATTGTTACGAATACGAACACCAATGACTTACGAATTTACGAATCGTTACGAATCAAGGGAAACGAAAAAAACAAAACGAAAATAAAGATTTTTTTTTTTTGTTGCGCACATGTCTAATCATGGTTGTGTTTCCTGCGTGAGGAGGAGGATCTACATTCTCTCATGTGCTGTCCTGAAAGGCTACTAGAAAACAAGTTACTGGTAAGCCTAATGAATCATTATTATTATTTTATTTTTATTTTTTTACACTAGGAAACATGCCCGTTGTGATTTGCACTGCCTGCCTACATTTCCCAGTGGTGCCCGGGCACAGTGCATGTACAGGATGAGCCGATTGTCACAACATTTATTTATCTGTTGGTCTTCAGCCTCAGGCGGGACGCTCTACTGATATGTCATGTCTTTTTACAGGAGCATCGGAAGGCCTGGGCTGTCAGCCTGAACGGTTTTGACATGGAAGAGGAAAAAATCTTACGATTTAGAGGCCAATCCCTTAATGAAAAGAAGTACAAGTGCCCGCGCTATGGTATGTGCAATCAAATGTATAAATGAATGCTGCTGACGTGTAAGGTAAAAAAAAAAAAACGAATGATGATACAAAATAATTATACTCGGCCCTGCTCCTAAACATGCAAATAAATCAACATGTAAACGGTAATGAATTAAGGTGCTGTGCAAACACAAAGTGCAGGTAAAGTCCTTCAGTGCAAATAAACGTGTCCACTTCTGCATGTGAGGATATAAGTGTCACTCCGTGCTCCGCTCCTGGGTCCCCACTCACCAATAGACATGTGCACTGATAAAAAATTTGTTCGTTTTCGTTTTTCGTTTCATTCGCTTTTTTCGGAAATTTTCACATTTCTATTTTTCAGATTTCCGAATTTCGTATTTTCGAATTTTCGCAATTCGGGAATTCAAAGATTTGAAAATCCCAAAATTTGAAAATCTGAAAAAAGAAAGACAATCAGTTTAATAACTATTAAATTAACGAGTACGAATTTATCCGAAGTTACGAATTATCTGAAATAACGAATGCCGCATCTAAACAAATGGAAAGGTTTTATTATTATTGCTATTTATTATTATTAGATTGTTACGTTCCATTTGGTTAGATGCGGCATTCGTTATTTCAGGTAATTCGTAACTTCGGATAAATTCGTACTCGTTACGTTCACTAACAGACAAATTTGAAAGGGAATTCCAATATCTATAATTTAATAGTTAGTTATTTAGGATTAAACAGATTTTCTTTCTCTTTTTTTCAGATTTTCGATTTTTCTAATTTTTGAATTTCTGAATTCCGAAAATTCGGAAATCATAAAATTTGAAAATTACGAAATTTCTAATTTTGCTTATTTTGAAATTCAGAATTTTCAGGAAATTGGAAAAATTTGTTAAACGATTAGGAACTAAACGAATTGCACATGTCTACTCACCAACAGTAAGCTTTAAAATTGCAAGGTCTTTATCCTACATCAATGGCTGGGGTGTCTCCCTCCAACAGCAAACTTGAAGGATGCCAAGATCTTTAATCCACATCTATGGCTAGGTCTCCGTTGTAGTAGTATGGATATATGGTGTGCCAATAAAGAGATCTCTCTCTCTCTCTCTCTCTCTCTCTCTCTCTCTCTCTCTCTCTCTCTCTCTCTCTCTCTCTCTCTCTCTCTCTCTCTCTCTCTCTCTCTCTCTCTCTCTCTCTCTCTCTCTCTCTCTCTCTCTCTCTCTCTCTCTCTCTCTCTCTCTCTCTCTCTCTCTCTCTCTCTCTCTCTCTCTCTCTCTCTCTCTCTCTCTCTCTCTCTCTCTCTCTCTCTCTCTCAATCCTTCAAGTTTGCTCATGAAGGTGTGTAGAGGAAAAGTCTGTACATCTATTTGTTCGGAGTCAGGGGCGGACTGACAACTCATGGGGCCACACACTATTCACAGACATGTTTCTGTTGGCTAAGAAGGTACTGGAGAGGTGGGGCAGCTATAATCTCTGGATTTTTAGACCAAAATAATGTCGGTAAGGGACATTTCTGAGACAGATGTAAAACAAACACAGATTCTTACATACTGTCCCTGGTTTTACTGAGGCTGGCAACCCTGATGGGGCCCTCGGGCAGTGGCTGAATGGTCAGTCCGCCCCTGAGTACAGACCATCTGATGTTGACCATCTACAGTGCTCAGTCTGTACTCCAGACAGTCCCTATGAGCTTTTGTCCCCAGTCTTTCTGCACACCCTAGGGGGGTAGAAGGCTTCAGTCACTTACTATTGTATTTCGGGGCTCAGGAAGTCAACAACTTCATGGAGATGCTGTGTGCGAGGAGTTTGGAGGACTGCCCAGCCTCTATCTCCAGTCCCAACCCCACCCCAATTGTGCCTAGTTATACAGTGTTGTCTTAGTTACTGGCCTACCCAGCGGATCCATCATTGTACTTTGTCTAGTGCTGCCATCTTTGGTGCTGACATCATTAGGCACCTCTTCTGGTTCAGGAAGCTTCCTGATGATGTGCACCAGGCCTGCCCTCCTCCAGATTCTGTAAAGTGAAGCGCCCTTGGATATGATATGCATAGGGTTGCCACCTGTCCGGGATTTACCCGGACAGTCCGGGTTTTGAATCATGTTTCAGGAGAACTGAAACCTGGACACATTATTCAGACTAGGCTGTAGCTCCCCAAATAACCAAGATAGTCGCACACAAATCTGTTGCTGCCCCGGAGCTGCAAGTAGGTTCGGCATCACTGGGGGGGGGGGGGCAGGGCGATGATGTCGGCAAGAGCAATTTGGCCACACCCCCTGTTCACTGCAGCACGCTATGTGCACCGCATTACTACTCTCTTTGGGGCACCCAAAGGTGTCCCCGGTCGCTAAAGTGTTCGGATTTGGCTTGAAGTACAGGTGGCAACCCTAGATGTGCATATCCCAGGGCAGAGCCTTCACAGCACTGGAGAAGCCCTTATCTAGGGTGAGACTGGCAGCCAGAGGGTGGAGTTGGTATTTAACGCTGAAAAGTTTGTTTCAATTATTTGTATGTGGGGGGGAGGCAGGGGTGGACTGACAACTCATGGGGCAATAGGAGATTATGGGGGACACACACACACACACACACTACACAGACATGTTTCTATTGGCTGAGAAGGTACTGGAGAGGTGGGGCAGCTATAATCTCTGGATTTTTAGACCTAAAGGATGTCGGTAAGGGACATTTCAGCAACAGATGTAAAAAAAAAACACAGATTTTTACATACTGTCCCTGGTTTTACTGAGGCTGGTGACCCTGATGGGGCCCCCTAGTGGCCCTGGCCCCTCGGGAAGTGGCCGAATGGTCAGTCCGCCCCTGGGGGGAGGGCAAGGATATCCAGTGCAACCAAGGGCTGAGTTTGCTTTAACCTGATGACTGCTTGCTAAGGCCTGGTTCATGCCTATGCATTTTTTATTTATTTTTTTATGAGTTTTCAGTTTTGCAGAAACACACTACAGTCCATTTAACGTGGTTTCCTATGGATGTAGTTCACATATGTGCTTTTTTTGGAAAGGGCCAGGGATTTTTTATTTTTTTTCTGGTTTTAGGTTCCATCGACTTCAATGAATCAAAAATGTGTACTGGAATATGCAAACTGCATAGGTGTGACTCAGGCCTAAGAGTACACATCAGATGTAGGGTTGCGTAGCTTGATGAGAATAGTCTTCACAGCAAGTGTGGCAACCAAACTTTCATTATTTTTTTTTTTTTTTTCCTCTTTTAAAAACCTTTTTGCAGGCTATGAAAACATCCCATGCCGATATATCCCATTGATATCTGACAGACTCCTCGACGCGCCTGAGATCAGAAATGATTATTGTAGGTCCCATCCTGATTGGTCCTCGTGAGTTCCTGTGTCGTACCTCCGGGGCTCTAATTCTTGTCTGCATTTCAGATCTGAATCTGATGGACTGGAGCTCACAGAACCTGCTGGCTGTAGCTCTGAATGACTCGGTCTACCTCTGGAACTACATGAGCTCAGACACCATCCTCCTACTACAGATAGAGAACCCGGAGGAGTACATTTCATCCGTCTCCTGGATTAAAGAGGGGCACCATCTGGCTGTGGGAACCAGCAATGCTGAAGTGCAGGTGGGTTTTATGTGTGTATCCTGGGGGGGGGGGGGGGGGCATCACTCAAACCATAGCAGACTGTAGAGTCAAGAACTGAATGCATAGCAAGCTTAAAGCGGTATTCCAGCTGAAAACATATTTTCTCACCTCGTCTTTCAGGACAGCACCTGGAGAGAGCGCAGCTCCACCCACTTCCCAGGAAACACTGCAGTAAATTCCTTTAAAGTCTGGACACCTCCACCATGGCCTCAGTTGTAGTGTTTCCTCCGGCCATGGTGGAAGCGCTGCAGGGGAACCAGGGGTTGCTGCGCTCTCGCCAGGTGGGGGGAGATGGTTCTGCATACCTGTGTTGGTAATCTCAAGCCAGCAATGGCATCGACAGTTGTGGCCAGGAATTTGGAGCACTGGCTAGAACAGCTGAGGGGCCATATTGAGGCAGGTACCTCTCGTAAGGACCTGCTGGAGACCTTACCAGTCCTACAGAGGGCAGTAGGTTATATGGCGGATGCATCAGCAGAGTCCATTAAAATCTCTGCGAGGTCCTCAGCCTTGATTAACTTGGCTAGGAGGGCTCTATGGGTCAAAACTTGGGCTGGGGATTCGGCCTCTAAATCCAAGTTATGTGGCCTACCCTTTGAGGGGGATCTGGTGTTTGGCCCAGGTCTTGACGTCGTTCTTGATAGGACGGCGGACAAGAAGGCTTTTCCAGTTAAAAAAAAAGTTGCACCTCGCCCCAAGAAGAATTTTCGTCCTTTTTTTCCAGGCCCGAGATTCCAAGGAAGCAGGACAGAAGAGACCGTGGAGGTCTCAGAGGGGCAGAGGGAAGTCTGGGGTGTTGTTCCGTTCCCCCAGTCAACCCACCAAGACCCAGTGACGATCCCCAGGCTGTGGGAGGAAGGCTTCTATCCTTTCTTCTGCAGTGGGAGAGGGCGACATCCAGTGCGTTCGTCCTCAAGGTAATCTCGGAGGGGTACGCACTGGAGTTTTCAGAGAGACCACCTTCCCAGTTCTATGTCACACAGCTTCCAAGAGACCTGGAGAAGTCTGTGGCAATGTCCTCGCTTTTGCAGGAGTTCCTGCAGCAGAGAGTGATTGTCCCAGTTCCTCAAGGGGAGGAAGAGCTAGGGTGTTGTTCTCACGTTTTTCTGGTGAGGAAACCGTCGGGGAAATTCAGGCTAATCTTGAATTTAAAAGTCCTAAATCTGTCCATACAGTACAAGAGATTCCGTATGGACACGATTTACTCTGTGAGGAAACTCTTACCCACAGGGTGCTTCCTAGCCTCGATAGATTTGAGGGACGCATATCTTCACGTTCCCATCAAGAGGTACCTGCGTCTGGATATCAGGGCAGGAGGGGTGGTGTCTCATTTTCAGTTTCGGGCTATCCCGTTCAGACTCTCTGCCTCACCACGGATCTTTACAAAGGTCATGGCAGAGGCGTTAGCACCACTCAGGTTGGAAGGGATAGCGGTGGTACCGTACCTAGACGACCTTCTCCTGTTCGCCAGCTCGGAGGAATCTCTATGCAGGGATCTAGTGAGGGCTCAATGCCATTTAGAGAGCCTAGGTTGGATCCTGAACCAAGAAAAGTCAAACCTGGTCCCTTCTCAGGTGATAGTGTTCCTGTGCGGGCGGCCATGTCCACCCTAGGGCTTCTCACAGCTTACATCCTTGCTGTCCAGTGGGCCCGTCTCCATGCGAGGGACCTCCAGCAGGCAATTTTGCAGAGCTGGTCCTATGGGGAGTCTCTGGACAAACAGATGAAGATCCCATCACCAGTGAGGAGGAAGTTATGGTGGTGGAGGGATCAGGCAAATCTGAGCAAGGGGCTATTATGGGTTTTTCCCGCAGCCAAAGTCCTCACGACAGATGCAAGCTCCTGGGGATGGGGTGCGCATCTCGAGGGGCCGTTGGCTCAGGGCTCCTGGTCAGTGGAGGAATCCAGGAGATCCTCAAACTGGAGGGAGCTGAGAGCCATCTTTCTCGGTCTGTGGGCCTTCAGGCAGTCGATCGGAGGCCTTCACATCCAGATTCTGTCAGACAACGCCACAGCCGTGGCGTATATATCAAGACCGGGAGGCACAAGGAGCAGGCATCTTCTATACCTGGCCCGTCAGACCCTGTACTGGGTAGAGGACAATCTAGCATCCCTGACAGCGCTCCATCTAAAGGGCACCCTAAACCACATAGCAGACTTCCTGAGCAGGAAGAGGGTTTTGGAGTCCGAATGGTCTCTGAACCAGGAGGTCTTCAAACAGATTTTGGACAGATGGGGAGTGCCCCAGATAGATCTCTTTGCATCAGAGGCAAATGCAAAAGTTCCAGTCTTTTTCTCCCTGAACAGGCAGGACCAAGCGGAGGGTCTGGACGCTCTGGCTCAGCGCTGGGCCTTCCGTTTGTGCTATGCGTTTCCCCTTATACATCTGATCCCCTTGGTGCTCAAGAAGCTCCAAGAGGAAAGGACCACTTTAATTTTATTGGCCCAAGAGGCCCTGGTTTTCGGGCCTACTGAAGTTGGCGGTAGAACCTGTGTTGCTATGGGCATTTGTATAGTGACTTTATTGCAATAATATAGAGTTTTAGATTTAGTAACAGCATGTCCACAGAAGGCCTCTTCCCCCTCCATTGATATGTAAATAAACCAGATAGAAGATGAGCAGAGGAGGTTGGTGTTTACAGGAAGTGGGTGGGAGGGGCATGGAGAGGGTTTGAAAGAGACATGTGTTTTGAGTTGGGACAGTTGTGTTTTGGAAGGACAAAGGAGAAGATGGCTTCCAAGGAGCTGGATAACGTTGGAGACGCTTTGTGAGTTGGACTTTGAACAAGGAACTATGAAGGACATCTTAACACCTAAGTTGCGTAATTGTTTAGTTTACCTAATGTGTACATATTATACATGCTTATATGTGAAGCTATAAGTTGTGTTGTATTGTTCATCCTACAGTTTGTATGTGCAGATTTTTTTTCCTGTTTAGTAAAGCATTAAAACACTTCAGAAGTCTAGGTTTCCTTGGTTTTACCACAAGAACTTAATAGATAAACGCAAGCAAAACAATATGTAATGCTTGCGTTTATCTATTAAGTTCTTGTGGTAAAACCAAGGAAACCTAGACTTCTGAAGTGTATCAATGCTTTACTAAACAGGGAAAAATCTGCACATACAAACTGTAGGATGAACAATACAATACAACACAACTTATAGCTTCACATATAAGCATGTATAATATGTACACATTAAGTAAACTAAACAATTACTCAACTTAGGGGTTAAGATGTCCTTCATAGTTCCTTGTTCAAAGTCCAACTCACAAAAGCCTCTCCAACGTTATCCAGCTCCTCGAAGCCATCTTGTCCTTTGTCCTTCCAAAACACCACTGTCCCTCTGTCCCAAAACACATGTCTTTCAAACCCTCTCCATGCCCCTCCCACCCACTTCCTGTAAACACCAACCTCCTCTGCTCATCTTCTATCTGGTTTATTTACATATCAATGGAGGGGAAAGAGGCCTTCTGTGGACATGCTGTTACTAAATCTAAAACTCTATATTATTGCAATAAAGTCACTATACAAATGCCCATAGCAACACAGAACCCCATTGGGTCTTACCGGTCAGAGCGGACCTGTTGTCTCAGGGTCCCTTTCTACATCCCAACGTGGGTCAGCTCAACCTAGCGGCCTGGCTACTGAGGAGCAAATCCTGAAGAATAAGGGTTTGTCCAAAAATTTAATTTGTACCCTTCTAAATAGTAGGAAGAAGGTCACAAGGGCTATTTATTTTAAGACCTGGAAGTGTTTTAATTCCTGGTGTGCCTCGGGTTTCCATAGGGCTCAGGAGATTATCCTACCGACGTTTTGCCCAGACCCAAAAAACTTGAGAGAAAGATTTCCATAGTCTGGACGTGAGGAGGTGCGTTTTACACTACCTCAAAATATCGAAGGAATTCAGAAAGTCCAATTCTCTTTTTTCTTTTGTTTGCAGGGTATGGTGCTTCTAAGAGCACGATCGGTAGGTGGCTTCGGATGGCTATCCACGAAGCCTACAGAGCCATGGGAAGGGATCCTCCCGTAGGGGTGGTGGCCCATTCAACACGGGCTTTAGCTACATCCTGGGCAGAAAGAGCTGGGGCCTCACCAAAGCGAATCTGCAAGGCGGCTACATGGATGAGCTAATCAACTTTTGCTCGCCATTATAGGATGGACCTGCTCTCAGCGGCAGAGCAGTCGTTTGGCAGGAAGATCCTGCAAGCGGTGGTCCCACCCTAAGAGTAAGTACTCGTTTGTCATCTCCAGGTGCTGTCCTGAAAGACGAGGTGAGAAAACCTTAGTTAGACTTACCGGTTGGGTTAAGAAATGCTATAAAATGTTAACGGTTATGGTTGCTATGTTCTGCTTATGTACTTTCAGCATGGCCGGAGGTACTCGGTAACAACTGAGGCCATGGTGGAGGTGTCCAGACTTTAAAGGAATTTACTGCAGTGTTTCCTGGGAAGTCCTGGAGCTGCGCTCTCTCCAGGTGCTGTCCTGAAAGACTTGTAGAAATACTGTTACCGGTAAGTCTAACTAAGGTTTTTTTAAAGTCAGCAGCTACAAACACTGTAGCTGCTGACTTTTACTAAGGACACTTACCTGTCCAGGGAGCCCGCGTTGTCGCCCCCCGAGGCTGATCCGTCCCTCTGATCGGGTGCCGGCGCCGCCATTAGAACTAAGGGAAACAGGCAGTGGAGCCTTGCGGCTTCACTGCCTGTTTCCTACTGCGCATGCGCAAGTCGCGCAGCGCTTTGTGAATGGCCGGCTGTCTTCTGGGACACACACAGGTCCCAGAAGACAGCGCGCCCCATTTCCCAAGAGACAGCGCGAGGGAGGACGAGAACGAGGAGCCCTGTGGAGAAGGAAGTGGCAGATTAGGATGACTGCCTAGCAACAGGCGTATCTGGTAATTAAAAAAAATACATGTATATATTTTTTTCAAGAGATTTAAAGGAGTGTGTTGATGTTAAATTTTTTTATTTTTTTAGGGTGGACCCCCGCATTAAGAATTCCAGGTATGGATATCTTGTACATGGTTGGTTTGGTCCAAGCTGAACAATGCCACCATGTATATACCATACCTGGAAGTGAACAACTGTTCTTGGTGATTTGCTTGATGTCAGGCTCTCCGCTCATCCAGTCGGAATGCTTTTTGCACTTATTTATGTAGCACCCTGATGTTTAGGTAGGGTTGCTATTAAATTTAGTTGCCAAGTGACAGTTGCCTTGGCCAATTGTTGGGTCAATTGATTTTGCCCTAACTCTAGAATTGCTGCACTTCTCTCTTCTGTCGCTAGGTGGCCGGGTATCTGGTGACCTTAGATAAGGCAACGGCATTGCAAGGACAGATTAGGAATGAATGGGGTGTCTCAGCCAATGGGCAGGGATTTTCTTGGGTCCCTGGGCCTGCTGGGAGGTGATATTTATTCTGGTGGAGTCAGGTGATCACTGTTCTGTGCCACCTGGACGCAGTGGCGGCTGGTGCTCAAAATTTTTATTTTTTTTGGGGGGGGGGGGGGGTCAAATGAACTTGAAAATAAAAACATCAATTGCAGCCTCATTGTGCCCATCAATTGCCGCCCATCAATTGCTCCCACTATGCCCTCAAATGCTCTCACTGTGCCCATCAATTGCTCCCACTATGCCCTCAAATGCTGCTAGTGTGCCCCCCACCCGCCGTCTGCCCGGCACTTGCCCTGTCTCGATGGGGCAGCGGGTTGACTGCGAGCGGTGTCCAGCGTCCTCCATGCTCCTCGATGTCTTCTCCCGTCCTCTGCTATGATTCCTGCGTCCAATCACAGCGCCTGTCATTTCAGCTAATCGGGTGACGGGTAACAGACCCGAGCACCTGATTGGCTGAGAGGCGGTTCAGTCTTAGGAAGGCGAATGACTATTCGCTTTCCTAACACAGCTGAGTGAACTTCGAGTGCCAAGCATGGCGCTGGCTGTTTACCTTTACCTTACACGCGGTTGGACATTCCGACGTCAAAATCCGTCAAATTTTTTCAGATGGATTTTGGACCAAGCTTGTCTTGCATACACACCGTTGCACAAAGTTGTTGGAAAATTCGGTGGGGAGGGGGGTGGGGAGTTGGCAATCAGTGTGCTGCTGTTTGTGAACTTCCAGATGCAGGTCTTACTAATGATTTGTATAGATGATCTCTCGCTCTCTCTTTCTCTCGCTCTCTCTTTCTCTCGCTCTTTCTTTCTTTCTTTCTTTCTTTCTTTCTTTCTTTCTCTCGTTCGTTCGTTCTTTCTTTCTTTCTTTCTTTCTTTCTTTCTTTCTTTCGTTCGTTCTTTCTTTCTCTCGTTCTTTCTTTCTTTCTCTCGTTCGTTCTTTCTTTCTTTCTTCTTTTCTTTCTTTCTTTCTCTTTCTTTTCTTTCTTTTCTTCTTTTTCTTTCTTTCTTTCTTTCTTTCTTTCTTTCGTTCTTTCTTTCTTTCTTTCTTTCTTTCTTTCGTCTTCGTTCTTTCTTTCGTTCTTTCTTTCTTTCTTTCTCTCGTTCTTTCTTTCTCTCGTTCTTTTCTTTCTTTCTTTCTCTCGTTCGTTCTTTCTTTCTTTCTTTCTTTCTTTCTTTCTTTCTTTCGTTCTTTCTTTCTTTCTTTCTTTCTTTCTTTCTTTTCTTTCATTTTTTTCTTTTTTTCTTTCTTTCTTTCTTTCTTCTTTCTTTCTTCTTTCTTTTCTTTCTTTCTTTCTTTCTTTCTTTCTTTCTTCTTTCTTTCTTTCTTTCTTTCTTTTCTTTCTTTTTCTTTCTTTCTTTCTTTCTTTCTTTCTTTTTCTTTCTTTCTTTCTTTCTTTCTTTCTTTCGTTCTTTCTTTCTTTCTTTCTTTCTTTCTTTCTTTCTTTCTTTCTTTCTTTCTTTCGTTCTTTCTTTCTTTCTTTCGTTCGTTCTTTCTTTCTTTCTTTCGTTCTTTCTTTCTTTCTTTCGTTCTTTCTTTCTTTCGTTCTTTCTTTCTTTCTCTCGTTCTTTCTTTTCTTTCTTTCTTTCGTTCTTTCTTTCTTTCTTTCTTTCGTTCTTTCTTTCTTTCTTTCTTTCTCTCGTTCGTTCTTTCTTTCTTTCTTTCTTAATCTCTCTTTCTTTCTTTCTCTCGTTCGTTCTTTCGTTCTTTCTTTCTTTCTTTCTTTCTTTCTTTCTTTCTTTCTTTCTTTCTTTCGTTCTTTCTTTCTTTCTTTCTCTCGTTCGTTCTTTCTTTCTCTCGTTCGTTCTTTCTTTCTCTCGTTCGTTCTTTCTTTCTCTCGTTCGTTCTTTCTTTCTCTCGTTCGTTCTTTCTTTCTTTCTTTCTTTCTTTCGTTCTTTCTTTCTTTCTTTCTCTCGTTCGTTCTTTCTTTCTTTCTTTCTTTCTTTCTTTCTCTCTTTCTTTCTCTCTTTCTTTCTCTCTTTCTTTCTCTCTTCATACAAGAAAGGACTTTGCTCGCTTTGGAAACCGCAGCTTGGCATTGCATGTTATTATTGAGCTTATGATCTACCAGAACCCCCAGATCCTTCTCCCCCAGTTGTACTCCCCCTAGCATGTATGATGCATATTCTTAGCCCCCAAGTGCATAACTTTACATTTATCAACATTAAACCTCATCTGTCACATAGTCGCCCAATTTGACAGAGCATTGAGGTCGGCTTGTAAATTGGAGACCTCCTGTAAGGACGTTATTCCACTGCATAGCTTGGTGTCATCTGCAAAGACACAAATGTTACTTTTGATCCCAGACCCAATATCATTTATAAAGATATTAAAAAGTAAGGGTCCCAGCACTGAACCTTGGGGTACCCCACTGATAACCTTAGACCAATCAGAGTAAGAATCATTAACCTCGACTCTCTGAATTCTGTCTTTTAGCCAGTTTTCTATCCATTTACAAACTGATATTTCCAAACCTGTAGACCTTACCTTACACATGAGCCGTGTGTGGGGAACTGTATCGAACGCTTTTGCAAAATCCAAGTATACCACGTCCACCGCCACGCCTCTGTCCAAGTATACCACGTCCACAGCCACACCTCTGTCCAAGTATACCACATTCACAGCCACCCCTCTGTCCAAGTATACCACATTCACAGCCACCCCTCTGTCCAAGTATACCACGTCCACCGCCACGCCTCTGTCCAAGTATACCACGTCCACAGCCACGCCTCTGTCCAAGTATACCACGTCCACCGCCACGCCTCTGTCCAAGTATACCACGTCCACCGCCACCCCTCTGTCCAAGTATACCACGTCCACAGCCACCCCTCTGTCCAAGTATACCACATTCACAGCCACGCCTCTGTCCAAGTATACCACGTCCACCGCCACGCCTCTGTCCAAGTATACCACGTCCACAGCCACGCCTCTGTCCAAGTATACCACGTCCACAGCCACGCCTCTGTCCAAGTATACCACGTCCACAGCCACGCCTCTGTCCAAGTATACCACGTCCACCGCCACGCCTCTGTCCAAGTATACCACGTCCACCGCCACCCCTCTGTCCAAGTATACCACGTCCACAGCCACCCCTCTGTCCAAGGTTTTACTTACCACCTCATAAAAAGAAATCAGGTTTGTCTGACAACTTCTGTCTTTCATGAACCCATGCTGTCTGTTGCTTAAAATATTTTTTTCCAGCATGAACTCATCTTTGTGGTCTTTTAATGAAACTTTCCAGTATCTTCCCAACTATAGAAGTTAAACTAACAGGTCTATAGTTACTTGGTAAAGACTTTATTCCCTTTTTAAATCTAGGCACCACATTGGCCCTGCTCCAATCCAGTGGTACTATTCCCGTCATTAATGTGTCCCTAAAAAAATTAGATACAATGGCTTTGAAATTACAGAGCTCAATTCTATTAGGATCCGTGGGTGGATGCCATCAGGTCCAGGTGCTTTATCCACCTTTATTCTGTCTAAATATTTCTGGACCATATCACTTTTGAGCCATTGTGGATTTGGGGCTGTGTCACTACCACCCCCGATATGGACATGAGCTCCCCCATGCTCCTTTGTATACACAGAGCTTAAAGTATTTAATACATTAGCCTTCTCTTTGTCCCCAGTCACCCACTCTAGATTATTTTGTAAAGGGCCGACATGCTCAGACCTGATCTTTTTTAATATTAATATATTTGAAGACTTTTTGGGGGGTTTGTCCTACTATCTTTTGCAATCTGACATTCGTTTTGAGTTTTTTTGCATCCTTGATTTCCTTTTTACATATTCGGTTATATTCTTTGTAACATTTAAAGGACACTAGTGTTCCTTCATGTTGTTTATATTTTTTAAAAGCTCTTTTCTTATTGTTTTTATACCTTTTTTTTTTTTTTTAACTTTGGCCGTGAGCCACAGGTTTTATTTTTAGCCTTTTAAACTTATTGCCCATGGGAATATACTTTGCAGTGAGTTCACAAACAGTCTTTTTGAAGAATTCCCATTTCTGTTCTGTGTTTATCAATGCCAATATTCCCTCCCAGTCTAAGTCCTGGAGAGTAGCCCTCATCCTTGGGAAATTAGCTCTCTTGTAGCGAGGTCCCGTGTCCCCAGAGGCCTAATGGTGACATCCAGAGTTGGAGATAGCTGACATGACCTGTGTAGAGTGGGTTACAAAGCATGGTGGGTATAATGCAAGGTAGAGTAATGGGCGCCAGACACTTCTTGAATGCAAAGAGATTTATTGTCTCTTGAACAGGACTATGGGAGAGAGGGTTAGGGCCAGGACACCCTTAAGTAGTTGCAATGTTAATTGCAGACTCCAAGACTTCTTCTATAGGCAGACAGCTATGCAGGGAAAGGCATCCAACAAGATACCACATCTGCATGAGTAGAACCGCTGTCTCCTGTGGCAACAGTCTTGTAATCATTTCTAACACAAGTTGTAACGAACTTCTTTACTTCCTCTACAATCACTTCTTGTAGATCTTCACTCCACAGAGCTCCCAGCCTCTCTCACTAGACTTGCTGATCCACTGCCACTGGATCTCCTGAGCTCCTCCAACCTTCTCACTCGGTATATTCCTCAAGCGTCACTTCCCTGCTGGATTCACAGATACTCCTCAAGCGTCACTCCGCTGGCCCGCTCGGTCCCTGGCTTGACACACAAGACTGCTCTGCAAGCGTCACCTCCACTGGCTGAGTCCCTGGCTTGGCACCTGCTGAAGTCTCCCAATTTGGTGAGAATACTGCTCTGGTTGTGGCTTCAGGTACTCACTGTGGTCCCTGGTAATAGGGTGGTTGGTCCCTTTAGTGGCGACAGCTTCCCCTCAACCTCCGACCGGTACAGGCACTCCGGCCAGCAGAACTGTCACTTCTGGTTGGACTGCTGCATTCCCAACCCTACGCTGCTCTCTTGCTTCTGGATAGGCCCTCAGACAGCCTAGCAGCCAGGTGTGCCCAGGATAGGCCTCAGGCTCTGGCCTAGCAGCCCAGGGCAGCACAACACACGTCCACCCAGACAGGCGTCCAGGTCCGCCTGGCATCACCCAAATAAATGGGCTCTCCCAGAAGGCCAAGAGAGTCAAAATAATCCCTGCCCGTTGGCTGAGCCACCCCATTCTAATAATCTGTCCTTGCAACGCCCTTGCCCTATCTAATGTCGCCTGGTACCCGGCCATCTAACGACAGAAGAGAGAGAAGCAATTCCAGAATTAGAGTGAAATTAATTGGCCAAGGCAACTATCACTTGGCAGATAAATGTAATGGCCACCCTGCCTAAACCTCAGGGTGCTACAATCAGATGACCATGGCTTATCTTCTCCCTTCTCCAGCTCTGGGATGTTCAGCAGCAGAAGCGTCTGCGTAACATGGCCAGCCATTCATCACGTGTCGGTGCTTTGAGCTGGAACAACCACATCCTGTCCAGGTGAGTCTGTTCAAAACCTAACTTTATTTACAGCCTTGATGGACAACAATAGTAGGGTTTCTACCTGCTGGAATGTCATTACTGGAATAGTTTGGTATGAAAATTTAAGGGGCTTGTCCCCTTTTTTCCCTTAAAGCGGAAGTAAACCCATCGATTTAACAGTCTAAAAAAAGGCATGCAGTGAATGCTAACTGCACATTGGCTGTGCTCTCAACCAAACAGTCAAACCATCCAATGGCTGGTGTCATAACGGATCACATGTGCAGCACTGTGGCAGTTGAAGATTAAACAGAGGCAAAGATGGCAGCTTCCTTGGCTGAAAACGATAGGGGGGGTTTACTTCCACTTTAACACATCTGTAGCCTTGGCTGGTCAGTAGCTGGGTGTGTGGAAGGGTCCTAAAGCAGATATTGTGCTCTATGCAGTCCGCTTAAAGGATATCCCCCCCTCCGTTCTATGGAAAAAGACATGTAGACAGCCTAAAACGGTACAATTGCCTACCTTCGTGCTCCCTGTACTCCCTTTTTATGGTGCCTCTCTGCTGACTGTGCCCCTATTCCTATGCCGACATTTTGAAAATTCTATCTGGGGTCCACTCACAGTATAGTACTAAGGTACACGCGTGGGATGGAGTGCATGTGACTCATTATCAGTGCCCATGTCCCTTTTTAACACAAGTAAGTTATCTTCATCTCTCCTTTTTGAGGAAAGAAAAGCTGATAACTGGCTTGTGTTTACATCCATGATCAGCTGTCATTGGAGACAGCTGATCACATGGTAAAGGGCCCGCTGTGATTGGCCCTTTACCCCAATATGTGATCAGCTGCGCCTGAAGGACTCGGCAATCACAGAGCGTGACACCCCCACCTTGCGGGGGGGATGGGCAGCGCGATTTATGGGAGAATGTCAATAGATGCCCTCCCGGCAAAGCAAGTCCGCACTGTAGCCATCGTTTGACTATAGTGCGGGCAGGAGGAAGGCTTTACATAACTCCTCCCATGAGCCAACCCACTGCTTGCATCGGGACTGAGGTAGACACGTGCACTGGCAAAAAATTCATTCATTCTCCTTTTTTTTTTTTTTTTTTCATTTTTCGGGTCATTAGTTATGATGAAAATTCGAAAGACCGAAAATTCTAAAATCTGAAATAACGAATTAATAATAACTTGACTATTACTAACTAATAAATTATAGGTATTGGAATTCCCTTTCAAATGTGGCTGTCCGTCAACTAAACAAATACAAATTTTATCTGAAGTTACGAATTATCCGAAATAACGAATTCCGCCTCTAAACGAACAAAACAAATTAATAATAATTTTTTATTATTATTATTATTATTATTATTATTATTATTATTTTGTTATGTTCCATTCTTTAGATACGGCATCCGTAAGATTTTGGAATATTCAAATTTACGAATATTCGGAAAAATTTGTTAAACGGGTTTTCGTTTTAATTTTGGATATTTCCAAATTAACTAATTTTGTCAGAATTCGGAACGTAACGAATTGGACATGTCGTCTAGACTGAGGACTCTTGCGGGGCAGGGTGCTGGGATGACTTTGGAAAGCTATATCTGGTACTCTGCTGGCCTCCCACCAGCCATATTCTGCCTCCATTGCATAGAGAAGTACAAACTGACATGGCTGGGGCTAAAAATAAGGTACCGTATATACTCGAGTATAAGCCGAGTTTTTCGGCACATTTTTTTTTATTTATTTTTTTTTTTGTGCTGAAAGTGCCCCCCTCGGCTTATACTAGTCAAGCACTTTTCTGCAGCAGAAAATGACATTTTCCGAGCCGACTTTTAGGCCCTGTATCTCGGGGACACTTGGTGCTAGGAACCCCAAATTTGGTATTCAAACACTACAACATATCCAAAGATGGGGTTCCTAGCACTAAGTGGACCCGAGATACAGGGCCCTAAAATCAGTTCGGAAAATGTCATTCTCTGCTGCAGAAAAGTGCTTGACATTTTCCGACCCGACTTTTAGGCCCCATATCTCGGAGACACTTGGTGCTAGGAACCCCAAATTTGCTAATAAAACCCAGTGGAACTAGCACTACAACATATCCAATGGGGTTCCTAGCACCAAGTGACCCCGAGATACGGGGCCCCAAAGTCGGTCAACTGTGTCCATCTGCAGCAATGTCATTTCAGGACCCTTTGGGTCCAGAGACCCCAAATTTTGGCTGCAGCTAGGGGGGGGGGGGGGATCTAGGAACCCTTAACTACCAAGTTTGAAGTTTGGGGAACCTATGGCTGCAAATGGGCACAGTGAGGCTGCAAATGGGCATTTTTGACCCTCTTTTCCACTTGCAGTAGCTGCGCATTTCTCACCCTAGGCTTATACTCGAGTCAATAAGTTTTCCCAGTTGTTTGTGGTAAAATTAGGTGCCTCGGCTTGTATTCGGGTCGGCTTATACTCGAGTATATATGGTATGTAATGTGTTATTTGAAAATTTCATTAGCAGGTTGAGGGGGGGGGGGGGAGAACTTTGTTTAACTTTTGGCTATGGATGTGTGATCCTGTCTGACACTTGCCCTACTTTGGTATCCCAGCGGTTCTCGGACTGGTCAAATCCATCATTACGATGTGCGGGTCGCTCGGCATCACGTCGCCACGCTGTCCGGACACTCGCAGGAAGTTTGTGGCCTGAAATGGTCTCCAGATGGCCGCTATCTGGCCAGTGGTGCGAAGGACAACCTGGTGAACATCTGGCCTTCTGTCCAGGGGGATTCTGGAGAGTTCACACCGGTGCAGACCTTCACACAACACCAGGGGGCGGTTAAGGTGAGCCTGTCCTACAGATAGCATGGTGAATGAATGATTTGTATAGTGCTGCAAATGCACAATGAATCGCCTCAAGGCGCTCAATGGTGGATTCTGCCTGGCGTAATGACACGCTACACCAGTGTTTCTCAACCAGGGAGTTCAGCAGAGAAGTCCCCGGGGGTTCCGCGGCGATCTACCCGTCAATCAGACGGCTGATGGGTGGAATTGAATCTCGGCCAGCATGCAGAGTAGCACTGTAATAAGAGCTCTCTCATGCCGCAATCTTTCCGGCCGGCTCCTCCTTTCTCCCCGACCACCCCAGGTGATATCATATACAAGCACCTGGAGTGGACGGGAGGAAAGGAGGGGCTGGTCCGGAAGGATCGCGCTATGAGAGAGCTCTTATAAGCCCCCGTACACACGGTCGGAAATTCCGACCACAAAATCAGTCTGCTTTTTTCCAATGGATTTTGTCCGACACTGGTGTTGCATACACACGGTCGGACAAAGTTGTTGGAAAATTCGATCATTCTGAACGTGGTGACGTTCGTTGCGTACGACAGAACTACGTAGAGGCTAGTAGCCAATAGCTTTGGTCTCGTAAATTGATCTGAGCATGCGTGGCACTTTGTCCGTCGGAATTCTCGACACACAATCGGAAAAAGTCAGATCGGATTTAGTTGACGGAAAATTTGAGCCCACACACGGGCGGATTTTCCGACAACATGGTCCAATCGGACATTTTCCTTCGAATTTTCGACCGTGTGTACGGGGCATTAGACGCTTCATGCGCTACTCTGCATTTGAAAAAACTCCTTTACCCTGCTTTGTGCTCCACTCCCTGTGTGACCTGTACCGTGCGTGTGTGTTTCACAAGAACAAACGCACATAAAATGGGTATGTTCTAATATTTATTTCTATTATTTAATTCTATTTCTTAAAATAATTATCACAACTTGCTAATCACACCAATGGTCCCTGAGCTGTAGATAGTTACATAGTAGGCAAAGTTGAAAAAAGACACAAGACCATCAAGTCCAACCTATGTGTGTGATTATATGTCAGTATTACATTGTATATCCCTGTATGTTGCGGTCGTTCAGGTGCTTATCTAATAGTTTCTTGAAACTATCGATGCTCCCCGCTGAGACCACCGCCTGTGGAAGGGAATTCCACATCCTGGTCGCTCTTACAGTAAAGAACCCTCTACGTAGTTTAAGGTTAAACCTCTTTTCTTCTAATTTTAATGAGTGGCCACATGTCTTATTAAACTCCCTTCTGCAAAAAAGTTTTATCCCTATTGTGGGATCACCAGTACGGTATTTGTATAATGAAATCATATCCCCTCTTATAAGTTCAGTGCTCCCAACCTTTCCTCATAACTAATATCCTCCAGACCCTTTTATTAGATTTCTTTCCCTTCTTTGTACTCGCTCCATTTCCAGTACATCCTTCCTGAGGACTGGTGCTCAGAACTGGACAGCATACTCCAGGTGCGGCCTGACCAGAGTCTTGTAGAGCGGGAGAATTATCAATGCATGCCAATATTCTGTTTGCTTTGTTAGCAGCAGCTTGGCATTGCATGCCATTGCTGAGCCTATCATCTACTAGGACCCCCAGGTCCTTTTCCATCCTAGATTCCCCCAGAGGTTCCTCCCCTACTATATAGATTGCATTCAAATTTTTGCCACCCAAATGCATTATTTTACCTTTTTCTACATTAAACCTCATTTGCCATGTAGTTGCCACCCCATTAATTTGTTCAGATCTTTTTGCAAGGTTTCCACATCCTGCGGAGAAGTTATTGCCCTGCTTAGCTTAGTATCGTCCGCAAATACAGGGATTGAACTGTTTCCCCCATCCCCATCCTCCACGTCGTCTATGAACAAATGAAATAGGATTGGTCCCAGTACAGAACCCTGGGGGACCCCACTACCCACCCCTGACCATTCCGAGTACTCCCCATTTATCACCACCCTCTGAACTCGCCCTTGCAGCCAGTTTTCAATCCATGTACTCACCCTATGGTCCATGCCAACGGACATTATTTTGTACAGTAAACATTTATGGGAAACTGTGTCAAATGCTTTTGCAAAATCCAGATACACCACGTCTACGGGCCTTCCTATATCTAGGTGGCAGTCTGGTGACAGTATGGAAAAAAATGTACCGTAATAAAATTTTCAGTTTGTTTGTGTTTTTTTTTTTTTTTTATACATACATTTTTTTTTTCTTTTTTCACACTATAATTGTTTATAGCTGAATGAATTTTACAGGTCTAGGCAACCATTTTCTATGAATGAAAACTACTCATTCAGTGTTAACTATTGTGATTAGCTGTGATTGGCCGCAGTTAATCACATGGTACAAATGGGTTGTGATCGGCCCTGTCTGTACTGTGTGATGACTGTGACCAATCGCAATGCTCACCACAATATTGCACATGAATCAAAGCCTTTCATTGTGTACAACTGTCATGTGATCTGCTGTGATTGGCGACAGTTATCACCTAGTATCAGTAGTGGGCCGATACAGTGATCTGTCATCGGCCGTATCCGATGGACACGGCGGGTGACAGATTGCGCCGTAGCGTGGCCCGTGGGGAGGCGCAAGTGCGGTGTGCTTCTGGGAGGACGTCAGTGCTCCTAAACCTTTATTAAGGAATTAGCAGAGTGAGCCGCATAGTAGGGAGGAGACTAATTCTCGCTCTCTCTCTCAGGCTGTGGCCTGGTGCCCATGGCAGTCCAATGTACTGGCAACCGGTGGGGGACGAATGGACAGACGCATCAGAATCTGGAATGTGTGCTCTGGAACATGCTTAAATTCTGTGGCCACCCACTCCCAGGTAAGTGACTGCAGCTGGTTTGTCTTCTGTGTCTTGACATAGCTTGGTCTTGCTAAAAGCTCAAATCTCTCTCCTAGGTCTGCTCTATATTGTGGTCAACAAATTTCAAAGAACTCATCTCGGGCCATGGTTTCCCACAGAACCAGCTTGTCATCTGGAAATATCCCACAATGACCCGGGTTACAGAGCTGAAAGGTAAGAGGGGTGCAATACCCGGAAATACAATGGAAGTATAATAGAACCTGGAGGTATCTTCACTTCCTGTCCAAAAGAGACCAAAATGGAAGGGAATGCCCTTTGTTTTCAGTCCTGGAAGCACTCATCCAGACTCAGCAGCAGATGGGGTAAGTCTCTCATACAGCTCTGCATACCACGGGGGAGACAGGGGCGTAGCTACAGGGGTTGCAATTGCGACCCGGCCCCATGCTCCAGGGGACCTGTGCAGCCCCCCCCCCCCCCCAGTACTCCTGGATAGGAGGTGTGGCAGCCTAAAGTGGAACCAATCCCATCCATCTTCTTCCTGCAACCGCTAAATGCCTGATTTTCCTCCTCTTCCCTCCCGCAGGCATTCAGCGGGTGCAGGAAGAAGATGGAGGGGATCGGTTTCTCTATAGGCTTCCGCCAATCCTATCCACTGCTGCCCCCGGGCCCCTACGCTCTGTCCGCCGGGGTCAGATCTAGGCAGGTGCTGTGCTGGGTTGTGCTCTCCCCACTTCTGTCAGAACAGTAGATGATATGGGATCGCTCTCAGATCAAAGTGTACCCGCCACCTACTGACATTTCCTGCTGCAGGAATGTCACACATGCATGTGTGACAATTTATCCTGAAACAATGGAGGGGGGGGGGGGCAAGGGAGTACACAGGTGGACCCGGGCAGCAGAAAGAAGAGGAACAGGGACAGGAGAGGCGGCGGTGGGTGGAATTTAGTGGAACCGATCTGTATTTTCCTCCTGCAGCAGCTGAATGCGAGAGGGAGAGAGGAGGAGAAGCCTACTTTCAGCTGCTGCAGGAGGAAAATGCAGATCGGTTCCACTAAATTCCACCCACCGCCGCCTCTGTTCCTGTTTTTTCATCTTTTTTTGTTTGTTTAGCAAAAAATAAAAACCACAGCTGTGATTACCACCAAAAGAAAGCTCTATTTGTGTGAAACAAATTATAAAAATGTAATTTGGGTACAGCGTTGCATGACCGCGCAATTGTCATTCAAAGTGCGTCAGCGCTGAAAATTGGTCTGGGCAGGAGGAGGGTTTAAGTGCCCAGTAAGGAAGTGGTTAAATTACAAATTTGTTATTATTTTGATCAATAAGAACAAAATGATACATAAACACCCAACATCCCCAAAAATATACTATTACTATAATGTATTTATTTTATACTGGGGCGTTTGGCTATTATTTTACTTTTTTCAGGGTTAGAGTTTTAAGTTGGGAGTTAATTATTATTACTTAGTATTCATTTTAACGACCACCCACCCTCTCATCAACCCAAGGGCAAACCCGGCATCACGAGGGGGCCGCCCACCCGCTTCTCCCAGGGGTTCACGCCGGGGGGGTGGATCGGCCGCCCGCCCACCATCGCACTTCTCCCTATGCAGATTCAGCTTCACAGGGGGCCGCCCGCCTGCTTCTCCCGGTGGTCACGCGGGGGGGGGGGAGGGGGTGGATCTCTCGCTCACCTCTCGCAGTACACATACATTTTTTGCCTTGGTATCCATCCGTAGGTGATGTACTTTTGGTTCTGGGATCTGATGCAATTTGCAGCTGATGGAAGGTTTTATTAAGCAGGTTCAGTCACAGCGGTTCTGTCCTAGCGTGGTCGGTCTCGGCGTGTTGGTCACAACATGGTCAGTCATAGTGTTCCTGTACAGGGTGTTCTGTCAGAGGGGACTGTCGCAGCAGGTTCTGTCATAGTGTATCGGTCACAACGGTTCTTGTCAGCGTGGTCTGCAGTCCTGTAACAGCATCTGTCATAGCGGTTATGTCCAGCATGTTCTGTCGTAGCTTGTCGGTGCCATACAGCCACGGTATACAACAATAGCTGTTTCATCTTCTTTTGTTTCCATGTCTCATCGTACCTTTTCATCTTTTCATTCAGTGTTCTTCGTACACCTGGGTTTAGTTAGCAGTGCTCACATCTCAGGATCTGTCACGTCTACAGATCCATATGGGCTGAGGTTTTGTTTTTAAATGATTGTTGACCACAATCTTCTCGCCCATATACAACAGGTCAGTTCATGTCCTGTCATGGTGACCCTGGTTACCGCCCAGGGATCTATAGTCTCTGTCAGGTGTGTGCTGGGCCAATATCCCCTTGTCGGCCTACAAAGTGGAAGGTTTGGGCCAATCATCATCATCATCATCATCATCCATTATGTCAGACCAGTCATCTTTTGTCTGATCCCCGGCCTGTTTCAAAAAAGGGGGGCTTACAGTCATTGGGTATGCTGAATCAGGCCATGAGACTTATTCCCCAGGATGGAGTCTGGCCCTCCTTCCTCTATTCTGGACTCAACTCTGTTGAGACACCAGATCCGTACACTGAAGCCATCCGGGCGTGCACTACCCTGTTGGACGGTTTGTTACCACCTTTCATCTACCTTTCATCACGCCTACTTTTCGTGTCTTTAGGTGTACTGATCAGCTAGGCCAAGGCACACCTCAGGCCTTGGTTGTTAGGGTATCGTATTATTTTATTGGCTAAAAAAAAAAAAATGCACCAAAGCCCAAAAAAGCTGTAAAAAGCTCAAAGACGGTACGCTCAGGTGTGAATGCAAATAAGTATAAGTATGGCCTTTTAGATGCACCCCTCGACAAAACGGGCAGTTAACCTATACAGTGTGGGCACAGCCCCCTTGCATGAGAGAACTTTGTTTTATTTTAAGGTAAAGGGAAACCTGGACTTGGCTTTATCCCCAAAGAAGGGGGGGGGGGGGGGGTTGGTGCACCCAACTTTTTAGAAGCGGCTCAACTAGAGCCACTGCAATCTATCATCTGTATTCATATTTTTATTGCATTGCCGTGTCATTGATTCAGTACATCGCTAGGGATCAGGGCCGTCTTTAAGGCAGGGCAAAAGGGGCAGCTGCCCTGGGCCCTGTCATTGTTGTGGTGCCTAAAGCAGCTGCCACATACTTGCCAACTACCCCCGTTTAAATTCCCTTGAATTTTTAGTCCTGTGCTGTGTCCCAATATCAGTGTGAAGTGCTGCTACTAATGCTGCCCAGTTCTGCCCCAATTGTTGTGTACAGATGACTCGCCTGCAGACCCTGTGTTTACATGGAAATAACCGTCATTCCTATGTAAATAAATAGAGGCAGCATTTTTATGCACTGGTAGGTGAAACTGATAGGCAGCACTGCTAGGTGGCACTGATTGGCACCACTGGTGGGCATTGATAATTGGCACTCGTGGGCATTGAAAGGTGGCACTGATGTATATCATGCCCCTCTGCAGTGAGGAGATGATGTGCTGTAACCTCTAGCATCCGATCAGTGAGCAGTATTACTGTACAGTAATCTCTAGCAACCAATCAACAAGCAGAAATCATGTGCTGTAACCTCTAGCAACCAGTCAGTAAGTGGTAATGATATGCTGTAACCTCTGGCAACCCATCACAATCGCTGCCTGATCTGATATAGTAAACTGATTAAGTCTAGCTGATAATTATTGTATGTCTCAGAGCAGGTGGAGAGCAAAATTGCATGGGGGGGCAAGAAAATTTTTGCCCAGGGTCCAATCGATTTCAAAGGCGGCCCTGCTGGGGATCTCCAGGAAGTTGGGGATGGGACATGAGTGTCTCATTTAAGGCTTTCGAGTTACAATTCAGCAATTGGAATGCATGCACAGTACCGACCCCTCCCTATCTCCATCCTTGTATTGTTATACAAAGTTCAGATGAGTCTTGTGTGGTCCTCTCCAGGTCACCGCGCCGGGGTCCTCAATCTCGCCATGAGTCCAGACGGCTGCACCGTGGCCTCCGCCTCCGCAGATGAGACCGTGCGACTATGGAAGTGCTTCAAGGTGGCGCCCGTCACAAAGAAGAAGGCGGCCAGGAGCAGCAAAAGCCTCATCCATCAGAGCATCCGATGAGAGCCGACCGCCCCTTGTTTGTATTCCCTCACATGTAAATATTTGAATTAATAAACTTTTCTGTTATTATTAGACTGTAAATGTGTTTGTAATAAAATTATATATACTAATATTGTCAAAAGTATTGTGATTCTTGCCCACTGAGGCACTTTCATGGGGCGTAGGTAAATGATGTGGGAATAAATCTACTAATTACCAAAAGTATTGGGACGCCTGCCTTCACACGCACATGAACTTTAATGACATCCCAGTCTTATGCCGCGTACACACGATCAGAAAAAGCTCTGACGGTTTTCCCGACGGAATTCCGCTCAAACTGTCTTGCCTACACACGGTCACACCAAATTCTGACCGCCAAGAACGTGGTGACGTACAACACTACTACGAGCCGAGTTCAATGCTTCCGAGCATGCGTTGAATTGTTTCCGAGCATGCATAGGAATTTTGCGCGTCAGAATTGCTACAGACGATCAGAATTTCGGATAGAAACCTTTTCCGTTGGAAAAATTGAGAACATGCTCTCAATTTTTTGCTGTAAGAAATTCCGCCAGCAAAATTTCCGATGGAGCCTACACACGGTCGCATTTTCCGATGAAAAGCTCTCATCGGTCTTTTTTCTGGACGGAATTCCGATCATGTGTACGCGGCCTTAGTCTGTAGGGTTCAGTATTGAGTTGGCCCACCCTTTGCAGCTATAACAGCTTCAACTCTTCTGGGAAGGCCGTCCACAAGGTTTAGGAGGGTGTCTATGGGAGTGTTTGACCATTCTTCCAGAAGCACATTTGTGAAGTCAGACATTGACGTTTGACGAGAAGGTCTGGCTTGCAGTCTGCGCTCTAATTCATCCCAAAGGTGTTCTATCGGGTTGATGTCGGGATTCTGTGCGGGCCAGACAAGTTTCTCCACCCCAAAACTCGCTTATCCATGTCCCCAAGCGGTTCCCACAAAGTTGGGAGCATGAAATTGTCCAAAATGTCTTGGTATGCTGACGCCTTAAGAGTTCCCTTCACTGGAACTAAGGGGTCAAACCCAACCCCTGAAAAACAACAACCCCCACACCATAATCCCCCCTCCACCAAATGATTTGGACCAGTGCACAAAGCAAGGTCCATAAAGACATGGGCGAGCAAGTTTCTTTTTTTTTTTTTTTTAAACTTACCTGAAACCGCTGTTGCTAGGCAGTCTTCCTAATTTGCCTCTTCCTATTCCGCAGCGCTTCCTCTTAGGCGAGCGGCCCCGTTGCCTTCTGGGACATGTGTGTGTCCCAGAGAACAACGGGGCCATTCACAAAGCGCTGCACGACTCGCGCAGGAAACGGGCAGTGAACCGGCAAGGCTCCACTGCCTGTTTCCCTTCGTTAAGATGGAGGTGCCGGCAGCCGATCCGATGGACAGATCAGCCTCGGGCGGCCGACATCGCGGGCTCGCTGGACAAACAAGTGTCCTTATTAAAAGTCAGCAGTTTCAGTGTTTGTAGCTGCTGACTTAAAAAAAAAAAAAGTGGCAACAAAAGTGAGTACACCCCTAAGTGAAAATGTCCAAATTGGGCCCAAAGTGTCAATATTTTGTGTGGCCACCATTATTTTTCCAGCACTGCCTTAACCCTCTTGGGCATGGAGTTCACCAGAGCTTCACAGGTTGGCACTGGAGTCCTCTTCCCCTCCTCCATGACGACATCACGGAGCTGGTGGATGTTGGAGACCTTGCCCTCCTCCACATTCTGTTTGAGGATGTCCCAGAAACGCTCAATAGGGTTTAGGTCTGGAGACATGCTTGGCCAGTCCATCACCTTTACCCTCAGCTTCTTTAGCAAGGCAGTGGTCGTCTTGGAGGTGTGTTTGGGGTCTTTATCATGTTGGAATACTGCCCTGCGGCCCAGTCTCTGAAGGGAGGGGATCATGCTCTGCTTCAGTATGTCACAGTACATGTTGGCATTCATGGTTCCCTCAATGATCTGTAGCCCCCCAGTGCCGGCAGCACTCATGCAGCCCCAGACCATGACACTCCCACCACCATGCCTGACTGTAGATAAGACACACTTGTCTTTGTCCTCCTCACCTGGTTGCCCCCACACACGCCTGACACCAAATAAGTTTATCTTGGTCTCATCAGACCACAGGACATGGTTCCAGTAATCCATGTCCTTAGTCTACTTGTCTTCAGAAAACTGCAGGCTTTTTTTTACATTCTCTTTAGAAGAGGCTTCCTTCTGGGGCGACAGCCATGGAGACCAATTTGATGCAGTGTGCGGCGTATGGTCTGAGCACTGACAGGCTGACCCCCCACCCCCTACAACCTCTGCAGCAATGCTGGCAGCACTCATACGTCTATTTCCCAAAGACAACCTCTGGATATGACGCTGAGCACTCAACTTCTTTGGTGGATCATGGCGAGGCCTGTTCTGAGTGGAACCTGTCCTGTTATACCGCTGTATGGTCTTGGGCATTTTCTGGGTCTTGGCAATCTTCTTATAGCCTAGGCCATTTTTTTTTTTTTTTTCAGATCCTCAGGAGTTCTTTGCCATGAGGTGCCATGTTGAACTTCCAGTGACCAGTATGAGAGAGTAAGAGCAATAACGCCAAATTTATCACACCTGTTCCCCATTCAGACGTTGTAACACTAACGAGTCACATGACACCAGGGAGGGAAAATGGCTAATTGGGCCCAATTTGGACATTTTCACTTAGGGGTGTACTGACTTTTGTTGCCAGCGGTTTAGACATTAATGGCTGTGTGTTGAGTTATTTTGAGGGGACAGCAATTTACACTGTTATACAAGCTGTACACTCACTACTTTACATTGTAGACAAGTGTCATTTCTTCAGTGTTGTCACATCAAAAGATAGAATAAAATATTTACATAAATGTGAGGGGTGTACTCACTTTTGTGAGATTGTGTGTAATTTTTATATATATATAAATAAATTACAAACATTAATTCCCTTTTATTGGTTAAAATAGATGGATTTGTCTTTTTTTCAGCCAGACTAATTATGTAATCAAGGTTTGATCTAGGTTAGGGTTAGCGTTTGGGTCAAGGTCAGGGCCAATATATTTGATTTTTTTTTTTTTGAATATTTTGTAAAATTAGTATCAGTAGGTTTTGTTTTAGGTAGGACATAAAAAAAAAAAAAAAGCAAAAAATGCACACTATTGTGTCTGGGCTATAGTAGTAACAAGAAATGTACAGCTAAAATTAAAAAATACATTTTTATTTACTATTTTGGGCCAGTTTGGATAATAAAAAAAGAAAACTCTGGAGGTATTGATTTTCTGCCCAATTTGTCCTGGAAAAAAATAAAACCAAGAAAAAAAAATAAAGAAACAAAAAGAAGCCACCTGGATGCACAAAGTAGTTGTGATGATATGTACGGTTTTACCAACACATCAAATGTTACAAAAATTGTGCTTAGGCAGTAAAGTGGGGTTGCGGCCAAAAAATAAAATAAAAAAAGTTTTACTCGCCTTTAAATGCCTGTTGCTAGGGGGTCCCTCGTAGTCTGCCACCTTCATTGCCCGGCTAAACGTCACTTCCTGTAGGCGCCACACAGTCATCTGAGACCTGTCATGTGTCCCAGATGAGTGAGCGTCGAATCACAGCGCCGCTCGCGCATGCGCAGTGGGTGCTCAGCTGTGAAGCCACAGCCGGGTTCCCACATTAAGAATGCCGGCGCCGCGAGCGGAGAACGAGGAGGGGTCTCGTTCCCCCGCATCGCTGGACCCCGGGACAGGTAAGTGTCCGATTATTAAAAGTCAGCAGCTGCAGTATTTGTAGCTGCTGACTTTTAATTTTTTTTTTTTAGTTGGCACTCCTCTAAGATTTGTTTTGCCCTTAGACATGAAGGGGATAAGTTAGCTATTAATGGGGATCATGCCAACCTTTCCACCCTGGTACTATAAATAAAAAGAAGGCACTCACACATCTGAGGAAAAAACACAACTTTATTTCAGTCGCCCTGATGGAGCGGGTACATGGCCGGGTACACTCACCCCGATGCCTGGCATTCTGGTCAGTGCAAGTAGCTGTGCGGTACAACCGTGTCACCGGCGCCACAGCCAGCAAATAAAGCACATTTCACATAAATATTTAAGGTCATGTTTTAAAGGCATACAACTATTTTTTCTTCTTTGTGTTCTGATGAAACCTTAAAAAAAAAAAAAAAGGCAAAACACATTGTGGGCTAGAAAAGAAGAATGGCCTGAGTGCTGTCCGAGAGAGTCAATAACCAGATCTCTCCATGAACAATATGGATGCCGTGTCAGTGTTGGTCTCACATCCAAATACAAAAAAACTGCTGACTTTGATTCTGGCCAATGCTGGGAGACTCCGTCACCCACTCAGAGTTCCCAGATCCGCCCAATCCGTTCTTCCCAACCGCGCTCCCTGCGGCGACTTCTATAAAGAGGTCTCCTTTACCCAGTTAGATGTAAAGTTTAGTTTACATTATAGGAGGTGGGAGATCACCACAGCAGGAAGAGCAAGACTCCTCCTCCGCAGAACCAGGAACGCCTGGAGCTCCCTAAAGCTACAAGGAGCCAAGTAAATCATTTGGCTCCCAGCGTCCACTCACAATGGTTATATCGGTTAAGGTTGGATTACCCTTCAAGAGCCTCTCTGTCACTTTTCCCATTAAAGGCAAAGTCTCTTTAATGGGAATCTATCACATAGATGGGACACCTACGATTGAAGCTGCCATTCCTGAACACCTGGGATGCCCCGTAGTAAAGCGACGTCATTTGTAGAGCAGCTGAAGTCTGCACATGAGCTCCCACTATGGACTTTTCACAAAGGCATTTTCATTTGCGACAGAGTCCCATTAAATTATTTTTATGCCAATTAAAATTAAAGTACCGCCAGTGGAAACAATTCAAAATTTGAGAACAAAAAGACGTTTTTGCATCAAAACTTCGCCTCCTGCCTGAAAACCAATAGCAGACGTCAGGTAAGACTTGAGGTGGTCACTCCAAAACCGGTGATGGGGGTACCCTAATCCTGTCTGAATAGAGTACTTCTGGTAGACTTGAGGTGGCGACACGAGAACCAGTGATGGGGTACTCTAATCCTGATTAGAGGACTGTCTGGTAGACTTGAGGTGGTCACACCAGAAAGGGTGATGGAGTACCCTAGTCCTAACTAGAGTACTTCTGGTAGACTTAAGGAGGTCACACAAGAACCAGTGATGGGGGTACCCTAATCCTGTCTGAATAGAGTACTTCCGGTAGACTTGAGGTGGTTACACCAGAACCGGTGATGGGGTACCCTAGTCCTAACTAGAGTACTTCTGGTAGACTTGAGGTGGTGACACCAGTGATGGGGGTACCCTACTCCTGTCTGAATAGAGTACTTCTGGTAGACTTGAGAAAGTGACACCAGAACCAGTGATGGGGTACTCTAATCCTGATTATAGGACTGTCTGGTAGACTTGAGGTGGTTACACCAGAACCAGTGATGGAGTACCCTAGTCCTAACTAAATAGAGTACTTCTGGTAGACTTGAGGAGGTCACACCAGAACCAGCGATGGGGTACTCTTATCCTAACTGGTTAGAAGACCATCCGATAGACTTGAGGTGATCACACCAGCAATTGGGTACTCTAATCCTAACTGACACAAGGAGCCCTACATCAAAGTGGTGCCTTCTGATCAGATGTCACCTCAGCCCTCTGTTAAAGTAGACCTTCCCCCTCAGTGTCATGGTCTGCTGATGAAAGGTGACCCTCATTTAAAATACTGCAAAAAAAAAAAGGTACCTGGGGGTCAAAAGCGGTTAGATATTAAATTTATACACCTTTCCCCCGACTTGACATAATTGTGGGTGACATAATTGACAAGATGCCAGAGAATGCAGAGTAGCCCAAATCTTGGAAGAAGATAATACAGAGTCATCTTCTTGAGAGATTTGGGATACTCAACATTCCCCAAGACCTGGCCAGAAGAAGTAGGAGGTCACCTTTGCCTGGTCGAGGAAAGGCAAGTGCATTATCTACCCCCCCCCCCCCACAGGTTCTTTTATACAGCATTTTGGGGAGGGGGAACAACCTGTATAAGCGGAGCTTGCCACTGAGGTGCAAGGTCCAATTTAATAATTTCACATATAATATTATAAACAAGAGTTTGCTTTGGAATTAAACAATGTGCGATAAATCTCTTTTTTTTTTTTTTATTAATAGTATTACACAAAAAAAAAAAAAACTGATAAATAGTATCTGGCAGACTTGCAGATAAGTTACGAAAAAATATCCCCCATCCGATGCGGCCTCTCTCATCCCGGCGGCCCCGGCATTGCGTGTTCAAAAGCAAGGTGGGGGGTGGAATTTCTTTTTTTATTTAAATATACAAAGTGATTTTTATGGACTGCTTTCTGCTGCTGGGTAGGGGGGATTTCAGTTCCCCAGAAGCAGCAGAGGAATTAAAGAGAACATTACAGTGTTATAGATCTAGATCAGTGGCACATAGAAAAGGACAGAAGTGACTACAGTATGGACGGGACGTGGGGAGGAAGGGCAAGTTAATTGTAAAAGGGACGACTGTGACACAGGTGAGAGAAAGAGCAAAAAAAACAAAAAAAAAACACCCCCTCCTTCAAAATCAGGCAAATTAACTTAAAAATGTAGCCTCAAACATGCACAACAAACGCACAATACTGCTTTCTCCTTCAGACGAAAAAAACAATGACCTAGGAATTTTTGATAACATACAAGCACCCCAGTTTTCAAGTATATCAAAATTCCTGCACCTGTTTTGAGCAGGGCTTCGAACTTGCCCTGAAAAATGGCAAAAAAAAAATGCCAGTGCAAAAAACAAGCCGGACCAGGGGGGGGAGGAGCTTACCCTCCCCCGACAGGCCCGCGCTCTTCATACTGGAATGTGATGTCGAGGAATCAAGATTCTTGTTGCTTGCTGAGGGCCCGGATATTACAGTATAGAGGTCAGAGATTTTTAAATTTTTTGGAGTGAGCCGTCCTCTTGCGCACACGCACACAATCTTTCAAGAAATGGAACGTTTGTGGAGGGTGGGGTGCCAGAGCTTGCATGGAAGGACATAGGATTCAGGACACACTCGCGTCATACAAAGTCTTTTTTTTTTTTAGGCACTTAGATTTTTTTTTTTTTTGGCTGGTGTAAGCCCCATGTTGTATTCGTAAAACCAGTTTGGCAGTTTTTACTGGCCATCAAACAGCTGGGCTTTTAGTTTTACGAAAAAAGGCAAAAAAAATATTGAAAAAAAAAATAAAAAAAAACACGTGCCATCATCTTCCCCACTTGGCACCTGCTTTGTGCCCAAGTTTTGGGGGATACCGCACGTGCCCGCCTAGCTCAGATCTAGTTTTCCTTGGCTTTGCCGTTCTTGGCCTTTCCGTTTTGGTGGACTGCCCCGTTGGATGCTGCTTGGCTGGATTTCGGGAGGCGTTTTCCTTTGGTGTAGGCCTGGTACCAGAAATTGGAAAAGAGCATGAAGAAGACCGTGCCGTAGATCCAGATGAGGTGGATGAAGATGGGGAATTGGTAGTCGCAGGAGGACATGAAGTAATACTGAGTAATGTGGATGGAGACCAGGACGAACTGAATCTACGGGACAAAGAAAAGTAATGGCTGAATTATGGAACATGAGATCTGGAGTGAACATGACGTATCAATTTACAGCAGTTAAAAGAGGAACTGAACTCTGGAAGCCAAGCCCAAACAAGGCAAGCAGAAGTTTAAAGACTAGTCACCAGTATTAAATCTGTGTAATAAAGTCCAACATCCAACTGTAAAATGAACAGTGCACTCAAGCAATAATCCTGTGCATATCTTCTCGTTTAGAAGACATCAAGATGTAACGAAACACGTAGGGCGGAGCCGACATTCTTGACATTACACACTCTCGGGTCTGGAAAGTGGCTGGTCTAACTCCTGGAACTGACTTGTATTATTTTAAAGCTCTACTTTCTGTACTTTTGTGAGAATTTAATAGTTTTAATAACACATTTTAGATATAGTCTTACACTTTGGAGTATCCTTGGCTTTTTTTTTTTTTTTTACATGATCTCTTAGGAGTCTTGGAGTATACCCAGTAAAGACCTGTGTATGTGGAATATTTTATGGTGCCACAGATGATACCTGTGATAGAAAAAAGTGCATACTGACTCTTAAAATGAGAGGGTCATATTATTCTGGCAAGTGTGTCCATTAGTTATAGGGTGGAGGATCGCCGTGGTGTCTTCTGAGTGACGAGATCTGCACGGGATTATTGCTTAAGTGCTACACTATTGCACTGTTCATTTCACTGTTGGATGGTGGACTTTATTGAACAGATTTGGACTTCTACATTTACAGTTTATGACTTTTTAATAAAGTGCAGAACTTTTTTCACCCGTTTGTTTACCAATCTATATCTACTGGTGTGCTAGCAGTTCATATGTACCTTTGAGTGCAAATTTTCTAATAATTTAGTCACCAGTAGTGACTGTGGTCTTCCTGCAGCTTATCTTTTCCCCATTACTAACTTACCACAACTTGTTCTACATTGTGTGTCTGTGTGAAGGCGGCCATCTTGGTAGAGGCAAGGCTTAGCTTCCCGTCAAAGCCTCCAGCAAGGAGAACAGTGAGCAGCACAAAGTAGGGCCACTACAAATCTCCTAAGACTAGCAGTCAGAGGCAGCATTGCCATAGATGATCTGCAGATATACAGTTATGAGGCTACAGTACAGGAGTGCCTAGGTCACAGGAGGTGCACTGATATTTTTGGGGAGGAATTCAAGACAAAAGCTACATTTTACATTACTGCTTAGGCATAATTAGCATTTCTAGATGTCCCTTTAGAACATGAGTCTAGGCCCACTTTACTATCAACTTGTTTGGCCCCTCGTACCTGCTCTGCAGAAATAAACAAAAAACAGTCACACACCTTGGTCAGTGCTGCTTCAAAATATTAATTGCTGTATTTAAATTGGCGTATAACACGCACTTTTCCCCCTGAAAATAGGGGGCAAATAACGGGTGTGTGGTATATGCCAATAGTATACCACAGAGGGGATAGAGGGGTTAAGCACCGCCGGAATTCACAGAGCCGTCATCTCCCATTTACTCGGCTCTCACATCACACACACAGTCCCGCCTCCGCCACTGACATTGGACCAGTGTTCTGTCTATCACAGGAGCTGGTCCAATGCCAATGGTGGAGGCGGGACAGCGTACGACTGCCGACAGAGCTGAGTAAACAGGTGATGATGGCTCAGTGATATCCTGCA
This sequence comes from Lithobates sylvaticus, assembly GCA_028564925.1. Taxonomy (NCBI): domain Eukaryota; kingdom Metazoa; phylum Chordata; class Amphibia; order Anura; family Ranidae; genus Lithobates; species Lithobates sylvaticus. The sequence goes on from CM053032.1 coordinate 269,293,398, forward strand.
CTGCATTGATTAGAGATGGGGAGGCTGCAGATGGGCACTAATCAGGCTGCATTGATTGGCACTGACCATTATTTTGCATCAAAGTGGTTTATTTAAAAAAAAAAAAAAGTTTTTTTGCTGAAACTTCCCTCTTAAATTGAAGGTGCATGTTATATGCTGATAAATACGGTAGCTAAGGCTCACAATAGGGGGGCTGGTGTAAATACAGGGGATCAATCGCTCGGCTCTCGCTGCCATTCTCTGTGAGGGAATCAGGAAGTAAAGCATTACGGCTTCACTTCCCGGTTCCCTACTGCGCATGCGCGAGTCGCGCAGCGCAACGAGAATGCTCCGCCATTGTGAGGTCAGGTGCTGACGGATGAGCAGAGCTGGATCGGCGTTCCAATTCATCTCAAAGATGTTCAGTGAGGGTTGAGGTCAGGGCTCTGTGCAGGACACTGAAGTTCCTCCAAACCAGAACTGGTCAAACCATGTCTTTATGGAGCTGGCTTTGTACACAGGGTACAGTCATGGAGGAACAAAAAATGGTCTTCATCACAGTTGCCACAAGGCTGAAAGAGCACAACTGTCTAAAATGTCTTTGTATGATTTAGTATTAAAAGAACCCTTCACTTGAGACACCTAGACTTAATCATGTCAAGAGGGTCCACAAACTTAGGTGTGTGATCAGAAGAAGCTACGATGACCAAGGTGTACGATTTATTTACTTCTGCATAGCTGGTATACGGTACAAGACTGCCCCCTCTCCTCTCATTGCTTTGGTCCTCTGGGTATACAGCTGGGAGGACCAAGACTGCGTACGAACGCATTAACTTATCTTTCTTACCAGCTGGATGGCGGTCATGTGCTTCTTCCACCAAAGATACTTCTGGAAGCGTGGCCCGGCAGCGGAGAGTCCGTAGTAGAAGTACATGATGACGTGGACCAGAGAGTTGATCATGGCGTGGAAGGATCCCATACCACCTGACAAGAGATAATGGTGACATGGTCAGCATGCCATGGCAGGGACAGCAGAGGTCACATCAGACCACAAAGCTTCCAAGGTTCTTACCTGGACCAAACTTAACACCCCACCACCAGCTCCAGGGCAGCACAGAGTGATGGAAGATGTGCAGAAATGTAATCTGCCCGTTTTTCTTCCTGAGCACAAAGAAGACCTGCCAAGGAGAGAGACAAAAAAAAAAACATCAACACAGACTTAGACAAACAGAACACCGGCATGTAAACCCCAAGTGCATGGGATTTAGTTTTCAGAAGCACACAATGTATCAAACAAATGCCTTTTTTTCCCTTTCCATTCTTTGTTGAAGCCACTTTCTGTCTACATTCACTCCATCGATCGCTGCATGTCTCTAGTGACAACTGTGGACCATGCTTTTTGTCATTAGATTAGGAAGGGTTGGGACGTCTGTCAGGTTTTTATTGCAAATATCTAAGTAGTAGTAAGGGCACTACCACACATAGTGAGAGTCTAGAGAGGGGAGGGGGGGGGCTGGGGAGTCGGCAACCCATTGATCGCGATCTACCCATCGGCTGTGGACAGCAGACGAGTAGATCACGAACGAGTCCCTTGTTTGCCAATCCTTCCACGGCTTCCATCTTCACTGCAGAGCAGAGAGAGGGAGGCAGCAGAGTACTGGACGGAGGGCGGGAGCTGCCTCAGTTACCCTTTCCAAGTAAACCAGCAGGTGATGGGTTGCTAGGACGCCGGGCGTTCCTAGCAACCAATCACCAGCTTGTTAATATGAAAATATGTCAACTCCGTCAGCTCTCGCCCTCCGTCCAGTACTGTGTTTGTGAAAGAGGCAAAGGGCACTACTGGGGAGGAAGGAGCGACAGAAGACGCTACTGTGTGTGGGGGGGGGGGGAGCAAAGGAAACTACTGTGGGGGCAGAGAGGACAACTACTGTGGGGGCAGAGAGGACAACTACTGTGGGGGAAGAGAGGACAACTACTGTGGGGGAAGAGAGGACAACTACTGTGGGGGAAGAGAGGACAACTACTGTGGGGGAAGAGAGGACAACTACTGTGGGGGAAGAGAGGACAACTACTGTGGGGGCAGAGAGGACAACTACTGTGGGGGCAGAGAGGACAACTACTGTGGGGGCAGAGAGGACAACTACTGTGGGGGCAGAGAGGACAACTACTGCGGGGGCAGAGAGGACAACTACTGCGGGGGCAGAGAGGACAACTACTGCGGGGGCAGAGAGGATAACTACTGTGGGGGGAGTGATGTGAGGGGGCACAGGGGACACTATTGTGACACACTAGGTGTTCTTCATGTTGTCATTTTGTTGAGGCCTTATTGTCCAGATAGATCTCAACCTCTGAAAGGTTGTCCACTCCTGGTCTGGGCTTATTAATCAGTAAAAAAAAAAAAAAACATTTTCCGTGGGTTTAAAATGGTAGTAAACTCTTTTCCTTCCACTTGTACCTATAGGGAAGCCTTTAGTAAGGCTTACCTGTAGGTACTGTGAATATCTCCTAAACTTGTACAGTTAAGGAGATATTCAGAGTGCATGGAGCTGGTGACGTTACTGGTGCATGCGCTCTGAAGGTCTGGCATACAGTGCCGCACCTTCAGAGCCTGTGGTGTAAATAGCGGCTCCCACACGGGAGTGAGTTCACCACGACCCCCGCCACTCATGTAGCCGGAGGACGCAAACCTGCAAGGAAGATGGCAGCCCTCTCACTGCGCACATGACAGCTTTTGTAGATAAAAGATATAATAACCTCATGTTATGAGTACCGGAGATTAACCGATAAGAAGAATCATTGTGATCACATGCAAAAGGGGTTATTTCTAATAGAACATCAAATATGGGTTATAAAAAAAAAAAAAACTGTGAAATAGAACATGTATAAATCAGAAACCTGATTGTTGGTAAAAGCCAAAACAAAAACAGAACAGAGGTTTGTATTGCTAAAACTCTCTCTCATATTATGAATGGAGATTATATATATATATATAAATATATATATATATATATATATATATATAGATATATATATATATATATATATAAATATATATATATATATATATATATATATATAACATCCAACTGTTCCTTACAAGCAATATTAGCTGGTAGGAGCATGAAGGATGATGCCAGGGGCCACACTTTGTGGGCCCTCTATTAGGAAAATTGACCACTACTGGCCTGGACAGAAAATGTGAATCTTCCATTTCTTTATTAAAATTGACTACTATACAGTTTCTCTATAAAGTATTCAGCGTGAGAAACGGTACTTACGGTATCAAGGAGCTCAATGAATTTGGAGAACAAGAAGAGCCAGGCCACTTGTACCATCTGAAAATAGAAAAATAACGAAAAATGTCATTACTCCACATAAACTATCCCTCTCATTATTATACAGGATTTATATAGTGCCAACAGTATGAGCAGTTCTCAATCCTCCCTCCTTTCACATCACAGTCCTCAGTCCCCCCCCCCCCCCCCCCCGCATTTGACATCACAGTCCTCAGTCCCCCCCCCCAACTTTTACATCACAGTCCTCAGTCCCCCCCCCCCCGCATTTGACATCACAGTCCTCAGTCCCCCCCCCCAACTTTTACATCACAGTCCTCAGTCCCCCCCCCGCCCCCCCCCCCCCCGCATTTGACATCACAGTCCTCAGTCCCCCCCCCCCCGCATTTGACATCACAGTCCTCAGTCCCCCCCCCCCGCATTTCACATCACAGTCCTCAGTCCCCCCCAACTTTCACATCACAGTCCTCAGTCTCCCCCCCCCCCCGCATTTCACATCACAGTCCTCAGTCCCCCCCCCAACTTTCACATCACAGTCCTCAGTCCCCCCCCCCCCCCGCATTTCACATCACAGTCCTCAGTCCCCCCCAACTTTCACATCACAGTCCTCAGTCCCCCCCCCAACTTTCACATCACAGTTTTCAGTCCCCCCCCCGCATTTCACATCACAGTCCTCAGTCCCCCTCAACTTTTACATCACAGTCCTCAGTCCCCCCCCCCCCGCATTTGACATCACAGTCCTCAGTCCCCCCCAACTTTCACATCACAGTCCTCAGTCTCCCCCAACTTTTACATCACAGTCCCCGGCCCCCCCCCCCCCCCGCATTTCACATCACAGTCCTCAGCCTCCCCCCCCCCACCCCCTCCCCCCCCCCCCCGCATTTCACATCACAGTCCTCAGTCCCCCCCAACTTTCACATCACAGTCCTCTGTCTCCCCCCCCCGCATTTCACATCACAGTCCTCAGTCCCCCCCAACTTTCACATCACAGTCCTCAGTCTCCCCCCCCGCATTTCACATCACAGTCCTCAGTCCCCCCCAACTTTTACATCACAGTCCCCGGCCCCCCCCCCCCGCATTTCACATCACAGTCCTCAGTCCCCCCCCCGCATTTCACATCACAGTCCTCAGTCCCCCCCAACTTTTACATCACAGTCCTCAGTCCCCCCCCCCCCCGCATTTGACATCACAGTCCTCAGTCCCCCCCAACTTTCACATCACAGTCCTCAGTCTCCCCCCCCCCCCCCCCGCATTTCACATCACAGTCCCCCCCCCCCCCCCCCATCAGTCCCCCCCCCCAACTTTCACATCACAGTCCTCAGTCTCCCCCCCCGCATTTCACATCACAGTCCTCAGTCCCCCCCAACTTTTACATCACAGTCCCCGGCCCCCCCCCCCCCCGCATTTCACATCACAGTCCTCAGTCCCCCCAACCTTCCATATCAGAGTCCCCGATCCTCCCTTTTTCACATCAGTCTTCAGTCCCCCCCGCATTTCACATCAGAGTCCTCAGCAACCCTGAAGTAACATCATGCGTTTTCACAGTGCTGGCAGCCAACATGTTTGCAAGATGACATGCATTATGCTGTGTGAAATACTGTGTGCATTGCGGCACCCTTGGCGAGGCGATACAACGCCCCGGTTGAAAAACGTGTGTGTGTGTGTGTGTGTGTGTGTGTGTGTGTGTGTGTGTTTGTGTGTGTGTGTGTGTGTGTATGTGTGTGTGTGTGTGTGTGTATGTGTATGTGTATATATATATATATATATATAGATAAATTTATATATATATATATATATATATATATAAATATATATATATATATAATGAAAATAGAAGGGGAGCGATTTGTATAGTTCGGAGAAAATGTGGTTATGATTTCGTTGTCGTCAGTGAATTTTATTATTTGAAATAAAAAATATGATTTTTTTAAAATGTTATTTGAAAACCCTGTATATATAAAGGAATAACATGTAATCACGGTTTGCTGACATGCATGCGGGGATGCAGCGATCGCTACAACAGAGTATATTCGACAGCGATCAGACAGATCCTCACCGCTCATCATTGAAGGCTAGTCGTCACACAGTGAAGAACGGCATGTACAGTCATGTTTTATAACACCATAAAACTGGAGGGACATCCTGGCAGAGGTGGGAGAGTCCTGGCACAGGTTAATAGGGAAAGTAATGAGGATACAGATAAGGGGTGAAGCGGCGTACCTATCACCACCATGTGCAAGGTTCAGGTGGTGGCAGGTGGTACGAGGCGGCGGGCGGCACTGACCCGCTCACTCTATGGATTTTTTGCTGTCATGAGTCATTATATAAACATTATAAAAGGGGGGGAGGGGGGACTCACTCACCCGCATGCCCATTGGTGAATCCGATTGGTCCACAGGGTCGCACTTCCAGGTGTATCCAGTCAACCAGCCTGACATGAGAAACTAAAAAGAAGAGACAAAAAACGCATGTTATCCTTCTAGCAGAAGCTTCGTTATCAATTTATTACTGCAATAAGTGATATTGTGAATTGATAAACAGCCCCGTTTTCTCAGCAGCCAACATCTAAAAAGTGGACTTTGTATTCCAAGGTTTTATTTTACTTATTACAGGCATTTACTTTGATCATCCATAACTTTATGACCACCCCGACAGGTGACGTGCAGACCATTGATCATCTTGTTACAATGGCATCTGAAAGTGGGTAGGATTTGTTGTTAGGCAGCAAGTGAACATGTTGTCCCTGAAGTTGGTGTTGAATCGCAGTCTGTGGTGTATGGGGCGGTGTAGCTGCATACCGGTCAGGGTGTCCATGCTGAGCCAAAAGTGCCTACAATGGGGACGTGAGCATCAGAACTGGACCACGGAGCAATGGAACGTGGCCTGATCTGATGAGGCACGCTTTCTTTTCCATCAGATGGAAGGCCAGGTAAGTGTGCGTCACTTATCTGGGGAGAGATGGCATCAGGATGAAGCATGGGAGGAAGACAAGCTGGCGGAGGCAGTGTGATGCTTTGGGTAACATCCTGTTGGGAAACTTTGGCTACTGCTGGTGGATGTAATGTGACATGTACCACTTATCTAAAACATTGTTGGTGACCAAGGACACCCCTTCGTGGAAATGGGGTTTCCCCGATGGCAGGGGCTTCTTTCAGCAGGATATTGCTCCCCGCCACACTGCAAAAATGGTTCAAGAAAGGTCTGAGGAACACAAAGTTTGGAGCGTTGACTTGACCTCCAAGTTCATCAGATCTCAATCTAAATCTGTGGGATGTGCTGGAAAAAGTCCTGACTTAAAGGATTGGTGGCAGATACCACAGCGTACCTTCAGAGGTCTAGTGGAGTCCATGCCTCAAGGGGTCGGGGCTGTTTTTGGCGACAAAAAGGGGGACCCTGCTTAAAATTAGGTGGGTGGTCATAAAGTTATGGCAGATCGGTGTATATGGCACCAACAATGTATGCCGTGCTTTACGTACTGTAAAATACACATCAGTCCCTGACCTCCGCTGATCGTGGGTGCAAGGTTTAGCAGGATCTTTAAAAAAAAAAAAATGTATTCTTAAAATTCTCCAACTTGTCTGAACAATCAGTAGAGCGAATCAATGATACTGAAGAAAACTAATAATGACATAAGAGGGGATATAGAGATAGAATAAATTATATTATAATACATATATGAGAGAGAGAGAGAGAGCGCGAGCGCTAGAGAGAGAGAGAGAGCGAGAGAGAGCGAGAGAGAGCGAGAGAGAGCGAGAGAGAAGCGAGAGAGAGCGAGAGAGAGCGAGAGAGGGAGAGAGAGCGAGAGAGAGCTAGAGAGAGCGAGAGAGAGCGAGAGAGCGAGAGAGAGCGAGAGAGCGAGAAAGAGGTATAGAGAGCGAGAAAGAGGTATAGAGAGCGAGAAAGAGGTATAGAGAGAGAGAGCGAGAAAGAGAGCGAGGTGTAGAGAGAGAGAGCGAGGGAGCAGAGAGCGAGGGAGAGAGAGCGCGGGGGAGAGAGAGAGAGCGCGGGAGAGAGAGAGAGCGCGGGAGAGAGAGAGAGCGCGGGAGAGAGGGAGAGCGGGAGAGAGAGAGAGAGCGGTAGAGAGAGAGAGAGCGGGAGAGAGAGAGAGCGCGGGAGAGAGAGAGAGAGCGCGGGAGAGAGAGAGAGAGCGCGGGAGAGAGAGAGAGGCGGGAGAGAGAGAGAGCGCGGGAGAGAGAGAGAGCGCCGGGGAGAGAGAGAGAGAGCGAGAGAGAGATAGCGAGAGAGAGGAGAGCGAGAGAGAGAGAGAGCGAGAGAGAGAGAGAGCTAGAGAGAGAGAGCGAGCGAGCGAGCGCGAGCGAGCGAGCGAGAGAGAGAGAGAGAGAGAGAGCTATAGAAAGAGAGCGCGCGAGAGAAAGCGCGAGAGAGAGCGAGAGAGAGAGCGAGCGAGCGAGCGAGCGAGAGAGAGAGAGAGAGAGCTATAGAAAGAGAGCGCGCGAGAGAAAGCGCGAGAGAGAGAGCTATAGAGAGAGAGAGAGCTATAGAGAGAGAGAGCTATAGAGAGAGAGCGCGAGAGCGAGCTATAGAGAGAGAGCGCGAGAGAGAGCTATAGAGAGAGCGCGAGAGAGAGCTATAGAGAGAGCGCGAGAGAGAGCTATAGAGAGAGCGTTTGTTTTTTTGGAGAATGTATTATATCCTTTTTTTTTTCCTCATATTTTGTATTGTTGTTTTATGAAAAAAATAAAAAAAAACTATGATTGAAAAATGTTTTTTTATTTTTTTATAAAATAATAAACATACCTTTTTCCTGCAAAAAAAAAATGTGCATTTATTATGCATTTTATTTTTTGATAAAGGTGAACCTAACCTTCAGAATTTTCTAGTATAATGGGGCCAGTGTTCTTTGCCTAGTATACCAAACAAACAGACGTCATGTGGCCCGGGATGGGGCGGAGGGCAGAGGGGGGAGGGTGGAGTTGGGTAGGGAGCAGAGTAGTAACCTCCTGCCAAAACCTCGATCACCAGACAACCCCAGATTAGTTGCATGAAATCTGCGTGACCTTTGGTGCACGTTATACAATTTGGGGTGGTCATATGTCCCAGTACAATTTTACAGGAGAGAAGTATGGGAGAAATTTACTAAAACTGGTGCACACACACAATGCATTGTAACCAATCAGCTTCCAACTTCAGCTTGTTCTCTGAAGCTTTGACAATAAAACCTGGAAGCGGATTGGTTACTTTGGACAGCTGCTCTAGTTTTAGTAAATTCCCCCATGTTTCATGTAGACTATATCATAGAATGTATTCTTATAGCTGGTGGTGAGACCAACATATGAGAAAAGCAAAGCTCCTCCCATTCTTCTGTAGACTCGGTAGGTTATAAGCCAGCCCTGCATGCATCAAAATACGGCCAATTTGGCAAGAACCGGATGAATTTCGAGCCATGTATGGGCAGGGAGGTTGTACAGAAATCAATCTATCGATCAACTTCTGTATTCTGTACAGCGACCCCAGACGACTTTCCTCGCTGGATCAGTGCTGCAGGCTGTAGCCTGCAATGCCGATCAGAGTATTCTGAGAGCAGAGAATCCTCCCCATTGTTGGAATACAATAGCTCAGCGGGGAGGATTCCCCCATCCACACATTTCAGGTGAATCAGGTCAGTTTTTCTTCTGTTCAACCTGCTTTATCCGATTCCCAGAGCTCAGCTGTAATCACCGAAGGCTCCGTTCACACTAGTGTGTCCAAAGTGGCATGACAAGTCGCAGCCCATCGATTTATATGGCATCCGTTCCGATCTATGTGTGACTTAAAGCTGTTCCAGCCGCAATTTTTTTGGGGGTGCCGGCGCCGCCATCCTACTGCAGCGCTTTGTGAAAGGCCCTGTTTTCTGGGACACACACACACACACACACATGTCCCAGAAGACAACGGGGCAGCTCGCCAAGGAGGAAGTGCTGCGGAATAGGAAGAGGCAGATTAGGAAGACTGCCTAGCAACAGGGGTTTCTGGTAAGTAAAAAACTTTTTTTTTTACAAATGTTTTTTTATATAGTCTTGAGAATGTTAAAGCGGAGCTCCACCCGCACCAAAAATATTAAAAGTCAGCAGCTACAAATACTGCAGCTGCTGACTTTTAATAAATGGACACTTACCTGTCCCAGGTTCCAGCGGTGTCGGCAGAATGTGACGAGCGATCGTTCGTCTCTCGGCTGCCCCGCCGCCATCCTCTTTCAGGGAATCAGGAAGTGAAGACGCAACGTCTTCACTGCCCGGTTCCCTACTGCGCAGTGCGCGAGTCGCGCTGCGCGTCTCTATTGGTCCCCGTTGTGTCCTGGGAACTGGTGTTTCCCAAGACACAAAACGGGGCATCTTCGGATATGGGCGGGGATGCTAGTCCCGGAAGTGGGTGCATATACCTGTATTATACAGGTGCCAATCGTGGCACCGGGGGGGGGGGGGGGAGGAGAAATCCGATAAGCGCAAGTTCCACTTTAGGGTGGAACTCCGCTTTAACGCAATTTTTTGTTTTAGGGTGGACCTCCGCTTTAAAAGTCGCAGCGACTTTGAAAAGGTTCCTGCACTACTTTGATGCGACTTAAGTGCCAGAGAGTGTAAAGTTGCATCAGTCGCACACCAAAGTCGCGCTGGAAATCATGCGACTGACTAGTGTGAACCGAGCCTCAAGCAGTCCATAAAGGAGTCAGTGCTTTCTGTTCAACCTTGTGGTTGAACGAATAAAAAAAACAAAAAAAAATAATAAAAAATAAGACTCATCTATGGACTGCCTTAGTCTTCAATCAACAGCCATTACAGCTGAGCTCTAGGGATTAGATATAATCTACCCTCCTAATGGGGTCCTCACACTCTGCAAGCTTTAAATGCTGGGGGTGCAGGGATAAAAGGTATATTACCCAACACTGTCCCTCAAGTCTTGTGCGGTTTTCTTCTGCCCAAGGGTCCGGGTGGTCCCTCAGCATCATCACACGCAGTGCAGGGCTCTATGATCTTTGCATTGTATCTGATGGGGGGAGCATGCAACTGGAGCCAAAGCAGGTTAGAGAGGTGGCAGTGCTGGACCGGTGGCACAGCTAGAGGGACCCTTCTGGAGCCAGGGGTAGGGAAAGTATTGCACCCTTATTCATGCACCCTTAGACTAAAACGAACATGTGAGAACGTGCAGCGTGATGCGGCGGCAGATAACAGAGTCCAGGTGCACGTTCAAAAATATATTATAACAAAGTCCAGCAAAATAAACAGGCCTGGCAGGAAAGCAACCCGACCAGGAGCACTCACAAGTTGTAACAGAATGGCAGTCGAGTGGTGGACCACAAGTGCTGACAGTGTCTGTCTCGAGGAGTGGAGTGCGGCCAGGCCAGTCTGCACCCACATAGGGAGGCTTCTAGGTAGAATGGCGTGTCCCTGCACTTTCCCTACTTCTCCAGGAACATTTTATGGATGCCAAGCGCTGTCCCTGACAGACGGGTAACCTGTCTAGTAACCTAGCCACTCACAAAATGCCCCACCAAAACGGGAGTCAGGGTCTTAAATAGACTCTGCCTGGCCCAAGATGGCCACCAGCATCCAATCAGATAGCTGCCTTTGACTGAGGAAACCACTCTCGACTTCCTCCACCTGCATTACTGCTGTGGACAAGCACTACCTGCAATGGAGAAGGTAGACCGCACCTGCCTACAAAACACTTAACCCTTAAGTGCGGGGCCTACTGCAAGGATACATTTTACCCAATCCCTGGAGTTCAGCTTTAAGGGAGTTACAGTTTGAATTCCTAATTGACAGAATGGCAGAGATACTATCGTTCCCTCATATGTGTGGGGGACTGCACTTCCTAGTATTCTCTAAGATTTGTACTTCCACACATGTCGGAATCCATGGCTTCCGTTGGCGTCCTGTTAATGTCACCCACCTCATAGACAATATAAGCGGACAGCCCCACCAGGCTGAAGTTGTACACCACCATCAAAGGCTTCAGGTCGAAGGGCTTCCTGTTGGCCATCAACCGCGGCCCCAGAGACAGGACGAAGAAGACATAGAACAGCAGAATGGAGCCGGGCAGGAAAGGCGAGTGCATGAGGGGGTAATGGCCTATCCTGGGGTCTGAGGAAACAAAAAAAGGAGAAGAACAGGTTATATATAAAAACAAGACATTTGCCTTTTTAGGGGTCATTGTTATAAAGAACCAGTTGAATACCCTTCAGCTTCTAGATAGCTGTACCAATATTTTATCCACAAGTTAAACACTATGAGACCCCTTTCACACTGGGGCGTATTTCAGGCGCTTTAGCATTAAAAAAGCGCCTGTAAAGCGCCTGAAAGAAGCCTCAACTGCAATCCCAATGTGAAAGCCCGAGTGCTTTCACACAGAGGCGCTGCGCTGGCATGGCGTCAAAAAAAGTCCTGCAAGCATCTTCTTTGCAGCGCTTTTGGAGCTGTGAATACACCGCTTCTAAAGTGCCCCTTCCCATTGAAATCAATGGGAAGCGCCTGAAAAACGCCTGCAAATCGCTTTTAGCAGCAGCGCTTTGTGGGCGCTTTTAACCCTTATTTGGCCACTAGCGGGGGTTAAAAGCGCCCCACTACTGCTCGAAAAACGCTGGTAAAGCACCGCTAGTTTAAGCAGCGCTTTACGAGTGTTTTTCGGGCGCTGGCAGTGTGAAAGGGCTCTTAAAGCACATGGGTTTTCACATTGGAATTGCAGATGATGCTTCTTTCAAGCGCTTTTTTTTAACGCTAAGGCCCCTTTTCACACGATCGGACCGTTCAGATCCGCCTGTCAGTTTTGACGGCCGATCTGAACGGCCGCTCCATGCTAGTCTATGGAGCGTCGGAAGTCAGCAGAGACATGTCCGCTGACATCCGACCCGGACCGATCCGCCAAAAGCAGATGTATGGCTCTACTTCCGGATCCGTCGCTGGCGGATCGGGTGAGATCTGATGAAAACGGACACACTGTCCCTTTTCATCCGATCTCTCCATTGTGACCAGCGTCGCTCGACAAGCCCCTCCCCGCTCAGTGAGCAAAGAGGGACCTGTCATCCGCCGGCTTAGCGGAGATCAACGAAGAGATCTCCCGCTGAGCCGGCGGACAGAGGCAGACTCCGTGGAAGCGGAGTCCGCCTCGTGTGCAAGGGGCCTAAAGCGCCTGAAAAACGCCCCAGTGTGAAAGGGGTCTAAGACCAATGGTTTGTGGACACCTGACTGTTATTGCTATACCACCCAAGGACATTTTACATTGGCAATACCTTAACTTGTGGTAACAGTTTGATGAAGATCCTTTTCTGTTGCACCATGACTGTGCCCCGTGTACAAAGCCAACTCCATAAAGACATGGTTTGACCAGTTTGGTGTGGAGGAGCTTGTGTCCTGACCTCAACCCTACTGAATGACTTTGGCATGTATTGGAATGCAAACAGTGAGCCAGATCTTCTCACCCAACATCAGTACCTCCAAGTCCCTCCATCGTTGTGGTAACACTTTGGTGAAGACCCTTTTCTGTTGCAGCATGACTGTGCCCCTTTGTACAAAGCCAGCTCCAAAAAAGACATGGTGTGACCAGTTTGGTGTGGAGGAACTTGTGTGTCCTGCAAAGAGCCCTGATCACACCTTTGGGGTGAATTGGCATTTATATTATCAGCCAAGTCTTCTCATCCAACATAAGTTGGAAACTCAAGCGGACACAAATTCCCACAGGCACCTTCCAAAAAAAAAAAAAAAAAGAAGGAGTGGAGGATGTTATAGCCACAAGAGAGGCCAACACCATATAAAATGACCACGGTCTTGGAATGGGAAGTCCACATAGGTGTGAGGATGTTCTGGCGATGGAGATATATACACACACACACACACATTATATATATATAAAGTATATAAATAAATATATATAAATATATATATATATATATACATACACACACACACATACATATACACACACACACAAATATATATATATATATATTAGTAGTGTGTGTGTGTATATATCTCATATACATACATACACACACACACACTCACATACATACATACATACATACATACATACATACATAACATATATATATACATACACACACACACACATACATATACACACACATGTACACACACACACATGTACACACACACACACACACACACACACACACACACACACACATATAATATATGTGTGCCTGCTTTTCAGAGAGACAAGATCCATGCCTTCCCTCCTGTCAGAACGGCGATCTGCCTTGTTGTTTACATAGGAAGACCTCCATTCTGTGTGTCTGCAGGATGATCGCCAGCGGACATCAAGTCTGCTGTGTGCGATTACAGTGGCAGGGAGCCACCAGCGGCGTGCATGTGCACCCCCCACCCACAAGGGTCAGGTCCCGTATATATGCGTGATTTTGGCACACCGCTGACACCCTGTAGCAGTAAAACTCCTAAAAGGGGCGGACAGCAAGCGGCTAGAGTGGATGTAAACCTCAGACATGAAGTATGAACAGAGTATATCCCTCTATAGTGTGTGCTTGTCTCAATCCAGAGCACTAAAGGGGGTTATTTATGAAATGCAAATCCACTTTGCACAACAAGTGCAAACTACAAGTGCAAAGTGCACTTGAAATTGCACTTGGAAGTGCAGTCGCTGTAAATATGAGGGGAAGATCTGAAATGAGGGGAAGCTCTGCTGATTTTATTATCCAATCATGTGCAAGCTAAAATGCTGTTTTTTATTTTCCTTGCATGTCCCCCTCGGATCTACAACGACTGCACTTCCAAGGGCACTTTCAGTGCAATTTCAAGCGCACTTTGCACTTGTAGTGCAAAGTTGATTTGCCTTTAGTAAATAACCCCCTAAGTGTCATTTTTTTCTGTTGCCTTCTTCCTCACTTCTGACACGTTTTCCTGACACCAAGAGAAAAATGGTGACAGGGGAGGGATCTCCATCAGATCCACAGCCTCAGCTCTGTTCCTGTGTGCTGCGTGTGATCCCTTTCCTCCATTCAGCTCTCAGAACTCTCCTCACTGAGCTCTGCACAGAGTGTAGCTTCATCTCTCTTCCCTGACCACACAGACAAGCTGTATAAATTCTGGTCTGGGAACAGCTGTAGAAAAAAAGATGGCGGCAAATAAACAGGTATAACTTATGTAGGAGGATTTGCTTCATTTCTGTGTATCACCTGAGGTCGGTCACTTCACTGGGTATATGGAAGGGGTTTACAACCACTTTAAATATCAGTTTGTCTTCTAAGAGCCTTCTTGATGTTTTCTCTACCGCTCTGAGAAATACTGTTTTTTTTTTTTTCCAACTTTGGAAAAAATGTATAAAAAAGAGACAGTTAAAAAAAAAAAAAAAAAAAAAAAAACAACAACTGTGACCCTTAGCCAGCCCCCACTTCTCTAACCAGGAGAGAATACCAGTGTGAATAAGGTAAATTAATATTTAAAAAAAATAAATAAATTAATATATACACACACATACATATATACATATACCTGAAAGACAAGGTTATACAAATAGAACTAAAAGTGCATTATCGGAATATTAGAGATGCCCGCTGGTGACTGGTTCTCTTTAGGATTACATATTAGGAGTGAAGACAAACAGAACATTTGTAGAAGGCGGTAACGGAACCCATCGGGCCGGGGATACATGAAGAATAGAGGGTGATAATTAGTAGCTTCTATCTCCAAACATCTGCATTCATGGATGGGAAGACAGAGCAGAAAAGGCTAAAGCCATAATTAAATATTTGCGGGGAGGACTGTGAACCGGGGGGGGGATTGGCGGGGAAGGGGGGGTTGGGGGTTGGGTTGGAGCGCTCTTGTTGGCCTTGCAGATCATCTTCTGTTTTGCAGACAAGCTGATGAGTGACACGCAGCTGAGCAGACAGGTGATCGGGTGTCGGTGGCCGGGAGATTTTCATATGGATAATATTCCATCTACGGCTTTTTATATTATTTGCATCCTGTGTGTTCATCACTTCAGGAGGAGTAACGAGCAACACGAGAGAAAATCAACCACCGTTCAAAAATGGTGCCGGCTTCAATGTCCGACTTCAGAGGAGAAACCTGATTTGAGCAGGGTGTTCCATTCACAACCAGGGTTCCTCCTGAGGTTAGGGGTTCCTTGAGAAGGGAAACAGTGGCAGACTGATCTCCTGCTTACACCGACCGCCAAGGTCAGGGCTCTCCTCGACGCGCACGCCGCCAAGGTCAGGGCTCTCCTTGACGCGCACGCCGCCAAGGTCAGGGCTCTCCTCGACGCGCACGCTGCCAAGGTCGGGGCTCTCCTCGACGCGCACGCCGCCAAGGTCGGGGCTCTTCTCGACACGCACGCCGCCAAGGTCGGGGCTCTCCTCGACGCGACCAATGCTCTCCTCGAACGCCGGCAAGGTCAGGGCTCTCCTCTACACAGAGCGACCAATGTAAGGGCTCTCCTCTACACAGAGCGACCAATGCAAGGGCTCTCCTCTACACAGACCGACCAATGCAAGGGCTCTCCTCTACACAGAGCGACCAATGCAAGGGCTCTCCTCTACACAGACCGACCAATGTAAGGGCTCTCCTCTACACAGACCGAACAATGTAAGGGCTCTCCTCTACACAGAGCGACCAATGCAAGGGCTCTCCTCTACACAGAGCGACCAATGTAAGGGCTCTCCTCTACACAGACCGACCAATGTAAGGGCTCTCCTCTACACAGAGCGACCAATGTAAGGGCTCTCCTCTACACAGAGCGACCAATGTAAGGGCTCTCCTCTACACAGAGCGACCAATGTAAGGGCTCTCCTCTACACAGAGCGACCAATGTAAGGGCTCTCCTCTACACAGACCGACCAATGTAAGGGCTCTCCTCTACACAGACCGACCAATGCAAGGGCTCTCCTCTACACAGACCGACCAATGCAAGGGCACTCCTCTACACAGACCGAACAATGCAAGGGCTCGCCTCTACACAGACCGACCAATGCAAGGGGTCTCCTCTACACAGACCGACCAATGCAAGGGCTCTCCTCTACACAGACCGACCAATGCAAGGGCTCTCCTCTACACAGACCGACCAATGTAAGGGCTCTCCTCTACACAGACCGACCAATGCAAGGGGTCTCCTCTACACAGACCGACCAATGCAAGGGGTCTCCACTACACAGACCGACCAATGCAAGGGGTCTCCACTACACAGACCGACCAATGCAAGGGGTCTCCACTACACAGACCGACCAATGCAAGGGCTCTCCTCTACACAGACCGACCAATGCAAGGGCTCTCCACTACACAGACCGACCAATGCAAGGGGTCTCCTCTACACAGACCGACCAATGCAAGGTGTCTATTCTTGAGTAGAGAACAATGGTGGACTGATCTCCTGCCTACAATGACCACCATGTAAGAGGCAAAAAAACATACAAAATAACATACATGCAAAATAAATCTATCCCCCCTGCACGATGGTCCTGGATGCAACTTCAACCAGGAACACTGCCTGCATGGAGTCTGTACGTTCTCCCCGGGTCTGTGTTGCTCCCCCCTGGTCTCCACCCAGAACACAGAAGCACAATGAATGGTAGATGAATCAGGATTTTGCTCAATCTGGTCCCACACTGAATATTTGAAGGAGACGTCTGCATTACCGCCGGCAGCATCCAGCCCAGCAGCTCCGGAATGGTTACAACTCTCCCGAGTTCTGTTTCACGCCTTAAAAAACGCGTTGTTTGCATTTTAGAAGTTTATTTTTGTACCAATAAAAAGCATATGGTTTACCAATCTACCTGTAATTGATATATTTATTTTTATCTGAGCTTTCCCTATGCCAATCGGGTGCCTCTGCCAGATTTACCAAATCAGACGGCATTTCCCCCATTGCTCTGATCCCCACAGAAAACATATCATCAGATGGTTGATCTGTAACAATGGTGGGTCTTACCTGCTCCTTTCATGAAGTCATGATAGCGCTGCACCCATTGCGAGAGCACGGCCTCCATCTTTACAGCTCCTCACAGCCTGCGGACACACAGAACGTGGAGGTTAGAAGAGGTTCAGCAATTGACAATATGCAGAAAATGCTAAAAGTGTATATTACAGAGAATAAAACACAAGCGGGTACATACAGCCAGACAACTTTTTGTTTTGGATAAGTGTGGAAAGGTTAGAAGTTTTTAAGAAAAAAAATACTTCCCAAATCCTCTTCACACAGGCAGCTAGAGGTAGAGGGCAGTAAAAACAAGCAACTGAGCTGTGGTATATATTAAAAGTTTTGGGTAAAAAAAAATAAAAAAAAAAAACACACACTTTATACTTACCTGCTCTGTGTAATGTTTTTTGTACAGAGCAACCCCAATCCTCCTCTTCTCAGGTCCCCCCGCTGGCGCTCCTGGCTCCTCCACTTCGACCAGTGCCCCCGATAGCAAACCATATGCTATGGGGGCACTGCTGCATGCTCACATAACACACACACAGAGAGTCAGAGTCTCTCTCTCCCTCTCGATCTCCCTCGAAACAGCAGAGGGAGCCAATGAGGAGCGAGCGCAAGTGAGAGAGAGCGAGACCTGGGACAGCCGAGTCTCTGGTGCACATCGCTGGATTAAGAGGGGGCTCAGGTAAGTATTGTGTGGGGGGGGGGGCAGGACACGGAAGGTAAAGCCTTTACAGACACTTTAAGGCCAATTTTAATTATAGCCTGATCAAGTGATGAAAACCTGACAGCTAAGTCTATCAATCGACTTCTGTACAACCGCAGCACCCATACATGGATCAAAGTACAGCCAGTCTGTGCATGAACCGAGTGCATTTCATTCAATGTATGCAGGGCTTTAGAGACTTCCAGCTCCTGGGTGTGCAAAACTGTATCACTAAGGCTGCATTCACACCTGAGCGTATCTTTTCAGGCAGAAAATCGCGCGAATTGCAGCGGTTTTTGCGGCGATTCGCTGCGTTTACCGCAAATTTTGTGCAGAGCAAAAGGTCACCAATGTAAAGAGAATAAAAACGCCCAAATCTGCCCGATTCGCACGACAACAAAGGGTCCGGAACTAGTTTGAGCTTCAGGCGTAGGGGTTCAGGCGTTTTGGAGTGGAGATGTGAACCGACTCCATAGAGAATAATGTATTTTTTCCCCTCCAGCGTTTTGTAGCTTCAAGGCTTCAAGCTACAAAACGCTCAGGTGTGAATGCAGCCTAATAGAACCCAAGAGCTGGGAGGATTGTACACATCTGCGGGACTCTCCCAAAGTGATTTACATTTTGAAATAATAAACATACTTCATAGAATAAAACATTTCACAGAAATTACTTCAAAGAATATGTTGCTATTACTTTAACCACTCGAAGACCAGGCTTTTATTGGCACTTTTTGTTTACAACTTCAAATTAGTAATTCTTTTGATAGAATTTTTTTTTATATTTTGAGGGTTTCTTAGCATAGACCCTAGGGAATAAAATGGCAATTGTTGCAATTTAGGTCACACGGTATTTTTGCAGCAGTTTTTCAGATGCAATTTAATAAAAAAGAAAAAAAAGAAGAAGAAAGAAAATATATACCCCAATTTTTTGTAAAATGTGAATGATGATGTTACACCGAGTAAATAGATACCCGACATGTCACACTTTAAAAATGTGCACGCTGGTGGAATGGTGCCAAACTACGGTACTTAAAAAAAAATCTTCAGGTCATTTTTTAAATGCCTTTACAGGTGATACTTCGGAGAATTATGTTGGATTGTAATTATGAATGAATGTGAGTGGGTGTTTATCTGATGTAATTTGGATGTTGATTGTTGTGGAATGTATATTAAAACACTATTTTAATGGTATTGAATATGATTGATATTGTTTTTATGCGATGTTATATTCATCCAATCTTCAAACCAACCACCCACCAGTAACATAACCATCAATTAAGCAACTCCAAACACACAGACATAACTACAAATCCATATACATCAACCACTCCCAGGAAAATCACCACTAACACAGCAATATCATATCATCCCAATACAACCAACATAAACCCACCTATAGAAAAGCCAATATATTACACACACTATACACTAAAAACCCAGGACAGGTACCCTCCATATATTTAACAATTCGGATCAGTGTTCCATCATCATCTTCTCAAATCCACAAAAAAAATCTTCAGGTCATTTTTTAAATGCCTTTACAGGTTATCCGTTTCCAGTTACAGAGGAGATCTAGTGCTAGAATTATTGCTCTCGCTCTAAGGTTTGCAACGATACCTCACATGTAAATGGTGTTCACACCACACATGTGTGTCCGTGACTTTTGTATGTGTTCACTTTTACGCACAAAGCTGTCCGTTTATTTATTTTTTGATCACCTTTATTCCTATTGTGAGGAATGTAAACATCCCTTGTAATAGAAGTAAGCATGACAGGTCCTCTTTATTGAGAGATGTGGGGGTCAAAAAGACCTCAAATCTCTCAATTACCTTTAAAAGTAAAAGAAAAAAAAATATAAATATATATAAAAATGTTATGCCCAAGAACAGTTAGTGACGTCGGAGGTCTATCCAGTCATCAAAGGGCATAGAGCCGAGTGGGGGCCATCTTGCTGGTTTGGATCGCTTCCATGCATTACCAACGGCACCGGTAAGCCCAGAAAGCGGCGGGAGGGGTATTATGCACCTCTCCCGCTGCTTACAAAAGTGATCCCGCGGCGAATCCGCCACTAGGATCACTTTTATTGGAAAGAAGGCTACCCAAGGGGGAAAAAAATAAATAAATAAAAAATTATACCAGGGTTATGGCTGCAGCCATAACCCAGGGATTTAACGCCAAAAACATGATGTACATTCCCAATTAGGCAGTCGGCAAATGGTCCCTCCTCCAGTCTAAGAGTTACAAGTTTCATTTTATATTTTTTTGGGGGGGGGGGGGGGTGCACGGGTACAAATTTTTAGCTGTACCCTCGTCTGCAATCCTTGCATAGGTGAGAATGGCACCCCTTGCCCCACCCCCTCCTGCAGCCTCCTGGGACTCGTCACATGTCCCAGGAAGCTGCAGTACCGTTCACATACTTGCGCATGCGCAGTGAGGTCCCGGCTCTGGTTCCTCAGGAGACTATAGTTGGCAACCGTGTCCAAAATGTTTGTGTCGGAGACCTGCAGCAGCAAGAACAAGGGGGCTGCAGGAAGAAATGGCTGGACCCCCAGACCCCGGGAAGGACGGGATTTCTACAAGTCAGCAGCTGTAGTATTTGTACAATGAAGTTGCTCTCTATTGGTTTATATTGGGTGTAATGTAGAGCAGGGATTCGGCTCCCGAGGAGGACGGACGTCATTGCACAGCGCAGATACAAAAGGGAGGATTTAGGAACATTTTGTCCATCAACCGAACCACTAAATTATGAAAGAGCATTTTCAGGGAAGTGAAAGCAATCAAGAGAACCTACTAATGCTTTACAGTAAAACCGTTCAACTCCGCTGAAGACATAAAGTTCCCTCATTTTACCTTCTAATCTAAACTCCATACAATCCGCTATCACAGAATCCCGAGACAACTCCACAGGGTCAGGGCAGTCTGCGCTGTATAATATAAAGCTGCTGATATTGTGCCTTCCCTGGTCCCCTCCCCTCCCCCCTCATCAACAATCATGACATGCCTTACTTTAGGCCCAATGATGTAATAAATAATTGGATCTCTCCGCTTCTCTATGCAATACAGGCAGAACATGGCTGGTGAGGGGCCAGCAGGGGGCTGTCCTAAAATTATATCCCCCCCCCCAGGAACTCTTCTCATCAGCCCTGATACAGGTAGTGGGTGGGCTCTTAGAAGGAGTTATGCAAATATCAAAATGCCTTGGAGGGATGGGTGTCAGACTGGAGGAGTGGGCGTTCCTAGGAAGGCGGCATTTGCATGCAGAAGATCACCCGAGGTAACACCCACATGTGAAGCCGAGCCTCCATGAATGCAAGAACTGAAATCCAATGAATGAAAGGGGCGGGCTAAACACACACTGGCTGAGGAGGGGAGCACTAGATCAGGGGGCGTCTAACGCAATTTCATTGCAGGCCACATCAGCAGTATGGTTGCCCTCAGAGGGCTGGTTGCATCTGGGGTGCGCTGCGCAGCGAGTCCAAGGGTCGGGACGGCGCTGCGCAGCGAGTCCAAGGGTCGGGACGGCGCTGCGCAGCGAGTCCAAGGGTCGGGACGGCGCTGCGCAGCGAGTCCAAGGGCCGGGACGGCGCTGCGCAGCGAGTCCAAGGGTCGGGACGGCGCTGCGCAGCGAGTCCAAGGGTCGGGACGGCGCTGCGCAGCGAGTCCAAGGGCCGGGAGGGCGCTGCGCAGCGAGTCCAAGGGCCGGGAGGGCGCTGCGCAGCGAGTCCAAGGGCCGGGAGGGCGCTGCGCAGCGAGTCCAAGGGCCGGGAGGGCGCTGCGCAGCGAGTCCAAGGGCCGGGAGGGCGCTGCGCAGCGAGTCCAAGGGCCGGGAGGGCGCTGCGCAGCGAGTCCAAGGGCCGGGAGGGCGCTGCGCAGCGAGTCCAAGGGTCGGGAGGGCGCTGCGCAGCGAATCCAAGGGTCGGGAGGGCGATGCGCAGCGAGTCCAAGGGTCGGGAGGGCGATGCGCAGCGAGTCCAAGGGTCGGGAGGGCGATGCGCAGCGAGTCCAAGGGTCAGGAGGGCGATGCGCAGCGAGTCCAAGGGTCGGGAGGGCGCTACGTGAGGCAGTCTGGCAAGTATAAGAACATTCCTCAGCGGCTGAGCCAACTATAAACATTGTAACGTTTTGTGCTTTAGCTCAAAAGGAATGAACTTTGGTCTGTAAACAAAGGAAGTTTAACCAATTAAAAGACTAAACCTTTTCTGACACTTGTTGGTTTCAAGTTAAAATCATCATTTTTTGGTAGAATTACTTCGAACTCCCAAAGAAATGTATATATTATACACGATTTATATAGCACCAACAGTTTACGCAGCGCTTTACAATGTATAGGGGGGACAACACAATTACAGTTCAATACAAGAGGGACAGGAGGGCCCGACTCGTAGAGCTTACATTCTAAAAGGGAGGGGGTGGTGGTACAAAAGGTAATAGCTGCAGAGAATGATTTGATGGGGGTGGCTCGGGGACAGTTGTTGTTAGGTGGGTGTGGGATAGGCTTCCCTGAATAAATGAGTTTTCAGGGATCTCCTAAAGGTGGACAGGGTAGGGGGCTGATCGGACAGACTGGGGCAGGGAGTTCTAGAGGATGGGAGAGGCTCTGGAGAAGTCTACACCTATACATACATATATATGCAGAGACCCTAGAGGAAAAAAATAAATAAAATGATGGCTGTTGCAATATTTGGAGACCCAGACCAGAAGGCCACGTACCCTCCCAAGATTTTCGGGGCAGACCCGAGGATCTGCACCCTACTAAATCGGAATGTGAGAAAGTGCACAGTAACAAAAACACATAAAAAATAAAAAAATAAATAAAAGAAGGAGGGAAGGGGCCTCTAGGGTGGGAAGTCCCACCCTAGAGGTAGGTGTGAAAAAAGTGCGACTTGGTGCAGTGACCTTGGTGCCAAAAAACTTGCTGCGTAGCGCCCTCCCGACCCTTGGGACTCGCTGCGTAGCGCCCTCCCGACCCTTGGGACTCGCTGCGTAGCGCCCTCCCGACCCTTGGGACTCGCTGCGTAGCGCCCTTGGGACTCGCTGCGTAGCGCCCTTGGGACTCGCTGCGTAGCGCCCTCCCGACCCTTGGGACTCGCTGCGTAGCGCCCTCCCGACCCTTGGGACTCGCTGCGTAGCACCCTTGGGACTCGCTGCGTAGCGCCCTCCCGACCCTTGGACTCCCACCCTAGAGGTAGGTGTGAAAAAAGTGCGACTTGGTGCAGTCATTTTGGTGCCAAAAAACTCAAAGCGAGTGTCCCCCACCGTGAGAATTACTGCACCCCGGCACTGCCACCCCCAGGGGACCATACACCACGGACTTCTTTCACAGCCTGACCCTCGGCCAGAAAAAGCAGCCCCCCCCCCTCCCCCACCAGGAAGGTATCAGAACTCTGAGCTCAGGGAGAGCCTTGCCTACAACCGGGGACAAGCCTGGTACACATCAGGCCACATTCAACCCAGGGAGGAAAAAAAAAAAAAAAAAAGGCCCTTCCCCCGCACCCTCCCCATTCCTTACCCAATTTATTTTAGAAATAATACTCGCCAGCACCCCCACCCAATAGCAGATACCGACATTCTCCCTCCTAAAAACTGATAAAAACTGATACTACACTTGATCTTAGCCAAAAGGCCGAGCCGCGGGCCTAGTGCTTGACACATATATATGCAGCGGACATCTTCCAGCCAAGAAATGACGCGGTGAAAAGCTCACCGGGTGCCGGAAAATCTGGGAAAAAAAAAAAAACATTTAAATCCAGGAGAGGCGGCCGGGAGAATTGTGCAAGACTGAAGGGAAGGTCAGGTTTAAACTTTGGACGTTCCCATATTGTATTGATCAGTAATTAATATGTATATTGATTTTACATTTCTCTCTCTTTTGTGTCCTGGGAGTCGTTATCTGACAAAACAACTATTTGTTCTTTCCATCGATATTTCCACCTCCACCAACTGTGGTGCCAGACGGTCCCTTCCCGGAGGAGATCACAATCAGCTGTGACTTCTTACCTACATAAGTATCTGCAGATACATTAACCAGGCAGGTGGTGCCACACGACGCATTGATAAAAGGAAGTATAGGACAGTAGGAGGCAAGTTATACGTCACATCAATTGTCGAAAAAATGATATATAAATAAGTAAAAAAGCCAGTTATTGCTCCGGAGTCACAAAACAAACCAATATTTTACGTCTTATGCCCCGTACACACGGTCCGATTTTCCGACGGAAAATGTCCTATCGGACCATGTTGTCGGAAATTCCGACCGTGTGTGGGCTCAATCGGACTTTTTCCATCGGAATTTCCGACTGAAAAAGTTTGAGATCCTGCTCTCAAATTGTCCGACAACAAAGTCCTATCGGACTTTTACCGATCGTGTGTAGCGAATTCCAACGGACAAAGTGCCACACATGTTCAGAATGATCGGATTTTCCGACAACTTTGTCTGACCGTGTGTATGCAACCCCAGTGTCGGACAAAATCCTTCGGAAAAAATCCGACGGATTTTGTGGTCGGAATTTGTACAGGGGCATAAGGCTGCTTTCACACTGGAGGCGCTTTGCAGGCGGTAAAGTGCTAAAAATAGCGCCTGCAAAGCGCCCTGAAATGCACTGAGGGCTTTCACACTGGATCGGTGCCCTTGCGGGACGGTCAAAAAAGTCCTGCAAGCCGCATCTTTGGAGCGCTGTAGGAGCCGTGTATTTACCGCTCCTAAAATCGCCCCTTCCCATAGAAAACAATGGGGCAGCGCTGCAAACCCGCCTGCAAAGCGCCTCTTTGCGGGCGGTTTTAACCCTTTTTTTTCGGCCGCTAGTGGCCAAATATCGCCATTAAAACGACGGTAAAGCGCCGCTAAATATACCGCCGCTTTACTGCCAGCGTGCCCCAGTGTGAAAGTAGCCTAAATGTAATTTACTGATGGAGCAGCAATGCCGTAAGCACTCGCCGGTGGTAAATGGTTTGACTCATCCCTTTAATTCAGCTTTTAACCTCTTTAAAAAAAAACAGAGGAACCGTTAGGCCCCTTTCACACTTGTGCGACTTCAAAGTCGCGCGATTTTGCCGCCATTTCAAGGAATGCCTGTGTAAGTGGCATCAAAATCGGACCAAAGTAGTGCAGGGACTACTTTGAAGTGGTACTAATATGAATGGCTGTCATTGGAAATCATGGGGAACGACTTGTCATGCTACTTTGCAGTCCCAAATCGTGGGGCAAGTCGTATAGGTGTGAAAGGGGCCTTAAAGCGGTGTTGCACCTTAAAAAATGTTTTTTAAAAGTCAGTAGCTAAAAAAAAAAAGTAGCTGCTGACTTTTAATAAGTACACTTACCCTCCCAGGGTGCCCGCGATGTCGGTCGTGGAGGCCGAGATGTCCCATCCTCAGTAAGGGAAATGGCTTCCCAATTTCTACTGCGCATGCGCGAGTCGGCGCGCGGCCTACTGCGCATGCGCGAGTCTAATGTGTGAATGGGGAACGCAATGTGTTGTGGGACACAGTTCCCATAACACACACCGCGCCCCATTCACTAGAAGACGGAAGGAGAGAAGATCACCGCGGCGCTGGAAGAGGCAGATTAGGACGATCTGCCTAGCAACAGCCATTTCTGGCAAGTAAAAATTCATTTTAAATTGTTATTAACATTTTTTTACATTTTTTTTTTTCAGGATGTCCCACCACTTTAAGATAACTTTCAAGTTATTAGTGTGATGGTCAGTGGGAAGACTTCTCCTTACACTTGTGACCATTGGGAAGAGTTACCCCCTTACAGATACATAACAAAGATCAATGTTGTCATTGGGATCTCATCTAAGAGATAGAAATTGCTTATTGGTCAAGGAACCCCTAGCAACCTCTGGAGGAACCCCTAGAGTTCCATGGAACCCTGGTTGAGAAACCTTGATCTAACTGCATGAGAGCTTGTTCTGTCGATAAACAGATTTGCTGGCCGGATCACCAGATGAAAAAAAAAAAAAAATAGAAACAAAAGTCCAAAAAAGAAAAAACGAATGGTGCCATCACATCCAAGAATTGGTAAGCTGCAATATAATAGATGTTTGCATTTGGGTTTAATCTAGCTATAGATGTATTTTTTGCTTTGTTTTTGTTTTTAAAATCAGCCAGCTGACTAAAAAACAAACAAAAAAATAAATAAATAAAAAAAACAAAAATAGCACACAAAAAAGAAAAAAGAAAAAAGAAAAAACAAAACAAAAACATAAAAAATAAATAAATAACAAACACAAAACACAAAACACACACACACTACAAAAAATGTAATAAAACAAACACACACACACACACACACTACAAAAAATAAAAATAAACAAAAAACACACACACACACACACACACACAGTAAAAAAAGAAAAAAAACAACAAGCCTATCCCCCACACATTCGAGGAGGATGGGGGAATCCCCCTGCTGCACTATTGTATTCTGGCAGCAGGATTGCTCCCTACAGTTGTGTTCAGGAGGAGTAGATCACTCAATCGATTTCTCGTGAAGAAAAGAGCCATGCATGGATGTAAAAGCAGGAAGCGGCCGAGTTTCTATGTATGTTTGGCCAGCTTTAGTCTTAATCATTTGCATTAATTACTATAAAATTTACAGGACGGGTCACTATGGCAAAGTGCGGAGGCATTTTGGGGCACGATTAGTGATTATTAGCTGGAAACAAGACGCAGAATTCCATCTGCTACAAACCGTGGCCTGCATGTCCTTGCATGAAATCCCAGCAGGGATGATACAAGTAGAATCACGTCTGACGCCTCAACCCCCCCCCCCCCCCCCCCCCCCCCCAATTATTCTGAATATTGCATTGTCCTGGAATGACTTCTCGGATACTTATGTGGGTAGTGTTGGTATTCTCCACCTTTATGGCGGCACGCTACACCCCTCCTGGTATCGCCCGAGATTATCCTCAGACACATCCTGATCGCCGCCCTCCAGCACAGCGAGGGGTGGGAAAGGCCGGGATGGGTGACAGGCAGAGACGTCACATGGATGAGACACATCAGTACAATGTAGCGCAAAGCAAGCGTCTCGCTCAGTCCTGCACGACCTCAGGCCTTCCAGTCGCCAAAGGAACTACAAGTGTCAGCATGCCACGACAACCAGCGACAATGGCCGAAAAAGTTGGCTCTTCTACCCCTGTGGCTGTAGGCAATGTCACAGCAATACAAGAGGGTACACGTGACTAAGAACGTGAGGTGCTTTCTAAAGTCCACTTAGAAGAATTTGTTGGACAAATACAAGCAGCTGATTGGCTGAGAGCCTCTCCTAGATTTGATAAGACTCTCTAGGGCACTGGAGGCCTCTTTCTTCGAGTCCCTGCTCTTGGTGTATTGCCAAATATCTACAAGTGGCCAATATATTGCATTTTATTTAAAGAAGTGTGAGATTTAAAAAAAATAAAACACATACATACCTCGCCTCCATGCTGCAGCTGTCCCACCTTGGCTCCAACACCGAGAGATCACATGACCACCAATTGCTCAGTTCTTGATCTGCTTCAAGCAGAGAGTGCCGATGGCCAGTCACTGCTCTCCAGCGCAGGAGTGCGGGACCAGATGGCTCTGGCCACCGAGAGGCTCCAGCTGTTGATTAGGCATCTGAGTGCATCCCAGCAATAATTGTCGGGATCCGTCCAGATCCTGGAGCGGCTCTGCCATGTCAACTGATAGCGGGCAATAGCCCACTATGGGTCACAGGAGAACAAAAGTAAGTGCACTCCTATGACTGGCAAGAGAAATATAGCCAAAAAGCTTTGGCCATACTTCTCTTTTAATCATACTGCTATTGAGAACATTGGAAATATCCATGGATTTTGAAAAGGCCGAATTCAGCAACGGGAGCAAATCAGTATAGGGGGGGCCGGAAAACGAATTGATTGGTGGACACCTTGATTGGTGGACACCTCCTGAAGAGCCATAAGCCTCATACACACGATCGGACCGTGGACCAACTTTCCTGTGGATTTTTGTCCAAAGGGCGTTGGCCCCAAGTTGGTATTGCATACACACGGCAGGACTTTTTTCAGCCAACTTTCACCAAATCACTTGGTTTTTCTGCTCTTTACCGCCACCTTTGGTCAACTTCTGTATTGTTGTCTGATCTTTTGCATTGGTTCTGCATTGGTTTGTACAGAAGTCCGTTGGTTTTGTGTACACACGGTCGGACTTTGGTCCATCAGACTTTTGTTGGCAGAAAGTTGGTCCGTTCGCACAGCCAACAAAAGTCAGATGAAACCTGGAAAAAGTTGGTCCGATGGAGCGTACACACGGTCGGATGTTGGTCCAAAACAGCTAATTTGCATGTTGGTTGTCAAAAAGTCTGATCGTGTGTACGGGCCTATAGGGTGATGGGACCAGACCGTGCTCTTTACCACCGGGATCCATCGCTGTTTCTAGTGCGACTTTATCATTGAACTTAGCAGATCATCATGTTTAACCTCTTTCATTCCCTTCTCGTACTGAGAAAGTAAAGGATTGGCCAGGTCTTACCATTTGGAGAATGGGTTACGGGGCACTCATGGTGGCCCCCCCAGGGCACTCATGGTGGCCCCCCCCAGGGCACTCATGGTGGCCCCCCCCCAGGGCACTCATGGTGGCCCCCCCCCCCCCCCCAGGGCACTCATGGTGGCCCCCCCCCAGGGCACTCATGGTGGCCCCCCCCCCCCAGGGCACTCATGGTGGCCCCCCCCCCCAGGGCACTCATGGTGGCCCCCCCCCCCAGGGCACTCATGGTGGCCCCCCCCCCCCCAGGGCTCTCATGGTGGCCCCCCCCCCCAGGGCACTCATGGTGGCCCCCCCCCCCAGGGCACTCTGCTGTCAAATCAGAGGTGGGATTGGCAAGGTATAACCACACAAAAAGGGAAGGTTTACACTACGGCATTGCATTCGCACTCATGAAGGTCGCACTCCAATGACATCACCGGCAGAGCCAGCAAGCAACATACTCCTTCCTAACATAGAATATCAGATATTTACACTAAAGTCAGCTGTGGCTGGTCCTCTTGTGATAACGACAAATTCCAATGAATGCCTTTGAGAATTTCTTGGGGGGAGGAGCACAGCTGAAGGTGTACACAGGTGACGTTATACAGGTATGAGGAGGACCCGTCACGCGTTATACCTACAAGGGGTAGAAATGTCACATGTGGCTGAATGCCGCGACCTTTGAGCTGGTAACACAAGCGACTTTAAAACCACTTTGTAATGTTTCCCCATTGTCCTCCCAGCCCTCCCTGTCATACCTAATGCCTCTATGAAGGAGATTATCTACACTGGCGCCTTTCACACTGATTACATTACATTGATGTCCTGCTCTGACCGATTGACATCAGAGAGCTCTGATTGGACGAGGACTGGCTAGTGCTATCAGTATTCCAATGGTCGGATCGGTGGGATATGCAACTTCCTACATTAAAATTAAAGTGGTTCTAAAGGCTGAAGGTTTTTTTTTTTTTTTTTCCCCCCCTTTGTGCATTCCATGCATTAAAAAAGGCAAAAAGAAAATAAAAGAAAAAGAAAAATGTGTGCAGCTCCCCCGCCCAACCCAGCTCCCCCTAATACCTACCCAAGTCTGCACTCGATCTAGCGATTCTTTTCACCCGGTGATCCTGCCAGTAACACCCTACCTGGCCTGGGGTGACAACGTTCACTCACAGTGCCATGAGGAGCAGAGTTGTCAACCCACCTCCCTTACCCTGTTTTCCATAACATAGAAGGGAGGTGTTCTGTAGTTCACAGAGGAGAACTGGACAGGGGACGACAACACTGCAGGGTGAACAGGACAACACTTGATTTTTGACAGGATTAACCGGTATACATTTTTTTGCACAAGACATTGTGAAGAGTGAAGAGGCTTTGGGGGACATAACGCACAGTGTAGTATTACAGCTTATTTTTCTACCCCTAGACTTGAAGTTGTTCTAAAGCCTAAACAAGTTTCAACTTAATGCATTCCTTGCATTAAAAGGGACAAAAAAAAAAAAAAGGAAGGAGGAAGAAGAAGGAAGAAGAAAGGAAGAAGGAAGAAGGAAGAAGAAAGAAGGTTTAGGCATCGGCCTTCCCCCTTTTACTCCTTATTTGATCCAGCGCCGATCACGTCTGCAGCTCTTTTCTCCCCTCACTTCCCGGTCTCACAAGCTTTGCTGGGGCACCGGGAGCTAATGGCTGCCAGTGTTGTCAATCAAAGCCAGTGATGAGGTAGAGGCGGGTGAGGTCAAGTCCCGCTGTCTGTTTTAATGACTGCAGTAGCGGGGCTTGGGAGCGAGCAAGCACAAGTGCCTCAATGGGAAGCAGCTTCCTATGGGGGCACTGGATAGAGAGAGGGGCCAGGAGCACCAGCAAGGGAAGAAGAGGGAGGGGCCAGGAGCCCCCGCAAGGGAAGCAAGAAGAGGGAGGGGCCAGGAGCCCCCGCAAGGGAAGCAAGAAGAGGGAGGGGCCAGGAGCCCCCGGAAAGGGAAGCAAGAAGAGGGAGGGGCCAGGAGCCCCCGGAAAGGGAAGCAAGAAGAAGAGGGAGGGGCCAGGAGCACCAGCAAGGGAAGCAAGAAGAGGGAGGAGCCAGGAGTGCCAGCAACGGAAGCAAGAAGAGGGACCAGGAGGTAAGAATATTCTTTTTTTAATTTCTACCTTTACAAATCGCTTTAACAAGAATTTAATCCTTGCTAGGGGAGAATGGGTATGCCACTGCAAGGGTAGATTTTAGAGCTGAGAGAAACAAAACAAAAAAAAAAAAAACACTCCTCATGAAAACTCCTGGGATGTAGGACATCATATGTGACATCATTTTGGCCTAGGAGAGAAACCAGGAAGTAACTGGAGAAATATGATAAAGTTTAAAACCAATTAGAATATACTTTCCTATTTACTAGCGCTAGCAGCATAAGGAGTACAAATAATTCATAATGAGTGACAGAGTTTAGTTCAGCTGTAAGGATTTCATTACTACCCTCAGTTAGATTTTAACCCTGCAGCCGGTCACTGATCTACAAACTTGTTCCAGATCAGGGATCTAAAATCAAAGGATGGCCATGATAAATTAGATAACAAAACGCTTCCAGAAAAAAAGAAGGTCAGGTATTGCAATCTGCATATTTCCTTAATGAAGATGATGGATGAGGTCACGATTGTTAAAGTATAACTTAAAAGTTTAGTGTTGGATGGAGTGCAAAGGGATTAGAGCAGTTTTTATAGCTGTCGTGGCCTCCATTAGGGAGATTCACCCTCCTCCATTAGTCCTGTTTACCATAATCATTGAAAGTAACAGAAATCCCAAATTTTGGGTTGTCACAGGAAAAGTAACAGAGGGGAAATCTTCCAATTGGCACACCAGTTCTGGTGACCCGAGGGGTCCCCCCCCCCCCCCCCCCCAAGGATAGCCCTTAAT
Source organism: Lithobates sylvaticus (assembly GCA_028564925.1). Lineage (NCBI taxonomy): Eukaryota > Metazoa > Chordata > Amphibia > Anura > Ranidae > Lithobates > Lithobates sylvaticus. Next base: position 269,324,634 of record CM053032.1, read on the forward strand.
TTGCAGGGATTTTCTATCACTTCCCGTTTTGGCTATGGGACAGGAAGTGAAGGGAAATCTCCAAAATGGGACACAGATGGCAAAAAAAAAAAAAAAAAAAACTCCTCCTTCCTTCCTCTATCCAAAATGAAAAAAAAGAATCTTTTAAAGAATCATACTTCTAGGTGGATGCAGCATCTGTCCCCGGGCGCCTCGAACACTGAGAACCGAGCGATCAAACACCGCCAATCACTCGGTTCTCAGAGCTTCGTGAGCAGAGAGCTGTAGATGGTCAGTCACAGCTCTTCGCTCTGCCCCCTCCACACTCATTGGGGTGCTGGGCTGTGGAGGGGGGGGGGGGGGGGGGGCGGCTGGCTCAGGCTCTCAGCGAGCCTGGAGGCTGAACACGGGCATCGGTCCAGGGATCTTGCGGATCCCGACTTTGGCTCCATTACTTGGCGAGTCTTCAACAAGAAGGTAGTGGTTGCATTTTCAGAATTTCTACTCACTACTTCCAGGTTTTCTATTGAAACAATGGAATCACATCAAAACACATCTCAGAGCATGCGTCAGGACGAGTGTTAACACATATCATGATAGACATTGACCAATGGCGACCCTGCCATTGGTGTCAGTGGGACCAATGGTGACCTGTTTGCGTGTTCATTTGAGTCTATGGCAATCAAGGAGCATGAAAGTCGGGCCAAAGTGGTGCACGAACCTTTGTAAAGTTGCTGTGATTTTAAGTCACAAATATTTGAAAAGCGGTCACTTAAAAACATGGGGTGCGACCTGTCATGCGACTTGTTGTCCAAAGTCGCACAAGCTTTAACTCGGGGGGGGGGGGGGGGGGACCCATGCAGTGGGGGACAGCCCCCACTGCATAGGGGCCAACGACTCATTTTTGTCAAGGGGAGAAGAGAGCCAAGATATACTTACCTAATCTGCCGATCCTTTCCGCACAAGACCAGTACCTGCCGCTTCTGCCCCACCCCCTGCAGTCCAGCAATTTTGTACGGTAAGACTGTTCCTGATGTCACTACGCCATAGACCGGCCCTGGACGTGAGGAAGGCAAGAACAGGCCACGGCTGGAAGTTGGGGAGCGCCGTTTTACAGAGGATCGAAGGATGGGGCGAGCATAAGCTCCATGTTCACCCCTAGTCAAAACAAGCAGTTAACTCTGCCAACCAACCGAACCATCTGCTGAGGTTGTGGTGACTTTATAGGTTAGGAACATGCAACCTTCCATAGGCACAAGGAGAGATAAATCTGTCCCCATACAGTATTTAAAAGGTCGCTCTCAATGCCCAAGGGGTCCAAATCCTAGATCCTCTGGAGTCCTCAGGTGTCAGGGTCCCAATCCTGGATCCTCTTTGGGGTTCTCAGGTGGCAGGGTCCCAATCCTGGATCCTCTTTGGGGTTCTCAGGTGGCAGGGTCCCAATCCTGGATCCTCTTTGGGGTTCTCAGGTGAATGAATGAATGAATGACTTGTATAGCGCAACCTATGCGAACTGAATCGCCTCAGGGCGCTTTTCGCCACTGGTGTCCATCTGTGGTATAGTGCGGTCCTTGCCCTGTGGGGTCCTGACACGCTTACAAACACATACACATACACATACAACATACACATATTTGGCCAATTTTATCGACAGGATCTAATTAACCTACCAGCATGTCTTTGGAGTGTGGGAGGAAACCGGAGTACCCGGAGGAAACCCACGCAAGCACAGGGAGAACATGCAAACTCCAGGCAGAAGGTGTCATGGTCGGGATTTGAACCAGCGACCCTATTGCTGCTAGGTGAAAGTGCTAACCACTACACCACTGTGCTGCTGAGGTGGCAGGGTCCCAATCCTGGATCCTCTTTTGGAGTTCTCAGGTGGCAGGGTCCCAATCCTGGATCCTCTTTTGGAGTTCTCAGGTGGCAGGGTCCCAATCCTGGATCCTCTTTTGGGGTTCTCAGGTGGCAGGGTCCCAATCCTGGATCCTCTTTTGGGGTTCTCAGGTGGCAGGGTCCCAATCCTGGATCCTCTTTTGGGGTTCTCAGGTGGCAGGGTCCCAATCCTGGATCCTCTTTTGGGGTTCTCAGGTGGCAGGGTCCCAATCCTGGATCCTTCTTTGGGGTTCTCAGGTGGCAGGGTCCCAATCCTGGATCCTCTTTGGGGGCGTCAGGGTCCCAATCCTGGATCCTCTTTGGGGTTCTCAGGCAGGTGCTGGAACAGCCAAATTAGATGAGGTCTAAAAAAAATCTTGGTGGTGGTCCGAGCGGCAGAGGCACTCATTGCCATGTGCTTGTGAATCCAGCCTAAGCCATCAGTTTGAAAAAGAAAAGATCAATGGTGGCCTCTATTTCCAGGTGACAGGAGTCGATGTGAAGACTTTCAGGGAGGGTTCCCACCTCACCCTCATTAACAGCTTCCCATGTAAATATATTATACCAAACCTGATATCCAGACTTGTCTGTACTTGGCTGCCCACGCACAGTACGTTGCCAAGAAGGTGCCCCCACCCTACACAACAAGAAACCTCAAACCTGTGTTAATGTTTGGGGTGACACGAGAAAAGGGTGGGACCAGGAAGTTTTTACCTGCAGAGAAAAATCGAACACGCATCCGTCACCCGGACCAGGCACATTGAGACAGGGTGACTCAGCATGTCAGATGGGATACAGAATGTGCATAGAAAGACTGTCTTCCATAATCCTCATCCAATTCCAAGATCAGAAAGGAATCAAGAGACCGGGTCATCCTTCCCATGCGGGGCAAAGTGGCATGCCCCCCCCCCCACCCCGGGTTTGCCTAAACGCACAAACAGGAACTTTATGATTGCTGGGTAATCTTTGGTGGCCACTGTATTACCTCAGGGGTCTCCATACTTTCTAAATAAAAAGGTCCAGTTTATGATCCTTCAGACGTTAGGATGGCCGGGCTGTAGTCATTGGGAATAGAAACTGCCCCAACATTAGTAGGAGTAGACAAAAGTCTGAGCTGTGGTCAGTAGGAAAAAAATTTAAATTACATAGCGCCTGTGGTCAGGAGGAGGCGGAATGGTGACCCGCCATTGGGTGGCAGTGGGACCAAATGGTGACCCGCCGTTGGGTGGCAGTGGGACCAAATGGTGACCCGCCGTTGGGTGGCAGTGGGACCAAATGGTGACCCGCCGTTGGGTGGCAGTGGGACCAAATGGCGACCCGCCGTTGGGTGGCAGTGGGACCAAATGGCGACCCGCCGTTGGGTGGCAGTGGGACCAAATGGCGACCCGCCGTTGGGTGGCAGTGGGACCAAATGGTGACCCGCCGTTGGGTGGCAGTGGGACCAAATGGTGACCCGCCGTTGGGTGGCAGTGGGACCAAATGGTGACCCGCCGTTGGGTGGCAGTGGGACCAAATGGTGACCCGCCGTTGGGTGGCAGTGGGACCAAATGGTGACCCGCCGTTGGGTGGCAGTGGGACCAAATGGTGACCCGCCGTTGGGTGGCAGTGGGACCAAATGGTGACCCGCCGTTGGGTGGCAGTGGGACCAAATGGTGACCCGCCGTTGGGTGGCAGTAGATTAACGGTGACCCGCCGTTGGGTGGCAGTGGGACCAATAGGGCTTCATAAGGAACAAACACGCATGAATTCCAGATATGTCACTTTGCCAAGGCTTTGTCAGCTGCAGGCACCGGCATTTACATGATTGTGCCATCTGGGTTGGCACCTCTGTTCAGGAAGCATATGATGACCCTGGATGATGCCTAAAAAAAAAAAAAAAAAAAAAAAAGGGGGGGGGGGGGGGGGGGGGGGTGGCTCCTTCCTTCCCACAAGAAATGCAGATGAAGACGTTGGCGGGGGGGGGGGGGGGGATGGGGGGGGAGGTGTTACACTTGGGTGTTAAGCTATACCTGCCGACCCACAACTTGTTCTACATTGGCAGCATTGGTCTATGTGTTCTATATTGATTATAAAAGTTGATAATTGGGTTCATGTTGGGTCTTCTAGATTCTGAAAGACAACCTACATATATAGTATAAGAAAGAAAGAAAAGAAAAGAAAAGAAAAGAAAAGAAAAAGAAAAGAAAAGAAAAGAAAAGAAAAGAAAAGAAAAGAAAAGAAAAGAAAAGGCTCCCACTGTGTCAGCAGTAGCAGTGTGGTGGTCCCATCCCTAAGTGTAGACGAAGAAAAAAACCCTGAATGGGACTTTGACAGACCACCATCACATGCAAAGAAACTATAAAATATAGTGTTTATTAATACAAAAAATGATAAAAAAAATAGGCGAGTAGCATCTGAGCGATATGCAATACAATAAAAAATTGAACATTACAACAGCGCTTATGCTCCCATAGGGGTACAAGACAAGGAGTAAAGACTGATCTCACTCAACGGTGACGTGGCCGACATGCGTATGCGGATAAGACGGGAGCGGCATCTATCCACTGATTATTTTTTATCTAAATTTTTGCACTAATAACTGCAGGAAAAGGCAGCTGTTAAAGCCATAAACAGTCTCCGCCGAGTACCTGCCAGGTGGAGGAGAAGGCCAAACCTGTCTATTGTCTAACAGTATTAGGAGTGCGTGTCATTGAACAGGACGGTGTTCATTAATTCATGTTCTGTATAAGTGAAGATGAATTATTAATAACGGGGATAACTGAAATGTTCAGCTTAAAGTGGGAGGACTCCAGGTGCAACCCAAACCTCATATCCTGCACTCCCGCAAGCCTCCTCATCCCACCTGTAAATACAATGACAGGCTTATGTATGTAGACACAAACGCTCTACAGGGTGACAGCAACAGTCATTGTGAGATGGACAGGTGGAGTGGTCTGCAGAACTGCACTGTGACGTCACCTGCTTAAAGTGGAGTTCCACCCACTTTTACAACTCTTCAGCATTCCTCACCAAAGTGTGCACTTTAAACGAATTGGATCTTTTTAAATTTTTTTTCTCAGCACCTACTGTATATCTGCGGTATTCATTTTTCACTTCCTCCTCCCTGGCCGCGGCCCATCGCATCATCTCCTGTTTGCAATGCCTCCTGGGAAGGGACGGCAACTTCCTCTGACACTGCCGTTGCTATGGAAACCTGACCTGAAACCTATTACACTGCCTGTGCTGCACTGAGCATGTGCGAGATCTGCAAGGATGAGATCCAGGAAGAAATACAGTCTGGCTTCAGATGCCCACACTTAAGATGGCCACGGCCTGCTGTAAGTTTATAAAATAACAAACTACTTCTATAAACTAACAAAACCGACCTTAGTTTACAAACTAACTTTACTAGAATACATTAGGCTTGTGTATTATAGGGGTATTTTTATTTAAAAAGTATAATTTCGGCCGGAACACCGCTTTAAGTGTCACCCCCTGCAACCAGGGAGGCATATGGACTCTAGCCACCCCTTCTGTCCCAGGATAATCCCACAGTGACTGTCCACCAGCCATTAACTGCTGAGCTTGCCCGTGGTCTTCTGAGGACCAGTTCTGACTCCATATCCAATATTTCTATTAGTAGAATATTACTTGTATTATAGATCACTATAATGGGCCAGGATACTCAAGGGACTTGCAGAGACTGGGAGCTTGCAACCAAAGAGTACAGAAGGAGCTTGGGATAGGGACAGCCATGCACTCTCTCTTTCTCCCAATACCCCCCCCCCCCAAAAAACAAAATATATAAATTAAAAAAACCACCACACACACACACACACACACACACACACACACACCCCATTCCCCCTTTAACTCTACACATAAAAATAATAATAATAATAATAATAATCCCATTCTAAAAGCCCAAAATAAGTACCCAATCTGTAGTCATGTGACACACTGGAAACCAAGCCTTCTCTCTTCTGGACTGTAGAGTGGGAGGGCCCTCCTTTGGGTACCTACGTTGCTGCCTGCCTGATGTGGACACATCCTATTGGCTGTACCATTGCGGGAAGGAAGTTAGTGACTGATCTCACCAGGGGTGACGCAGCGGATATCTGGATATGGTGGGAGCGGCATGCTATCTGCCAATTACGTTTTATCTAATTTTTGCAGTTTTATCTCTAGGAAGAGGCAGCAGTAAATCCATAAACAGTCTCTGCCTATCACCTGCTAGGTGGACGATAAGACAAAGCAGTGATAGTATTAGGTGGAAGTGCATTTAACAGGTCTGTCATTATGTTTTCTATAAAAAAGATAAAAATTACTGATAATTTGGAGCCAACTGTCTATTGACTGTCCAATGGTAGGTCACTGAGGATCCAGAAGACCAAATGATGCAATAACTAGGGGACCCGTTGGCTGTGGGTGTGAAGATAAATTAGGTGGGAGTGCTCGTCATTGAACAAGACTTTTATTTGGTTTTCTACGAGGTGAAGATAAATTGATAATTCAGAGCCAATTGCTTATTGGCTGTATAACGGTAGGTCCTCGAAGGATTTGAAGACCAGAAGATGCAATAACTAGGGGACCCGTTGGCTGTGGGTGTAAAGATAAATTAGGTGGGAGTGCTCATCATTGAACAAGACTATCTTCACCTCGTAGAAAACCAAATAAAGTCTGGTTCAATGACGAGCCCTCCAACCTAATTTATCTTCACCCACAGCCAACGGGTCCCCTAGTTATTGCATCTTCTGGTCTTCAGATCTTTCGAGGACCTACCGTTGGACAGCCAATAGGCAATTGGCTCTGAATTATCAATTTATCTTCACCTCGTAGAAAACCAAATAAATTAATAATTCAGAGCCAATTGCCTATTGGCTGTCCAACGGTAGGTCCTCGAAAGATCTGAAGACCAGAAGATGCAATGACTAGGGGACCTGTTGGCAGTGGGTGTAGACTTCAGTGCTGTATCACTGGTCTCCACAACTGGGAGATGTGCCAGCGAGGTAGTACAAGGGTGATTTTCCTCCCACAACCAAAGACAAATTCTGGTGGATTATAATGCTTTTCCATGAAATGGGTCTAGTGTGGCATTTGTGGGGCTATTAGACAGGCTGTCTATTGGCTGTCCAATAGTAGGTGCTCTAAGGATCCAGAAGACCAAACGATGCAATAATGAGGGGTCCGTTGGCAGTGGGTGTAGACTTCAGTGGCGTATCACTAGTCTCTACAACCAGGAAAAGGTGCCGATGCGGGGATGTCGAGGATGATTTTCCTCCCACAGATCGTTTTGTCGGATTATAATGCTTTACCATGAAATGGGCCTGGTGTGATATCAGAGGGGATATTAGACTAATCTCCACGGCTGGGACTAAAGGGGATGAACCAGGGATTTTCGTTGCCTTTGTTGGTCACCTGCTAAGTGGACAATAAAGCCAAAGAGCAACAGTATTAGGTGGGAGAGCTCATCATTGAACAGGACTTCATTAGGTTTTCTACGTGGTGAAGATAAATTATTGATAATTCAGTGAAAACTGCTTATTGGCAGTCCAAGCGGCAGGTTCTCTAATGCCGCGTACACACGAGGGGAATTTCCATCAGAAAAATCTTGGATGGTTTTTCCGACAGAATTCCGCTCAAGCTTGGCTTGCATACACACGGTCACACAAAAGTTTGCTAAACTTTCGACCGGCAAGAATGCAGTGACGTACAACACTACGACGAGCCGAGAAAATTAAGTTCAATGCTTCTGAGCATGCGTCGTATTGTTTCCGAGCATGCGTAGGAATTTTGCGCGTCGGAATTGGTACAGGCGATCAGAATTTCCGATCGGAACTTTTTCAGACCGAAAAATTGAGAACATGCTCTCAATCTTTTGCTGGCTGGAATTCGGCCAGCAAAAGTCCGATGGGGCATACACACGGTTGCATTTTCGGACCAAAAGCTCTCATCGGACTTTTGCTGCCGGAATTTCCACTTAAGGATCCAGAAAACTGAAGAGCAGCTGATGCAATAATTAGAGGACCTGTTGGAAGCAGATTAATGCCGCGTACACACGAGCGGACTTTGACGGACTAGGTCCGACGGCATGGGCGTCCGCAGCAGGGGGCAAGGGGGGTCAAGTGCCCCCCCCTGGAATCAGCAAGGTGTCCGCACAAGACAAGTGGGTGTCCGTGAGCTGAGCGGTCCGCCACAGACTTTTTTCTGAGCCTGCTGACTGCTGCTGCTCTCTGACGTTATCTGACAGACTCACTCGCTCGGACGCTCGGCTCCACCTCCAGTCCCTACCCCACTGTGTAGAGAGAGTCGAGAAGATGTAGATCCAGCCAGCTCTGCCCACAAGGGGAGTGGTGATACTCCGGTGATCCATTGCCCCACCGTATGTCCCCCTCTAAATTAGGCTGCTTGGCAGGATCGTTGTCTGTAAAAACATCAATCATGTGGGCAGAGCACAAATCCCTCCCTCCACCCCGCAGCTTAACTATTGGGCACTCTCTGCTATGTAACGGCACCTTCTGTGAGGAGAAAGGCAGTGATTGGGCAGGAATAAGGGAAGGGGTGTGGCCAGCCTTTAAGGATCAGCCGTGGCCACGTCTCCTGCCTCTGGATGATAGAAGCGCGGTCTTTTTGAAACTGGGTGGCATCAGGAGAGTAAGTGAAGGTGTCCGGGAGAAGCAGAAGTTACACATGTAGAGGAAATGGGAAGTGGCCGAGGACCGGCAATAGCAGAAGAACAAGGAGTGGGTCTGGTGAGCCAGAGATTACTTCTTAGGCACATCTAGTGTTTACACAGATTTTAAATGGAGTGACTGTGTATGCATTTCCAGACTCTGCAACTCTTATCTATCCACTTGTTATCTCAGCTTGGATAAGGTCAGCCACTGTTTGCTCCAGGACACAGGGATCCCCTTAACCCTTCACCAGCCAGCTTTCTAGGTTATGAGCTTCATTCTTCATGGGTTTATAAGGTACACTGGCTCCAATACTCATACAGTACAGATGTTTTCATCATACAAGATCAATGTTTTCATACAAGATCAAAATATGGGCACCCACAACATGTATTGCTGTATAAAAAGATCTACATTCTCTAGGTTATTTATATGGGCATGGTATGCCTGAGTAACTTCCAATACAAAGTGAAGATGAATTTCCAGTGGAAATTAGAAATACTTAATCAGACAAAGGTTTCTCAAACCTTTACATGTCTGCGCTTTTTGTGACAATGACTAAGCCCCTCCCATTTATTACATTGTTGAAAAGGGGCGGAGCATGAGTGACCTTAAAATGATGCCCCCCCCTGAAAAAAGTTCTGCGGACGCCCATGTCCGACGGTCTTTCCGACTTGGCCACACACAATCACACTAAAGTTCAATGGATTCGAATGTGACGACGTACAACTGGACTAGAATAAGGAAGTTTGTAGCCAATAGCTGCCCTAGCGTCGTAGTTTGTCCGTCGGACTAGCATACAGATGAGCGGATTTTTCCATAGGAACTGGGTCCAGCGGGAAAATTTGAAACATGTTCTATTTCTAAAGTCTGTCGGATTTTTCGAAAGCAAAAGTCTGGAGCCCACACACACGATCAAATTGTCAGACGGATTCGTTCCGTCGGACCTTTGCTGTTGAAAAGTCCGGTCGTGCGTACGCGGCATTAGACTTCAGACACCACAACCAAGAGAGGTGCAGATGAGGGAGTAAAAATTATGATTTTTTTCCTCCCACAACAATGCTGGACGATTGTGAAGTTTTACCATGAATCGGGTCTAGAGTGACATTAGCTGGGATAGTAGACTGACTGCCTATTGGCTGTCCAACACTGGATCCTCTAATGATCCTGAGGACCGAATGATGCAATAACTAGGGGGACCTGTTGGAAGCGGGTGTAGACCGGTCTCCACAATCAGGAGAACTGCCAATGCAAGGGTGATCTCCCCCCACAACCCGAGACAATTCTGGTGGATTATTTTTTACCATGACATGGGTCCAGTGTGACATTAGTGGGGAATATTCGATGGACCGCCTATTGGTTATCCAATGGTGGGTCCTCTAATTCCGCGTACACACGTTCGGACTTTGTCCGCCGGACCTAGTCCAGCGGGACTTCCCCACACACGCCCGGACTTCCGAGCGTGTGACTTGCCCACACACGCCCGGACTTCTCCGGCGGACAATCCGCTGGAAAAAGTCCGCGGGAATGAACGGACTTTCCAATGAGCGGCAAGTCCGTTCATTTCAAAAGTCCGGCGGACTAGCCTACTAACGGCGGGATTGTCCGCCGGACTGCCAACTGACAATTTTAAAACAAAAAAAAACTTAAAACCTAGTCCGCCGGACTTTTGGCGCCAAAAAGTCCGCCGGCGCCCACACACACGAGGGGATTGTCCGGTGGACTTGAGTCCAGCGGACAATCCCGCGGGATAGTCCCTTTGTGTGTACGCAGAATAAGGATCCAAAAGGCCGAAGACCAGATGATCCAACAACGAAGGGACCCATTGGCAGTGGGTGTAGACTTCAGTGCCATATCACCAGTGTCCAAAACCAGGAGAGGTGCCGATGGGCGAGTACAAGCATAAATTTTCCTCCCACAACCAGAAATCATTTACCATGAAAGTGTGAAATCAGGAGGATATTGGACTGAAGGGGGATGACCCAGGGATTTGTCACTGGAGTCAAGGAGAGCCTTCACATACCGTAGATCAGCTGTAGGCATATGCAACAATTCAGCTGTTGTGGAACTATAAATCCCATGAGGCATTGCAAGACACCCCCCCCCCCTCTCCAGGAGCAGAGGCATGATGGGATTTGTAGTTTTATCACAGCTGAAGATCCAAGGTGGTCTACCCCTGCTGTAGATGGGGAATGGTGGTCTCTTCACAAGCTCCTGGGTGTCAGGCGGTGTCAGTATCTGCGTGGACGCCTGCCTCTAATTAGTGAAGCGCGATGAATTAATTGCCATCAATTTATTGACATCTTCCCTAACGCTCTGCAGCTGGGGGATTAATCATTACAGGAGGAGATCTTGGACAGGGAAGTGAATGAGAATGGCGGCTCGAGCTGGCGGGACGCACAGCAGCCGACAACCAAAATACAGCAAGCGTCTGCTTTACCTCCAACACAAATCCATATTTATTATTATGTCCAGAACTAAGGCGGGGGGGCGGGGGGAGTATTTATGTCAGCAGCACTCTGTATGGAAACTTCCTGGAGGGAAACCTGAAAATGACAATGGCCTGGACTGCTCTCCATTTCCTGTGCAATTCAGATACAATTAGAGATTAAGGAGCTGAAGAGCGACAGATCACTTTGCTTTGCTCTGAGACAGGTGCCCCTTAGGGCCTATTCACATTATTGCATTAGCGCAACGCCATGTAACATGCGTCCCTATGGACTTTTCTGATGGATGTACATTGCAGTGCTTAACATCCATAATTGTACTAAAGCAATTCCCTGAGGGTCTAATCTAGGGGGGTCTTCAAACTACGGCCCTCTAGTTGTTCAGGAACTACAATTCCCATAATGCCTAGTCATGTCTGTGAATGTTAGAGTTTTACAATGCCTCGTGGGACATGTAGTTCTGCAACAGCTGGAGGGCCGTAGTTGGAGGATCCCTGGTCTAATCCTTCCCCCTAAAGTGATCCTGAGCTTTGCCAAGGTAGGGCAAAGCAAGAACAAGTTCAACGAGTTCAGATTAAAAAGAGACACGGGCACTTTGCCCACTAAATGCAGTGACAGTGTCTCCCAATGACCCCCCTCCCTCATCATGGTATACTCACCCATCTACAATCTCTTACCACCCTCCTACACAGTTGAATCCCTCACTGGGTTGCTCTAAGGCAGTGCTGGTCAATTTGCTTTAAGTAGTGGGCCTCAGGGGTGGCCCCTGATATCAATAAAGGGCCACACAATATTCAGCAATTGTAATGGTACAGAAAACCATCAGACTGCAGATGTGATACAAGAAATTGTCAGAGATCATTTGAGAAAGAAAGAAAAACAACAAGAAAAGAAAGAAAGAAAGAAAAACAACAAGAAAAGAAAGAAAAACAACAAGAAAAGAAAGAAAAACAACAAGAAAAGAAAGAAAAACAACAAGAAAAGAAAGAAAAACAACAAGAAAAGAAAGAAAAAAACAACAAGAAAAGAAAGAAAAACAACAAGAAAAGAAAGAAAAACAACAAGAAAAGAAAGAAAAACAACAAGAAAAGAAAGAAAGAAAGAAAGAAAGAAAGAAAGAAAGAAAGAATTCACCTACTTTTTGTGCTCTTTTTTAGATGGGTTGCTGTGGGAGGTAAAAACAGCCCCCCCCAAAAACCCACACGGCTGAACTGATCCAATACAGCCAGACAGGGCTGTACAGATGCTGCGGGCGCGATGCTATGCCCATGTCACGATGTCAAACTTGCCCATTGAGTTTAAATGGGGGCTGCACCACAACCGCATGAAATGCTCATAACTGAGGCAGTAGTAGGGCAAAATATCAAATCAAGCAGTGAGGAGGCGTTATAACACCTCCTCAGCCCCTGTCAAATTCCCTCTAAAAAGCCATTTGAACGTGGATCACTCTTCAGGGAACACTGCACCTCACCATGAATGTGAAAGAGCCCCAACTTCTATTGGGTTGGCTAAGCACCGAAACACAAGCTCCTATCTTCAAGGATCTAGAGGGCAACACAATAAGTGTTGAAGGGCTGCATATGGCCGCAGGGGCCACAGGTTGGGCACCAAGGCTCTACAGTATCAGGGCTTTCAGGTATGGGGGAACCACGCAACACCTCTCTTATGTGACCAAGTCATCCACCTGGTTAAGCTCCGACACCTTCCAACAGCAGAGCTTACCCAGTATAGACTCTTGCAGCGGGGGAGGGGGGGGGGGGGGGTTGGCAAAGGGAGTTGGGCTATTAGTAGAATCTGTCACTTTGCTATGAATTACAGAAAGGAGAACCAGACCAAAACTAGTTGTTGAGCAGTAGTAGACTTTGCCATAAATGGGTAAAGTGGACTTCTAAGAGACCATGATTATTGGACAATGAAGGCCGAGGAGCACACTGATCAGGTCAACACTCTACTCATACCTATTGTCAACGCACGTGCACCACAGGAGACCGATTGGCTCCTAGTAATAGCCCTGGAATACAAACGGTTATTTCAAAATGAAACGCCAACTTTATATATAATACAAGTTCTAAAAGTAAAAGTAAAACTATTCACTTGACGAAAGCAAAATATTTATTTTGCCCCGTCCCGAATCTGAAGGCCTGACTATCACCAGACTCAAATCAGTTCATCTCCTAATTAAACGCCCCACCTTGTTTCCACCCACCATCTGTGATCAGAACAGACAGACATTGTTGCTGTAAGCAGATCCAGGCGTAGAGTGAAAAAAATGTGTCACCATCACAAACACGCTCACACCCTTATTTTCATTACAATGGAGTGGAAAGGTGACGTAGACGCTTGTATCGCACAGAGGGCTGGAAGAGTGACCTGGCTCTGTGCGAGTGCCGAGACACTACAAGGCCCAGCCAACCCAATGGGGCTTGTGGCTTTTTTAGCAGTTCGGAGGGCTGCTAGGAGGTCCACACTATGGTGGACGGTTATTGGAGAGATACCGCCCATTAAATACGGTATATGAAGCACCCAAAATTAAACAGATAAAAGGAAAAAAAAAACGTAGAGGGTTCTACTGAATCAAGTTGCTGTTCTTGGAGGTCCCAGCTGTGGCAGAGCTGGGGGGACGTGCACCTAAAGTCATCTTTAACACCCCTGAGACTTCACCCACTGGGTCCAGTCTGCAAAGCCTCGCTAGAATGCATCTGGAGGAAGCTTAATGCCGCGTACACACGAAGGGACTATCCCGCGGCATTGTCCGCTGGACTCAAGTCCACCGGACAATCCCCTCATGTGTGGGCGCCGGCGGACTTTTTGGCGCCAAAAGTCCGGCGGACTAGGTTTTAAGTTTTGTTTTAAAACTGTCCGCTGGACTTGGCAGTCCGGCGGACAATCCCGCCGTTAGTAGGCTAGTCCGCCGGACTTTTGAAATGAACGGACGCTCATTGGAAAGTCCGTTCATTCCCGTGGACTTTTTCCAGCGGATTGTCCGCCGGAGAAGTCCGGGCGTGTGTGGGCAAGTTACACGCTCGGAAGTCCGGGCGTGTGTGGGGAAGTCCCGCCGGACTAGGTCCGGCGGACAAAGTCCGAACGTGTGTACGCGGCATTACGGGCACAGCTGCTCCCTGCCCTTGTGAGTACTGGCTGTGCTGCAAGACCTTGGTAACTGTTCTAGTGGGAGATCTGATCCAAGTCAGTCTTCTTTCATGGGGTCCCTACTGCTGGCCTTCCCTTATGCCGCGTACACACGGTCGGAATTCTTGTCGGAAAAAGCTCTGATGGTTTTCCCGTCGGAATTCCGATGGAATTTCGCTCAAACTGTCTTGCCTACACACGGTCACACCAAATTCCGACAGTCAATAACACCGCGGCATACAACACGTTCGACACCACTATAGAAGGGAAGTTTAATGCTTCTGAGCATGTGTCGAATAGTTTCCGAGCATGCGTTGGAATTGCATACACACGGTCGGAAAATCCGATAGAAAGGTTTTCCGTTGGAAAAATTAAGAACAGGTTCTCAATCCAAAGTCCGTCGGAAATTGACAGAAAAAGACCGATGGGCATACACACGGTCGGAAAATCCGATGAAAAGCTCCCATCGGACTGTTTCCATTGGAAATTCCGACCGTGTGACTATTAGCAGGCGATCGATGTACAGAGGTCAGAGTGTACAGGAGGAAAGTCCTCTTACTGAAATTTACAGCCTGGGAGTATCCCACAACCTGCACCTTTTCCCATGTTGGATCACAAAGGACATTTTCCAAAACTGGTTTCCGGTGTCGGTGCGCCTTGGTGAGCCGGTGGCCTCCGCACAAAGAGAGAAGTCAAGTCGTTATCTATTCAGCAGGTCCCACTACGTATACAATCTCTGTACGATATCTTCCCCGAAAGTCACATGATTACTGTACCCGCACCACGAACTGCTCTGACCCAGTCCTACCAAAGCCTTTTCAGGAAGGCAGACAATTAATTTTAAATTGGCAAAACAAAACCACAAATGGAGTAGATGCGAGGCGTGCAACTCTGATCCTATATCTGTCACTCAGAGGTGTTGGTTGGTCTCGATGACTCAACCTTGGCAACTTCACCAAAAGAATGATGGCCTCCCACATTGAGAAGACCAAGTGAAAGCAACAAGAGCACCAGAGGATCATCTAAAAGAGAAACAAAAGTAAAAATGAAGTGGAAAGGTGACGTAGACGCTTGTACTGCAAAGAAGGCTGGAGGGGTGACTTGGCTCTTTGCTGAGACACTACAAGACCCAGAAGACCCAACCACTGAGGCTCTTTAGCAGTTGGAGGGCTGCAGGTGGTCCATACCATGTTGGAAAGTTTTTTAGAGAGACGCCAACCATCACCTATACAATCTCTGGAGAATATCTTTCCCGATAGTCACATGATTACTGTTCCTGCACTACGAACTGCTCTGATGGACAGAGGAACAAAAGTCTCTCCACCAAGATCTTTTCGGTAAGGCAGCCAATTCATGTTAACAGCCAAACGTACCACAAAACGGAGTAGATGTGAGGAGTTCCGCTCTGAGCCGATATCTGTCACTCAAGAGGTGTTGGTTGGTCTTGACGAGTCAACCTTGGCAGCTTCACCAAAAAACGGCTTACCAAAATGGAGAAAAACCAAGTAAAAAGCGACAAGAAGAGCGATAGGAGGATAATCCTAAAGAGGAACTAAATAGTAGACAGAATTAACAGCAGAAGAAGAGACATTCCATCTCTCTTCCGCAATGAAATAAACCTACCTGCCCGCAGTCCCTTCTACAACGTGCAGCTCAGTTACATTTCTGGCACAGTACCCGTGTGCCAATATGACTAACTCCGGCAAACTTGCGGTAGTTACCAAGTGAGTTTAATTACCACCTTAATCAGCCTAACTTCAACTTGTTTAATGAAGCTTTGACAAAAAAGTAGATTGGTTACCATGCACACAGCTGCACCAGATTTTGCACTCTCCTAATTAAATGTGTTCAGGTTTAAAGGGATGGAGGTGGCAACCATATTCGTACCCCATGATTTCCAATGGGTGTCATTCATATCTGTGCGACTTCAAGTCGTACCAATTTCAAAGTAGTCCTTGTGCTACTTTGGTCCGACTTTGATGCAAGTTGAGGGCCCATAGACCTCAAGTCTACACAGGCATTACCTGAAATCGCTGTAAAATCACGCGACTTTGAAGTCGCGGTAGTGTGAAAGGGGGCCTTATAGTTAGGCCCCCTTCCACACCGCCGCGACTTCAAAGTCGTGCGATTACAGGGAATGCCTGTGTAAACTTGGAGGTCTATGGACCTCAACTCGCATCAAAGTCGGACCAAAAGTAGTACAGGGACTACTCTGAAGTCGCACAGATTTGATTGGTACTCATTGAAAATCATGGAGTACAACTTGCCATGCGACTTTGCAGTCCCAAGTCGTAGGACAAGTCGCACAAGCGTGAAAGGGGCCTAAATCAACTCAAGCGCATCCTCTGCAATAAAAACCTGCCTGCCTTGCAAACTGGAGTTTAGTTCCACTGTACAAAAAAAAAAATAAAAAAAAATGTTGCTAACAGGAAAAAGTTTTATTGTAGAAGAGATTGTGTGTCTGTGTCCTCTACAATAAAAATCACCTTAGCCGTCTGCTGCAAGTCTCCAAAGATTGTATGCGGAGCAGAGCATGTGGGGGGGGGGGGGGGGGGAGTATAAAGGTCACACCACTGGAGTGGAGAGAAGTGGACTTTAATTTCACTTTAACTGACGGTACATTCTTAGGACATTCCATTCATTTGAATAGGTTGCATCGCACTGGAACGCAACAAAGTGTGTGCACTACTTTATCCACTTCCACCCCCTTCCTGCCCAGGCCAATTTTCAGCTTCGAATGTTGTCGCACTCCGAATAACAAATTGCACTGTCATGCAACACTGTACCCATATGACATTTTTATAAATTTATTTTTTTAAATTTTTATTTTTTTAGACACAGAGTTTTTTTTTTTTGGTGGCAAGGCCCCTTTCACACGATCGGACCGTTCAGAACCGCCTGTCAGTTTTGATGGCGGATCTGAACGGGCGCTCCATGTTAGTCTATGGAGCGTCGGATGTCAGCGGAGACATGTCCGCTGACATCCGACCCGCCAAAAGCAGACGTATGGCTCTACGTCCAGATCCGTCGCTGGCGGATCGGACCGGGTGAGATCTGATTAAAAACGGACACACTGTCCGTTTTCATCCGATCTCTCCATAGAGACCAGCGGCGCTCGCAAGCCCCTCCCCGCTCAGTGAGCAGAGAGGGACTTGTCATCCGCCGGCTCAGCGGAGATCAACGGAGAGATCTCCCGCTGAGCCGGCGGACAGAGGCGGACTCCGTGCAAGCGGAGTACGCCTCGTGTGAAAGGGGCCTTAATCATCACTGTTTTTTTTTTTCCTAAACGAAAAGGACAAAATAAAAAAAAAAAAAAAAATTTTGCAAATAAGTAATTTTTCTCCTTCTCTGATGTGCGCTGAGGAGGCAGCACAGATGATCAAAGTCAGTGGTGGCTGGTGTTTTTTTTTTCCCCTCGTCGAAAAAAGCTCTGATGGTTTTTCCCGACGGAATTCCGCTCAAACTGTCTTGCCTACACACGGTCACACCAAATTCCGACCATCAAGAACGCAGTGATGTACAACACTACAAACGAGCCGAGTTCAATGCTTCCGAGCATGCGTCGAATTGTTTCCGCACATGCGTAGGAATTTTGCGCGTTAGAATTGCTACAGACGATCGGAATGTCCGATAAAAAACCTTTTCCGTTGGAAAAATTGAGAACACGCTCTCAAGTCTTTGCTGTCAGAAATTCGGCCAGCAAAAATTCCGATGGAGCCTACACACGGTCGTATTTTACGATGAAAAGCTCTCATCTGTCTTTTGCTGGCCGAAATTCCGATCGCGTGTACACGGCATTAGGCTTCCACGATTGTCCCCAACCAGTTTTTGAGAGCTGAATGATGGCCCCGTGTTGTACCTGCCCCTGTTCCTGATCTTGGGTTGCTGCAATGGTCTCCTGACCATCAATGAACAATCACTGACAAATGGATCATGGCACCAACTTTGTTGCACCTGCCCCTTCACCATTCACATAAGTTGCCATACTTGTCCTTGAACCATCCCTGTGTGGTTGCTGAGAACAAGATGATGGCAACAACCTTGTCGTACCCGCCCCTCTCTTTACTTGCATTGCGACTTTTAGTGATCTTGGGTTGTCCCAACAGTCCTGCGACCATCAATGAACAGTCACAAACAACTGGATCATGGCACCAACTTTGTTGCACCTGCCCCTCCAGCATTTAATTGCATTGCAACTTCTAGCAATCTTAGGCTTCCACGATTGTCCCCAACCAGTTTTTGAGAACTGGATGATGGCTCCAACCTGTTGTACCTGCCCCTGTTCCATTGATCTTAGGTTGCTGCAATGGTCTCCTGACCATCAATGAACAATCACTGACAACTGGATCATGACATCAACTTTGTTGCACCTGCCCCTTCACCATTCACTTACATAGGTTGCCACACTTTTCCTGCAATCACCCCCAAACGATTTCCGAGAACTGCATCATGGCACCAACCCGGTTGCACCTGCTCCCCCCTCCTGCACCGTTTACTTGCATTGCAACTTCTAGTCATCTTGAGTTCCCCCAATTATCCTGCAACCATCCCTGACCAGTTCCTGCTCACTGGATAACACCAAACTGGTTGCACCTGCTTCTCCATTATTTACAAGGCTTGACCCCCACGACCACCCCCCGAATGGATGCATCAAAGTCGCACAAGTGTGAATGGAGCCTTGTAGTAATACGGGTGCCGCCATTACAGTTTTGTGCCGTCGTGTCGATTCAGAGCCTCGCTGCCCAGTACATTTTTTGACCTGGAAACAGCATACAGGATGGGAGACTTTTCAGACTTTGCTGGCTGCGTATTTTGTAAGCCAGCAACAAAAAAGTATAGAAACTAGGGCTGCAACTAACGATTATTTTCATGATCGATTAGTTGGCCGATTATTGTTTCGATTAATCGGCTAATAACCTTAAAAAAAAAATATGTGGTGTATAATTTAGTTAATATGTAAAGTTAAAAAAAAAAAAAAAGGCAATTTATTCTTAAATATCTCTATGCAGTGATAAATATAAACAACCAACTATATGGTTAGGGAGCAAAATATCAAATCCACTCTGGAGAATAACAGACAGAAGAGATATACTGTATAAACTATTAGAAGAGACATACTGTTTTTTTGGCCAATTTGTTGTTGGGCAGAATAAAAAACACAAATTGCTGCAAAAACCCATTACATGCTTTTCTGCAGCTTCCCAATTGAAGTATATTGAACCAAAAAAAAGTTTTGCGTTAAAAAAAAAAGTCCCTGACCCTTTCCAAATACGCAGCGGCTGAAAAAAAAGCATAGATGTGAACGTGTCCCATAGGAAACCATGTAATGAACTGTAGTGCGTTTCTGCAAAAAGCACCAAAAAACACATAGATGTGAACCAGGCCTGAGACGTTAAGGCCCCTTGCACACTCGGGCGGTTTGCAGGCGCTATTGCGCTAAAATTAAGCGCCTGCAAACCGACCCGAAACAGCTGTTGCTGTGTCTTCAGTGTGAAAGCCCGAGGGCTTTCACACTGAAGCGGTGCGCTTGCAGGACGCTGGAAAATGTCCTGCAAGCCGCATCTTTGGCTCGCTATAGGAGCGGTATATTTACCGCTCCTATAGCGCCCGTTCCCATTGGAAACAATGGGGCAGCGCTCCGAACCCGTATTGACCCTTTTTCGGCCGCTCGCGGGGGGTAAAACCACCCCGCTAGCGGCCGAAATGCGCTGCTAAAACGCCGGTAAAGCGGCGCTAAATATAGCGCTGCTTTACCGCCAGCGCCCCCACTGCTCCAGTGTGAAAGTAGCCTTAGTAACATAATGGGGTTAAAAAAAATAACTATAATGAGCCCTTTATAGTACAAAAAAAAAAAAAAAAGCAGATAATCACTACTGTAAGGGGTTAATTTTTTTAACGTAGAACTGTGAAAGTAATATTTACAGTAGTGATTATTTGCTCTTTTTGTACTATAAAGGGCTCATTGCCGATTAATCGATTATGAAAATAGTAATCGATTAATTGTCGATTAATCGATTAGTTGTTTCAGCCCTAAAAAAAAAAAAAAAAAAAAAGTATAAAAACCAGGATCAGGTACTTTTTCAAAAGCTCAAAGGACAAATTTGCAAAAGTTGCGGCCGCCCCTGGAAGTGAGACAGTTAGAGGGCCTTTCACAAGACGCAGGATAGGAAGGAAGTCTGACGCAAGCATTTCCCACCACGATGACCTTGCAAGACCCACATTACTACAAAACGCTGACAAAACTGCCCCGACCATCGGGCGCGGGTCTCTCTACCAGTGTGTGACGGTGGGGAGTGTACAACTCCTGACATCACACACACCATGAGACCAGGCCCCGAGCTTCGATCGCTCGTCACAAGAGGCCACGCAACAGTCACATGTCCCAAAGACACACTACAAAGCCTTCTCTGCCAAAGAAAACCTCATCTGACAGCTCTTCGAGCAGGAAGAACACTTTCCGAGACACAATCTCTACAATAGAAAAGAAAAATCAGTCAACAGGAATGCCAAGCGTCACATCACATACCCTCCCAAACAACCCCCACCCAGAGTCATTGGCTGGGCTCAGTCACCTTCTTTCACCTCTCACCTACTTTACACAAAGTGCGATCCACAAAGGTGCAGCTACCTCTGAAGTGACTCTCTTACAAAGGGCTTAAGTCAGCTGCAGGAGGGCTCCCCTCCCCCTCCCCCTGGAGGTTCAGAGTCCTTCGCTGTACCGCCGTGCCCCTCTCGCCTCTTCTACCCACTTGCCTCCAAATTCCACCTTACACACACACCCACACCCACCCTTTTCCTGGGCCCCCGAGTAATTACAAACTTCTGGAAATCACAAGCCGCTCGCTATAATAAAAAAATACTTGTGGTGGTTCTAAATAAAGCTGCTGGCTTAACGTCGGCTTCTGGGCTCGATTTGGAACCCACGACTCTCAGCAAGGGTGGCAAATCAAGCTGGGATTTGTAGTTCAACAACAGCCAGAGAGCAACAGTGTCTTCCTGTACCAACTGCCCAATCGTACGCTTCGTATTAGTCACCGAAACTTCGATAGAACATCAGGAGGACTTGACTACCAAGGCCCAATCGTACGCTTCGTATCAGTCACCGAAACTTCCATAGAACATCAGGAGGACTTGACTACCAAGGCCCAATCTACCGTATATACTCGAGTATAAGCCGATCCGAATATAAGCCGAGGCACCTAATTTTACCACAAAAAAAATGGTAAAACTTATTGACTCCAATATAAGCCTAGGGTGAGAAATGCGCAGCTACTGTAAGGCCCCTTTCACACTGGGGCGGTTTTCAGGCGGTACAGCGCTAAAAATAGCGCCTGTACACCGCCTGAAAAAAACAGCCCTATTCACTCCAGTGTGAAAGCCGGAGGGCTTTCACACCGGAGCGGTGCGCTTGCAGGACGGTAAAAAAAAAGTCCTGCTAGCAGCATTTTTGGAGCGGTCCTATAATGCTCCTTCCCATTGATTTGAATGGGATACCGCGGTAATCCCGCCGCTACGGCGGCGCTCTGTGGGGGATTTTAACCCTTTTTTCGGCCACTCGTGGGGGGTAAAACCACACCGCGAGCGGCCGAATCCCGCGGCTAAAACGACGGTAAAGCAGCGCTAAATATAGCGCTGCTTTACCGTCACCGGCGGCTCCCCGCCCCAGTGTGAAAGGGGCCTAAGTGGAAAAGAGGGTCAACAATGCCCATTTGCAGCCTCACTGTGCCCATTTGCAGCCATAGGTCCCCCGAACTTCAAACTTGGTAGTTAAGGGTTCCTAGATGCCCCCCTAGCTGCAGCCGAAAAATTTGGGGTCTCTGGACCCAAAGGGTCCTGAAATGACATTGCTGCAGATGGACACAGTTGACCGATTTTGGGGCCCCGTATCTCAGGGCCACTTGGTGCTAGGAACCCCAAAAGTTCCTAGCACCAAGTGGCCCCAAGACACGGGGCCCCAAAGTCGGTTCGGAAAATGTCAAGCACTTTTCTGCAGCAGAGAATGACATTTCCCAAACCGACTTTGGGGCCCCGTATCTCGGGGGCCCCCATTGGTGCTAGGAACACCATCTTTGGATATGTTGTAGTGCTAGTTCTACTGTTTGGGGTTCCTAGCACCAAGTGGCCCCAAGATACGGGGGCCCCAAAGTCGGGTCGGAAAATGTCAAGCACTTTTCTGCAGCAGAGAATGACATTTTCCGAACCGACTTCCCAAAGGGTCCCGAAATGACATTGCTGCAGATGGACACAGTTGACCGACTTTGGGGCCCTGTATCTCGGGGCCACTTGGTGCTAGGAACCCCAAATATGGATACGTTGTAGTGCTAGTTCCACTGGGTTTGCACACCAACTTTGGGGTTCCTAGCACCAAGTGGCACTTTTCTGCAGCAGAGAATGACATTTTCCGAACCGACTTTGGGGCCACTTAATGCTTTGCCAAGTGGCCTTGAGATACGGGGCCCCAAAGTCATGTCAGAAAATGTCATTCTCTGCTGCTGCAAAGTGCTTGACTCCAGTATAAGCCGAGGGGGGCACTTTCAGCACACAAAAAAAAAAAAAGTGCTGAAAAACTCGGCTTATACTCGAGTATATACGGTATATGGGAAACCTTCTGCTATTTATTTGCCTTGAATCTTTTAGTGAGCTTGGGTTGTTGATTGAGAGACAGTCGCCTCCAACCAATTGTTGAGAACTGCATGAGGACACCAACTTTGGTGCAACTGCATCTCCACCATTTACTTGCATTGCAACTTCTAGCGATCTTGGGCTGCCACGATTGTCCCACAACCATCCCTGACCAGCTGCTGAGAACTGGATGACGACACCAACCTGGATGTACCCGTCCCCCTCTATTTACTTGCATGGCAGCTTTTAATGATTTTGGGGTGCCCTGACCAACAGTTTCTGAGAACTGGATGATGGCTCCAACCTTGTTGTACCTGCCCCTCTTCCATTTCCTTGCTCTGCCGCAATGGTGCCGTAACCATCGCGGAACAATTGCCGACAACTGCATCATGGCAATGACCTGGTTGCACCTTCACCGTTTCACTTGTATAAGTTGCCATACTTGTCCTTGAACCATCCGTGTGGTTGCTGAGAACTAGATGATGGCACCAGTCTGGTTGCACCTGTCCCTACACAATTTGCATGGCAACTTCTAGTAATCTTGGGCTGTCCCAAAACCACCCCTGAATGGATGCTGGGAAACTAGATGATGGCACCAGTCTGGTTGCACCTGCCCCTCCACCATTTGATTGCATGGCAACTTCTAGTAATCCTGGCCTGCCACAATTGTCCCACAACCACCCCGGAACAGTTCCTAGGAACTGGATGATAACACCAACCAGGTTGCACCTGCCTCTTCATCATTTGCATGGGTTGCCAAGCTTGTAGAAACCACCCCTGAATGGTTGCTGGGAGCTAGGATGATGGCACCAGTCTGGTTGCACCTGTCTCTACACAATTTGCATGGAAACTTCTAGTAATCTTGGGCTGCCACAACTGTCCCGCAACCATCCCTGACCAGTTCCTCAGAACTGGATGATGGCACCAGCCTGGTTGCACTTGTCCCTCCACCATTTATTTGCATTTAAACTTCTAGTGATCTTGGGCTGCCACAACTGTCCCGCGACTGAACGTTTGCCGAGAACTGGATAGTCAAAGCAACCCAGGACGGAAAACAACACTTCTATGCAAGAGGACAGACTACAGGCAATTTACAGTCTCAATTGCTTAGTGTAGTTCAGATATAAGGTTGGTCATCAATATTACAGAACAGTTTTAGGTTTTTAAATAATCTCACTACAAAAAGAAAATAGAGGAGGGCACAGCATAGCTCTTATCTCAAGGAAACAGAAGAAGAGTAATGGCCAGAACGATCCTTGCCTGAATGACAGATCATGACACCCATGACCAGTCAGCCGACCACAGCAGGCATCACCCAAAACCTACCAACACTGTTTTGGTCTGGGAATCAAAATGTGGACCCATCAGAGCCCATCATAAAGGCTTTCACGGCAAACTTGTTGGCATCTCCAACCCATCATACACAAGGGCTGACCTAAGCTCAACCACTTCAGCGCCAGTGACTTACCGTTACGTGGCGGGTTGAAGTGGTTATACCAGGATGATGCCCAACCATTTTAAATCACACAAGCATTTATATACATACAAAAGTATTTTGAGGCCTCCATTCAGTTGATATGGACGTAAAAATGAAGGCCAACACACCCAAATTACGCATTCACAACTTTTTATTTACAACACATTGCGCTGGTAAAGGGGCCCCTTTCACACGTCAGTCTGTTTTTGGCCCCCGTGATTAGATGGGCCAAAACTGGACTGAAATGCGTCCCTATGTGCGGCTGGATGTAAGCAGACATGTCCAGGTCCACTGGACCAAACGCAGTAAGGATGTGGACAGGCATAGGCCGATGTGCCTCCATTTACATCCATCTGCCCATAGGGACTACACAAATAAAAAGAACCAAAACATGGATGGGGGCGGGGGGCTCAGTCCATGAATTCCCCCGAGAATGAATAGAAGGCGCCCCTGTGAGTGCCGGTGTTCTGACACGAACAGTCCGGCTACCACCAAGTGTCCGCTGTGCGCAAGCGCAGTACGGAGCATAAGGATTTTCTGAAAATCTCCGAAGATGAACGGCGCCTTCGCCGTGAGTCGAGGTGTTAGCCCCACCATCCAAGCGGACATAGGGCTACACAAACTTAGAGGCGGGCTCGCTTCGCTCGACACGCTTCGGGCACGGCCTCGCTGTGCTCGACTCTTTTATATTCTAACTCTAAGTCCACTTGGATGGTGGGGAGCTTGAAAGTGGACTCACGGCGCAGGCGCCGTTCATCTTCGGAATCTGGGTGTCCTGCGTACTGCGCATGCGCAGTACACAGCGGACACTTTCTGATGGGGGGACAGAAAATGATAGTACACCGGTTCACACTAAAGGGAACCCGACTTTCAGCGCGACTTTGCAAGGCAATTTGGAGGCAACTTAAAGTTGCCTCCAGGACAGGCGACTTTGGCTGTGACCAATCACAGTATAATCAGCTCTGTGGGAGGGAGGGGGTTGCCTGAGTAAACGTTGGAAGTACCTGGGTAAATTATTTTCTTTTTCCTGTAAAGTCGCTTCAATAAAAGATGGAGAGGCGACTTCCATTGAAATCTATGGGGACAAGTTGGCTTGAAGTAGTACAGGAACCTTTTCTGAAGTCGCAGCAACTACAGTAGTGTACATTAAGACGGCTCTCATTTACTTCTATGGCAATTCTTATGTCCAGCAAGCTTGGGGCGACTTGAGGCGACAAGTCGGATCCCAAGTTTAGTGTGAACTTGTGTCTTGTCGAATACGGTCCCCCATCGGATAGTGTCCGCCTTGTATTGCGCAGGCGCAGTACGGAGGACAGAGGAGACGCCGAAAGTCCCCGAAGATGAACGGCGCCTGCGTACTTATTAGTGCATTCTGCCCTGAGTCCAGGTTCGAGCCCGACCATCCAAGTGGACATAGAGTTAGAATAAAAATTATGCCGACCGAAGCGAGGCCGTGCCCCGAAGCGTGGCGAGCGGCCATGTTACAAAGTGCTGTTTTACATCATCTACTTGGATGGTGGGGCAGAAGGTACTATTAAGTGCGCAGGCGCCGTTCATCTTCGGAGACTTTCGTCGTCTCCTTTGTCCTCCGTACTGCGCAAGTGCTGCGCCTGCGCAGCACGGGGCGGACACTATCCGATGGGGGGGACACTTCGTGTTCTGTCAAAAAAAAGTCCAGCTATCGCATAGTGTCCGGGCCGCAGTGCTTGTGCAGTATGGAGGACAAGGAGATTCGAAAAATCTCTGAAGATGAACGGCGCCTGCGCCGTGAGTCCAGGTGCAAGCCCCACCATCCAAGTGGACATAGGGCTGCACAAAGTTAGAGGGCCACTCGCCACGCTTCGGGCACGGCCTCGCTCGCCACGCTTCGGGCACGGCCCTTTTTTATTCTAACTCTATGTCCACTTGGATGGTGGGGCTTGAACCTGGACTCACGGCGCAGGTGCCGTTCATCTTCGGCTAGTTTCGGAATCTGCTTGTCATGTGTACTGCGCATGCGCAGTACACAGCGGTCAGTATCTGATGGGGGACAAAATCAGACAGGACACCGGCACTGAAGAGGCCTAAAAGTTTCTACTGAAACCATTGGATCATAATACAATGAAAACCCATACAGGGCTTCAGAGGGCATATACCCGAGATATGGAAGCTGGATTTCTTGCCCCACACGTCTACAAATCCCTAATATGAATAATATCAATGGATTCAGCGCTGAAAATTGTGTCACACAAGTTTCCAGGGACAACACTTCAAATCTTTTAGCTGTCCCTGGAAACTGGTGACCTTATCAGGCGATGTACACTCTCCGTCCTATGTTGATTTGCATGCTCATTTGCTGCAGAGTTTTAATGGACGCAGCACTGAAAATCAGGGAACACCAGTTTCCAGGGACAACAAAAAAAAAAACGAAAAAAAACTTAGGACTGTTCCTGGAAACTGGTGAAGGACACCTGTGACCCGGCTTTGCAATACTCATGTGCTACAGAGTTTAATAAAATGGACTTGGTACTGAAAATGTGGTTTTACAAGTTCCAACTTATTGCTACAAACATATACTATAGATATAAATTAGTATTGAGGTGATGTAGAATATATCAATAAACCCAGCATTGAAAAGTGGGGGGTCATACAAGCTTCCAGGGACAAACCTTCAAAAAAAAAAAAAAAATGTAGGATTGTCCCTGGAAACCGGTGACCGCAATGCTGGTGATTGACACCAGGGATCTTATCAGGCGATGCCCTCCACTCTGATGCTTTGCATACTCATTAGCTGCGGAATTTTTTTGAATGGACTCAGCACTGAAAATCAGGTAACACAAGTTTCCATGGACAAAAAAAACAAACAACACAAAAATAAAAAAACAAACAAACAAAAAAAAAACTTAAGTGTTGACCCTGGAAGCTGTTGAGAGCAATGCTGGAGAATGACCCCCAATTTCCGCCCAATCAGGCGACGTACGCTCTCCACTCCGATGCTTTGCATTCTCATTAGCTGCAGATTTTTCATGAATGGACTCGGCCCTGAAAATCAGGTAACACAAGTTTTCAGGGACAATATACAGGGTTGACCCTGGAAGCCGCTGACAGATATGCAGGTGATTCATTTCCACCCAGTCGGGTTCTCCTCTCTTTTCACACTCATTTCCTGCAAAGTTTTATAAATGGACTAAAAATTCAGTAACGTTTCCAGGGACAAAAAAAAAAAAATCTCCAAAGCTCAGGGCTGCCCCTGGAAACCGCTGATCAGCGATGCTGGTGAATGAACCCATTGACTGCAACTCCCACCCAAATCGGCGCCCTACACTCCGCACTCCATTGTTCCGCACACTCATCTGCTGGAGTCTTTTATAAAAAAAAAAAAAAATGGACTCAACACTGGAAATTCGGTAACACGAGTTTCCAGGGACAGAAGATCAAAGCTGTCCCTGGAAACCGGTGACAGCGATGCTGGTGAATGACTCCAGTGACCTCATCAGAACGCTCTCCGCTCTGTCGCTTTATAAGCTCATTCGTTTTATAAACGGACTCAAAAAAAATAATTCGCCAACACAAGTTTCCAGGGACAAAACTTCCAACGCCCGGGGCTGTCCCTGGAAACCGGTGAGACAATCAGGTGATGTTCACCCTTCTCTGTGTTGCTTCACATTTGTCGCCGTTCCCCCCCCTCCCCCCTTCTACATTTTGATGTATCAGAAATCCGACCATCAAAAGTGTGAAGAGTCTCGGAAAGATCTTTTTTAGTAAGAAGCTTGTGAATAAACTTCCTGTACAATGGAGCCCCCGGCGTCCAGCAGCACATCGCACCCCCCGGCGTCCAGCAGCACATCGCACCCCCCGGCTCTCCTCTTCTTCCTCTTTTCTAAGAAGTTCCAGATGTGACGCTTCCCCCCTCCCCCTTGACAGCGGCGGCGGGGTGGGTGAGAGCGTGGCTGTGGTGGGGTGAGAGCGGCGATGGGGTGAGAGCGCGGCTGTGGTGGGGTGAGAGCGCCAGGGTGGCCTTCTCTCCGCCCGGTGCCTGGCACCCTCCTACCCAGTGACTGGCGCGCACACACACACACACGCACAGCTATTAACTCCTGCTTGCCCAAGACGGGCAACCAAAAAATAAATAAAAAACCCAGCCCTGTCGGGTTTTTGTACCCGGCACACGTGAACGATGGCAACTGGGCGCCGCAGAAGTTCTGTAGACAGCCACCCCAGGATTGTCCCATCCCCCACCACTACCCCCATTGTACCCTTAAAAGGAAAAGCGTCTTACCTGGTGGTGCGGAGCGGTGTGTGTGTGACTTCTCCTGTGCCCTCCTGAGCCTGACGGAGAGAGCGTGAAAGAGGGAGAGGAGGAAGGAAGGAAGGAGAGAGGGAGATCTGGGTAACCACACCCTCCGTGTGACTCAACTTCACTCTGCAAATATCAGCGACATGCAGGGAGGGGAGGGGGGCGATGCACAAGGCAGCAGGGAGGGATCCCAGTGAAGTCACAACAGGAGACAGTGGTGAGGCCCGAAGAACAGGCAGAGCAGCAACATAGGGAGAGTGCCGGACACACCCAGATCCAACTAATCCACCACACCCTCCCTGCAGCTGCAGGAAGACATCCATCTTCTCTGCTCATATCCTGCTCTGAGAATTCACCTGTCAGGGCGACACTACCTGCCTCCTATCAGGACTACAAGTCCCAGCGCTCCGCACCGTTATACAGAGGACGAGGCAATTACAACTGACTTGCTGCTGTGGAACTACAAGTCCCAGCACTCCCGTCATTTATTTAGCTAATCATTTTTTTTTTAGCAGACCTATGTTCCACCTGTTGCCTCTGCAAGCTGCTGTGGAACTACAAGTCCCAGCACTCCCGACATTTATTTAGCTAATCATTTTTTAGATGACCTGTGTTTTACCTGTTGCTCCTGCAAGTCTCTGTGGAACTATAAGTCCCAGCACTCCAGACATCATTTTATAGCTGACTTGTTTTCTACCTGTTGCCTCTGCAAGCTGCTGTGGAACTACTAGTCCCAGCACTCCCGACATTATTTAGCTAATCGTTTTTTAGCCGACTTGTTTTCTACCTGTTGCTTCTGCAAGCTGCTGTGGAACTACAAGTCCCAGCACTCCCATTATTAATTTGCTAATCATTTTTTAGCTGACCTGTGTTTTACCAGTTGCTCCTGCAAGTCTCTGTGGAACTACAAGTCCCAGCGATCCAGACATCATTTTATAGCTGACTTGTTTTCTACCTGTTGCCTCTGCAAGCTGCTGTGGAACTACAAGTCCCAGCACTCCCATTATTAATTAGCAATTTATTTTTTAGCTGACCTGCGTTCTACCTGTTGCTCCTGCAAGCTGCTGTGGAACTACAAGTCCCAGCACTCCATCTTTGTTTTCAGCAACTAATTTCATAGCTGACCAGTCTTCTTGTTGATCTGTATCTAACGTAGGACTACAAGTCCCAGCACTCCCGTCATTTATTTAGCAGACCTGTGTTCTACATGTTGCTCTTGCAAGCAGCTGTGGAACTACAAGTCACAGCACTCCCATTATTAGCTAATTATTTTTCAGGTGACCTGTGTTTTACCTGTTGCTCCTGCAAGCTGCTGTGGAACTAAAAGTCCCAGCACTCCCGTCATTTATTTAGCTAATCATATTTTAGCTGACCTGCGTTCTACCTGTTGCTCTTGCAAGCAGCTGTGAAACTACAAGTCCCAGCGCTCCATCTTTGTTTTCAGCAACTAATTTCATAGCTGACCAGTCTTCTTGTTGATCTGTATCTAACGTAGGACTACAAGTCCCAGCGCTCCTGTCATTATTTAGCTAATCCTTTTTTTTTTTTTTTAGCAGACCAGCAATCTACCTGTTGCCTCGGCAAGCTGCTGTGGAACTAAAAGTCCCAGCACTCCCATTATTAATTTGCTAATCATTTTTTAGCTGACCTGTGTTTTACCTGTTGCTCCTGCAAGTCTCTGTGGAACTACAAGTCCCAGCACTCCCGACATCATTTTATAGCTGACTTGTTTTCTACCTGTTGCCTCTGCAAGCTGCTGTGGAACTACTAGTCCCAGCACTCCCGTCATTTATTTAGCTAATCATTTTTTTTTTTTTTTTGCAGACCTGTGTTCCACCTGTTACTGCTGTGGAACTACTAGTCCCAGCACTCCCATTATTAATTTGCTAATCATTTTTTAGCTGACCTGTGTTTTATCTGTTGCTCCTGCAAGTCACAATTGAACTACAAGTCCCAGCGCTCCCATCATTTTGATAATCATATTTTAGCTGACCTGCGTCCTACCTGTTGCTTCTGAAAGCTGCTGTGGAACTACAAGTCCCAGCACTCCCACAATTATTTAACTTTTTTTTTTTAGCTGACCTGTATCTTACTTGTTGCACTGTAGCTAAAATGTAGGACTACAAGTCCCAGAACTCAACATTCGTATTCAGCAAAAAAAATGTTTAGCGGACCAGCCAGCTGCTGTGGAACTACAAGTCCCAGCACTCCCACCATTATTTGATCATTTTTTAGCCGATCTGTATTCTATTTGTTGCACTGTAGCTAATGTAGGACTACAAGTCCCAGCACTCCATGTTGTACTCAGCAGTTTGTTTGTTTTTTTTTTAGCTGGCCTGTTGCTCTGCAGCTGCTGTGGAACTACAAGTCCCAGCACTCCCATCATTATTTAACAAATCATATTTTAACTGACCTGTGTTCTGTTTCTTCTGCAAGCTTATGTGGGAACTACAAGTCGCAGCACTCCACGTCTGTTTCATTTTTTAGCTGACCAGTCTTGTTGCTCTGTAGCTAATGTAGGACTACAAGTCCCAGCACTCCATGTCATTATTCAGCTATTCGGTTTTTTAGCAGACCTGTTGCTCTGCAGCTGCTGTGGAACTACAAGTCCCAGCACTCCACGTCATCTTCTGGATGTAGCAAGGCCACTGTAGTCCTTGGCTTGTTCTAGCTGCTGTGGAACTACAACTCCCAGCATTTTCTACTGGCCTGTGTAAGTCACTGGGTTTCTGTTATCCTCAGCTCACCACTGGCTCTACAACCACTAAGGAACTACAAGTCCCAGCACTCCACGTCATCTTCTGGATGTAGCTGGGCCACTGTAGTCCTTAGATGGCTTATTCCAGCTGCTTTGGAACTACAACTCCCAGCATTCTGCACTGGCCTGTGTAGGTTACTGGGTAACCCTCAGCTAGATTCAACTTTTAGCTCAACTGTTTGTACCCATTGCTCTTCGGCTGCTGTGGGACTACAAGACACAGCTTTAAATATTAGCAGGAGTCCTCTGCAGCCCTCAGCTAGTTGATCCCTACCCGTGGATCTGCAGCTGTTGTGGAACTACAAGTCCGAGCATGGTTGAGAGGCTGTCGGCCTCTGCGGCCCTCAGCTGTGTGGTCTCATCGTCTATAACTGCTGTGGAACTACATGTCCCAGCATCCCACACTGGCCTTTTGCTGTCAGAGAATCTCTGCCCCCCCCCGCCAATCTGTTCCTCCCTATGGCTCTGCAGGTCTTGCTGGGCTCAGAGAAGACCCAAATTTAAGGCTCGGTTTCCACTTGTGCGACTTGTCATGTGACTTGGGACTGCAAAGTCGCATGACAAGTCATACCCCATGATTTCCCAGGAGTACTATTCATATCTCTGCGACTTCAAAAGTAGTCCCTGCACTACTTTCGGTCCCACTTTGACGCAAATTGAGGTCCATAGACCTGTCATTGGAATAATTGGCTATGCCTAGCGGCTTGGCTTTGGCAGTTCTCAACAAAACCCCAAAAACAAGAGTCACAATATCCTTTATGGTTACTATCGCACATAACAGGAATCAAAAGCATAACCAACACATTTCGGGGGGAGCCACAACCTCCCTTCATCAGGGCCATACATGAAATAAAAATAACTGCCTCCAGAGGGGGATTGTGGCCAATGGGAGAAGAAAAATGTCTCAGCGTTGGTGTCAGTGGGAGGAGCAATAGCGCCCGGGCGTCGGTGGGAGGAACGGCGCCCCATCCTTGGCGTCAGTGGGAGGAACGGCGCCCCATCCTTGGCGTCAGTGGGAGGAACGGCGCCCCCATCCTTGGCGTCAGTGGGAGGAACGGCGCCCCATCCTTGGTGTCAGTGGGAAGAACGGCGCCCCGTCGGTGGGAGGAACGGCGCCCCATCCTTGGCATCGGTGGGAGGAACGGTGCCCCATCCTTGGCGTCGGTGGGAGGAACGGTGCCCCATCCTTGGCGTCGGTGGGAGGAACGGCGCCCCATCCTTGGCGTCGGTGGGAGGAACGGCGCCCCATCCTTGGCGTCGGTGGGAGGAACGGCGCCCCATCCTTGGCGTCGGTGGGAGGAACGGCGCCCCATCCTTGGCGTCGGTGGGAGGAACGGCGCCCCATCCTTGGCGTCGGTGGGATGAACGTCACCACGCCGGTGAGAGGAACAGCGCCCCAACCTTGGCGTCGGTGGGAGGAACGGCACCCCAACCTTGGCGTCGGTGGGAGGGAATGGCGCTCCATTGGTAGGAGGAACGGCGCCCCAACCTTGGCGTCTGTGGGCGGAACGGCGCCCCAACCTTGGCGTCTGTGGGCGGAACGGCGCCCCAACCTTGGCGTCTGTGGGCGGAACGGCGCCCCATCAGTGGCGGCGGTGGGAGGAACGGCGCCCCCCTCCTTGGCGTCGGTGAAAACAATAAAAATACTAGTAGATGGCATTCCTATAGAAGTATAAGTAAGGCCTCGTTCATGTTGGGTGTAGTACAGTGCACACCCATGCGAGGGTTGTGTTTACCTGCAGGTGTACCGTGCATCCCCATGCAGGTAGTCCCACTGATGTCAATTGGTGTCTGCACGGACACAGTCACTGCTCCCACTCTTCCATCTGCGGGGGTGCATGGCCTGGAACTCACATGGTCACCCGCATGGGCGTCAAACTGGGAGCAGCGACTGTGTCCATGTAGCCGCTGCGTCCCAATTGATATCAATGGGACTGCCTGCACAGAGAACACCTGTGCATCCCCATGCAGGTAAACACCCGAGTATGATGTAGTACGCCCTGTGTGAACGACGCCTTAAGGCTTCGCTGAATGTGGACTTTCTTGTGGACATTTGGCTACTAGGAGAAATGTCTTTTACAGCCCTGATGAAGGGGAGATTTGTACCACGAAACGCGTTGGCTTTCTTTTGCCTTTCTGTAATGTGTGACTTCTTCCAGAAGTCTTGGAATAGCTCTGACTGCAGCCACTGAATGATTCCCCTTTAGGCCAATGCCTGATGTAGGGATCTGCAAGTTCCAACATGAACCTCCAACAGTACAGACCAGACCAGGACAACCAGAGTCCCTGTCCCCGGAGGGGGGGGCCAATGCCTGATGTAGGGATCGGCAAGTCCCAACATGAACCTATAACAGTACAGACCAGACCAGGACAACCAGAGTCGCTGTCCCTGGAGGGGGGGGCCAATGACTGATCGAGGGATCTGCAAGTCCCAACATGAACCTATAACAGTACAGACCAGACCAGGACAAGTGGAGTCCCTGTCCCCGGAGGGGGGGGGGGGCAATGACTGATCGAGGGATCTGCAAGTCCCAACATGAACCTACAACAGTACAGACCAGACCAGGACAAGCGGAGGGGGCCAATGACTGGTTTCAGGACCTGATCTGCTTGACTATCAGGCTGGATGGAACTGGGGTTTTCCCATAAGACCCGGCATGCATTCCTAGCCAATGGCTGTTTGTAAATGAGGAGCTCCATACTGGTCATTGAACAGCTTAGTAGGACCAGATTAACTTGTTCCTAGCAAACGCCTCGTCTGCAGCTCACGGAAGAGAAGCCTCATGCAAGTCATTAAAGTGTATGTCAGGGCAGAAGGAAAATGGCAACATTCACATTTCCTCAAGTTTCCACTCTTTGAAGACCCTTCGAGGTCAGAAGAGATTTGGTCTCCCGGAGACGCCGTCATCTCCTATCTAAAGCCACATTTGTTCATTTTGGTAGAGCGGGGGAAGCTCAAAACTGCTGTCCTGTTTTTTTTTTCTTGGGCCATTTGTCTCTCATTAAGGAGACTTCCCTTCACTTCCTGTTCCTTTAGACAAACAGGAAGTGACGGGATATCTTCCCAGTGTCGGTTTAATCCCCCCCAGTAGACCCGAGTCGCGGGGACAAGGGTCCCCCATTGGAAGATTTCCCCTCTCTGGTGGCAACTCAGAACTTGGGATTTCCCCGACCCTTTCATTGCTGGTGAGATGGCGGCCCTGGATAAGTGGCACACCGGAGAACTTTCCAGAAGTGGTGAGGTGGGGAGGGAGGTGGAGATGGGGGTGAGGGGTACAGCAGGGGGAGGGGAAATTTGTGGGATCTGCACTAAAATGGAGAGAGAGAGATTTATCGTGTCCTCTACAAACAGCAATGAGAAGACAATACAGAGAGGAAAGAAGCCGTTTCTGGAAATGTCGGTGCAAAAAATGAGCAATTGTGAGTATATGCGGGCAACGGGCAATCGTAACCATACACAGGCAACCGTGACAGTATGTAGGCAACAAAACTGGCACTATGATGATGCATAAACAAACCGGCCAATCGTCTCCATACGCAGGGAACATAGCGGCCAATCGTGTCCATACGCAGGGGACAAGCGGCCAATCGTGTCCATACGCAGGGGACAAGCGGCCAATCGTGTCCACACGCAGGGGACAAGCGGCCAATCGTATCCACACGCAGGGGACAAGCGGCCAATCGTGTCCACAAGCAGGGGACAAGCGGCCAATCGTGTCCACACGCAGGGGACAAGCGGCCAATCGTGACCACACGCAGGGGACAAGCGGCCAATCGTGACCACGCGCAGGGGACAATCGGCCAATCGTGACCACTCGCAGGGGACAAGCGGCCAATCGTGACCACGCGCAGGGGACAAGCGGCCAATCGTGACCACGCGCAGGGGACAAGCGGCCAATCGTGACCACGCGCAGGGGACAAGCGGCCAATCGTGACCACGCGCAGGGGACAAGCGGCCAATCGTGACCACGCGCAGGGGACAAGCGGCCAATCGTGACCACGCGCAGGGGACAAGCGGCCAATCGTGACCACGCGCAGGGGACAAGCGGCCAATCGTGACCACGCGCAGGGGACAAGCGGCCAATCGTGTCCACGCGCAGGGGACAAGCGGCCAATCGTGTCCACACGCAGGGGACAAGCGGCCAATCGTGTCCACACGCAGGGGACAAGCGGCCAATCGTGTCCACACGCAGGGGACAAGCGGCCAATCGTGTCCACACGCAGGGGACAAGCGGCCAATCGTGACCACACGCAGGGGACAAGCGGCCAATCGTGTCCACACGCAGGGGACAAGCGGCCAATCGCGACCACACGCAGGGGACAAGCGGCCAATCGCGACCACACGCAGGGGACAAGCGGGCAATCGCGACCACACGCAGGGGACAAGCGGGCAATCGCGACCACACGCAGGGGACAAGCGGGCAATCGCGACCACACGCAGGGGACAAGCGGCCAATCGTGACCACGCGCAGGGGACAAGCGGCCAATCGTGACCACACGCAGGGGACAAGCGGCCAATCGTGTCCATACGCAGGGGACAAGCGGCCAATCGTGTCCATACGCAGGGGACAAGCGGCCAATCGTGTCCATACGCAGGGGACAAGCGGCCAATCGTGTCCATACGCAGGGGACAAGCGGCCAATCGTGACCACACGCAGGGGACAAGCGGCCAATCGTGACCACACGCAGGGGACAAGCGGCCAATCGCGACCACACGCAGGGGACAAGCGGGCAATCGCGACCACACGCAGGGGACAAGCGGGCAATCGCGACCACACGCAGGGGACAAGCGGGCAATCGCGACCACACGCAGGGGACAAGCGGGCAATCGCGACCACACGCAGGGGACAAGCGGCCAATCGTGTCCACACGCAGGGGACAAGCGGCCAATCGTGTCCATACGCAGGGGACAAGCGGCCAATCGTGTCCATACGCAGGGGACAAGCGGCCAATCGTGTCCATACGCAGGGGACAAGCGGCCAATCGTGTCCATACGCAGGGGACAAGCGGCCAATCGTGTCCGTACGCAGGGGACAAGCGGCCAATCGTGTCCGTACGCAGGGGACAAGCGGCCAATCGTGTCCGTACGCAGGGGACAAGCGGCCAATCGTGACCACACGCAGGGGACAAGCGGCCAATCGTGACCACACGCAGGGGACAAGCGGCCAATCGTGACCACACGCAGGGGACAAGCGGCCAATTGCGACCACACGCAGGGGACAAGCGGGCAATCGCGACCACACGCAGGGGACAAGCGGCCAATCGCGACCACACGCAGGGGACAAGCGGCCAATCGTGTCCATACGCAGGGGACAAGCGGCCAATCGTGTCCATACGCAACGAGCACTATAATACATAGACAACAAAAGGGCAGTTGTGACAATACGCAGGCAGCAAACGGGCAACCATGATAATACGTAGTCAACAAATGTGCATTTTTGATAATCCTTTTAGATTGCAAGCTCTACGGAGAAGGACCCCCTGTACTGACTTGTACCTGAACCGTCTCCTTCATTTTGTGAAGTGCAGCACAGACTAAATCCCGTATAATACACAGGCAAGTGTGACAATAGGAGGGCAGCACAGTGGCCGGGTGGTGAGCACTTCCACCTAGCAGCACTCGGGTCATTGGTTGGAATCCCAACCACACCACTATCTGCATGGAGTTTGCCTGTGTGGGTTTCCTCCGGGTCCTCCGCTTTCCTCCCACACTCCTAAGACATGCTGGGAGGATAATTGGCTCCTGTCTGAATTGTCCCCAGTATGTGTGAATGTGAGTTCGGGGCCTCAGATTGTAAGCTCCATGGGGCAGGGACTGATGTGACTGTACAATGTGTATGTGAAGTGTTGCAGAAATATTTGGGGCTAAATAAATAAAAACAAATCCTGAAAATATCCATGAGAATACCTCCAGCTCAGTCTGCCCCCCTCCCCCCTTCACTTACCTCTGCCCCCTCTCCCCCTTCACTCACCTCTGCCCCCCTCCCCCTTCCCTTACCTCTGCCCCCTCTCCCCCTTCACTCACCTCTGCCCCCCTCCCCCTTCCCTTACCTCTGCCCCCTCTCCCCCTTCACTCACCTCTGCCCCCCTCCCCCTTCCCTTACCTCTGCCCCCCTCCCCATTCACTCACCTCTGCCCCCCTCCCCCCCCCCCTCCCCTCACCTCACCTCACCTCTGCCCCCCTCCCCCTTCACTTACCTCTGCCCCCTCTCCCCCTTCACTTACCTCTGCCCCCTCTCCCCCTTCACTCACCTCTGCCCCCCCCCCCTTCACTCACCTCTGCCCCCCCCCCCTCCCCCTTCCCTTACCTCTGCCCCCCTCCCCATTCACTCACCTCTGCCCCCCTCCCCATTCACTTACCTCTGCCCCCTCTCCCCCTTCACTCACCTCTGCCCCCCTCCCCCTTCCCTTACCTCTGCCCCCCTCCCCATTCACTCACCTCTGCCCCCCTCCCCATTCACTTACCTCTGCCCCCTCTCCCCCTTCACTCACCTCTGCCCCCCTCCCCATTCACTCACCTCTGCCCCCCTCCCCATTCACTTACCTCTGTCCCCTCCCCCTTCACTCACCTCTGCCCCCTCCCTCTTCACTTACCTCTGTACCCCTCCCCCTTCACTCATCTCTGCCTCCTCCCCTTCACTTACCTCTGCCCCTTCACTTACCTCTGTACCCCTCCCCCTTCACTCATCTCTGCCTCCTCCCCCTACACTTACCTCTGCCCCCCTCCCTCTTCACTTACCTCTTGTCCAGGCTAATCCTCATCTCATGGGTGCTCAGTGCTGCATGGGGCCACTCACAGGAAGCATGTGACTAGAGGGAGGAGCTGAGATGTAGACAAAGTACAGGCCACACCTCCTGATAGAGACACGTGATCTCCCCTGGATGGTCATTGGTCAGTTGCTGTCAGCAGTTCAGCAGGTGGAATACATCCTATGTAGGCCCAAATCTGGATAACAATATTCTTATTCAGAATGTTTTCACTCCATTTAAATACTGATCTGTGATGGGCACCCGGGCATGGCATTGGACAATGACAGAGCAGAAGGCCACCCAGAGGCCCCAGTGTGGCGGCACACATTACTCCTGGTCTGAGCGCCGCCTCAAAACGCACAGATCTGAACTAGATCCACAGGAAACCGCGATAAATGGACTGTAGTGTATTTATTAGAAAGGCGCAGGTGTGAACCATGGTATGGAGTAAAGTGGGGCACACACTATAAGAAAATCGGGCGAACGTTCGTCCAATTTTATTTCTCGATGTTTCACAGCAAATCAGAACCGATAAAAGAAAATTCGTACGACAATTCTTGCAAATATTCCCGCACGACAAAGGCTTTTGTTGTTGTTTATTGTTTCTGATTATGCGCACTCTTCGTTTTTCTGATTTTTCTTGTATGAAAACGGTTCACACTAAACGAGAATTGTTCGTTCTGTTCCCGCTGGAGAAATATTTTGGGGTTTGTCCCTCTAGGAATTTGCGGACAAAATTTTGAATAGGCCGTCGAAAGTTGTGTACACACTGTGCGACAATTGTACGAAAATTCTTCGGGCGGAAATGTTCGCCTGATATTCTTATAGTGTGTACGAGCCTTTAGAGCAGGGATCGCAAACTGGCGGCCCTCCCAGCTGTTGCAGAACTACACGTCCCATGAGGCTTTGCAAGCATGACTCCCACAGGCATGATGGGACTTGTAGTTCTGCAGTGCTTGTAGTGCTTAGCAATGCTGCTTTGCTTTGTTCATACTTTGGATCTCAGCTTGTAGCTTCCTTTTATATACATTTAGGCTGGTTTCACACCGGAGCGGTGCGGGCGGCGGCGTTAAAGCAGCGCTATATTTAGCGCTGCTTTACCGTCGTTTTAGCCGCGGTATGCGGCCGCTAGCGGGGTGGTTTTAACCCCCCACTAGCAGCCGAAAACGGGTTAAAATAATTCCTTTATATACATATAGGCTGGTTTCACACCAGAGCGGTGCGGGTGGCGGCTGTAAAGCAGCGCTATATTTAGCGCTGCTTTACCGCCGTTTTAGCCACAGTATGCGGCCGCTAGCGGGGTGGTTTTAACCCCCGCTAGCGACCGAAAAAGGGTTAAAACCCCCCGCTAAGCGGCGCTGCAGCGTCGCTTTGCGGCGGTATTGCCGCGGTGTCCCATTAAATTCAATGGGTAGGAGCGGTATAGGAGCGGCGAATACACGGCTCCTTCACCGCTCCAAAGATGCTGCTAGCAGGACTTTTTTTAGGCCCCTTTCACACTGGGGCGGGAGCAGTGGCGACGGTAAAGCAGCGCTATATTTAGCGCTGCTCTACCGTCGTTTTATTCGGTATTCGGCCGCTAGCGGTGCAGTTTTAACCCCCGCAGCGGCGGTATTGCTGCGGTGTCCCATTGATTTCAATGGGTAGGAGTGGCGAATACACCGCTCCAAAGATGCTGCTAGCAGGACTTTTTGGACCGTCCTGCTAGCGCACCGCTCCAGTGTGAAAGCAGCCTTATCCTCCCTGGACTGCGCTGTATTCTTTACACTGCTCAGAACATACGGGGAGGCTAATTGGCTTCTGAATAAATTGTGTGTGTGGAGTGTTTGTATAACTGGGATGGACACAGGAGAGGGTGATCTCCTCCGGGGAACAGACTGATGCAATGGTCAAACACTCTGACAAAGTGTCTGCGAATAAAAAAACATACGCAGTACGCACGGAAGTACTTAAAGTGATATTAAAATCTTGTTTTAAAAAATAAAATAAAAACGACAAACATGTTATACTTACCTGCTCTGTGTAATAGTATTGCACAGAGCAGCCCCCGACCCTCCTCTTCTCGGGTCCCTCGCCAGCTCTCCTGGTGCTTCCCACCTGCCAAGTGCCCTCACAGCAAGCAGAACTGGCGCCTGAGGGTGGAAACGATACCAGGGGTTATGGCATCTAGCGGCAGCCACAACCCCCGGTATTAAATATCAAAGTAATGCTGTATTTTAGGTGGTCGGCAAATAGATCTCTACCAGAACAATTGGGGACAAATAAGAGAAGTTCATTGTTCGGGTTTATATACAGTGTAGAAATATCCAGTGATCTGCCAGAAACCAAGTGAGCTCCTAACTTCCTCTAGTGAGCCGACAACGCTGCCTATGATATACCTATCAACAGTGGCGGCCGCTCATACGTGGTGCAGCCCCCCTAATCCATGTGCCCGGCCCCTAATCTACATGCAGGGCGCCGGACGCATGGATTTCAATGTTTTTTTTTTTTTTTTTTTAAAGCACATGATTAAAGACAGAGGCTCTAATTGGCTTCAAAAAGGGTGGGCTCGGGGCGCAGAGCCCACCCAGTTGTGTGTGAATTCATATTCACTAATGTCTTCCTGTTTCTCCTCCCGGTCAATCAGGAAGCGGGTCCTAAGACTTGATTGGCCCCCGTACACACGGTTGGAAATTCCGACCACAAAATCCGTCTGAATTTTTCCGACCGATTTTGTCCGACACTGGTGTTGCATACACACGGTTGGACAAAGTTGTCGGAAAATCCGATCATTCTGAACGGGTTGACGTCCGTTGCGTACGACGGAACTACGTAGAGGCTAGTAGCCAATAGCTTTGGTCTCGTAACTTGATCTGAGCATGCGTGGCACTTTGTCCGTCTGAATTCTCTACACACGATCGGAAAAAGTCCGATTGGATTTTATTGTCGTTAAATTTTAGAGTAGGATCTCAAATTCTGACGGAAAAAGTCAGATGGAGCCCACACACGGACGGATATTCCGACAACATGGTCCGATCGGACATTTTCCGTCGTAATTTCCGACCGTGTGTACGGGGCATAAGACCCGATTGGCCGCGAGTCCTGATTGGCCAGGAGGAGAAGCGACTGCCGGGACTCGGAAGGAGACGGGGGGGGGGGGAGACGTTGAAGCGGCAACCTGGATGGGGTAAGTGCGGGGCTGGCAATCGAGCGACGGAGGGGGTGGGAGCGAAGCAGCGATTGATCGAGCGCCAGGGCTGGGGGATGGTCGGCTGGCTGGGGGGGGGGGGGTGGGAGAGAAGCAGCAATTGATCAATCGAGTGCCTGGGGGGGGGGGGGGGGGTTGGCTGGCTGGGTGCTTGTTCATTCCCCAACTTTTGGGGTAGGCAGAACACTTTGGTGGGGGGGTGTCAGCCACGCCTCCTGACCTTTGACCTCTGGGGACACGCCTGCTGATCTTTGACCTTTGGAGGAGTTCCCTATTCCAATAACTGAGTCCTAACCTTGTTCTTCAAGGGGAAACCCCCCCCCCCCCCCCCCAAGAAAATTGAGCACCAGCCACCACTGCCTATCAGCAATCAATCAGCAAATATTATGCTGTCTACCGATCACAGAGCTCTAGTTGTAACTCGGCAGGGAGCATGCCTGACCTCTGCAGAGAGACCTCTGTTTACACACAGAGAGCAAGGGTCCTGCATGCTGGCAGGGTACATGCTTTCCTACCCAGGCTGTGGCTGCTTTCTAAGAAAACAAACTGTAAGGCACAAATCACCTTTTGTTTTGATGCACCGGAATGATATTTAGCTGAAAGTTTAATTGGCCAATAAAAAAAGAGTGTTGGCACAGCAGGAGCGCAGGCGTCCTATGGCGTCCTATGGTGTGCGTTGTACAATCATTTACAACTTCGGAGAATCTTCTTCCTCCAGAGCAGTTTTAGTGCAAATGGTCCCTAAAAGGCTGCCTGGAAACAAAGTATTAAAAACAAACCATTATAAGTCCCCAGATGCTCCTTCGCTGTAAAAAGGCAGCAAATGGATCTCTTGGGGGAAACTCTAGGAAAAGAATATCAGTGGTGACTGTTTTTAGAAATAATTTGCCCTCCGGAGACCAGTGAGACAGATTTATCAGAGGCCCCCCAGGGGTGTCCATTCGTGAAGTGATAACTGGCAGAATATGTTCTTCAGCTTTCCAATAAAAAAACAGGCGCACGCTTCATCTTCATTCACACGGGTGTATTAAAATACTTCTATCGCTGGATCTATCTGCCAGGATTTGGTAGAAAAATGTACATGAAGCACGTTTCTCTTCAGTGCCCAAAGCAAGGTCCATAAAGACATGGATGAGCGAGTTTGGGGTGGAGGAACTTGACTGGCCTGCACAGAGTCCTGACCTTAACCCGATTAGAACACCTTTTGGGATGAATTAGAGCGGAGACTGCGAGTCAGGTATTCTTGTCTAACATCAGTGCCTGACCTCACAAATGCGCTTCTGGAAGAATGGTCAAAGAATCCCATAGACCAGTGATGGCGAACCTATGGCACGCGTGCCACAGCTGGCACGCAGAGCCATCTCTGTGGGCACACGAGAGGGTCCAGGACAGAGCTAGAAGTCTCTCTCTCCTCTCAGCCCCTCTCCCTCTCTTTCAGCCCCCCTCTTTTTCCGTTCTCCCCCCTCTTTGTGTCCCCCTCTCTCTGTTCCCCTTCTCTCGCAGCTCACCCCTCTCTCAGCATCTCTCTTGCACCCCTCTCTCTCTCTGTCCCCCTTCTTTCTCTGTTG
This sequence comes from Lithobates sylvaticus, assembly GCA_028564925.1. Classification (NCBI taxonomy): domain Eukaryota; kingdom Metazoa; phylum Chordata; class Amphibia; order Anura; family Ranidae; genus Lithobates; species Lithobates sylvaticus. Next base: position 269,367,355 of record CM053032.1, read on the forward strand.
CCGCTCTCTCACACTCCTCTCTCTCTGTCTCTCTCTCTCTCTCTCTCTCTCTCTCTCTCTCTCTCTCTCTCTCTCTCTCTCTCTCTCTCTCTCTCTCTTCTCCTCTCTCTCTCTCTCTCTCTCTCTCTCTCTCTCTCTCTCTCTCTCTCTCTCTCTCTCTCTCTCACCTCTCTCATCATTTCTCTCAGCTCACCACTCTCATCATCTCTCACACCCTCTCTCCCTCTCTCCCACCCCTCTCTTTCTGTCCCTCTCTCTCTCAGCCCCTCTCCCTCCCTCTCAGCCCCTCTCCCCCTCTCTGTTCCCCCTCTCCCTCAGCATATCTCTCTCACCCCCTCTCTCTTGCCCCCCTCCCTCTCTCTCAGCATATCTCTCACACCCCTCTCTCTCTCTCTCTCTCTCTGTCCCTCCTCTCTTTCTCTGTTGCCGCTCTCTCACACTCCTCTCTCTCTCAGTCCCCATCTCTCTCTCTCTCACTCTCTCTCTCTCTCTCTGCCTCTCTCTCTCCCTCTCTCTCTCTCTCTCTCTCTCCCCCTCTCCTCTCTCTCTCTGTCCCCCCTCCCTCTGTTCCTCCTCTCTCTCAGCTCACCTCTCTCATCATTTCTCTCACACCTCTCTCTCTGCCCCCCTCCCTCTCTCTCCCCCTCTCTGTCCCCCTCTCCCTCCTCCCTCTCTCTCAGCATATCTCTGTCCCCCTCTCTCTCAGCATATCACACCCCTCTCTCTCTCTGCCCCCCTCCCTCTCTCAGCATATCTCTCACACCCCCCTCTCTGCCCCCCCTCTCTCTCAGCCCCCTTCTCTCTCAGCATCTCTCTCACACCCTCTCTCTCTCTGCCCCCCCCTCTCTCTCAGCCCCCTCCCTCTCTCTCAGCATATCTCTCACACCCCTCTCTCTCGCCCCCCCTCTCTCTCAGCCCCCCTCCCTCTCAGCATCTCTCTCACACCCCTCACTCTCGCTGTCCCCTCTCTCTCACACACCCCTCTCTCTCTCACTCAACCCCTCTCTTTCGCTCAGCCCCCCCCCCCCTCTCGCGCGAATTGCCATGTTGGCACTTTGCAACACAAAACCAATTTATTTATTTCAGTTTGGGCACTCGGGCTCAAAAAGGTTTGCCATCACTGCCATAGACGCACTCCTAAACCTTGTGGACGGCCTTCCCAGAAGAGTTGAAGCTGTTATAGCTGCAAAGGGGGGGCCAACTCAATATTGAACCCTACGGACTTATGCCCCGTACACACGGTCGGACATTCCGACAACAAAATCCCACGTTTTTTTTTCCGGTGGATGTCGGCTCAAACTTGTCTTGCATACACGCGGTCACACAAAGTGGGTGGGGAATTCCGAACGCCAAGAACGCGGTGACGTACAACACGTACGACGAGCCAAGAAAAATTAAGTTCAATAGCCAGTGCGGCTCTTCTGCTTGATTCCGAGCATGCGTGGAATTTTGTGCGTCGGAATTGTCTACACACGCTCGGAATTTACGACAACGGATTTTGTTGTTGGAAAATTTTGAGATCCAGATCTCAAATTTTGTATGTCGGAAATTCCGATAGAAAATGTGCGATGGAGTCCACACGCGGTCAAAATTTCCGACAACAAGCTCCCATCGCACATTTGTTGTCGGAAATTACGATCATGTGTGCGCGGCATAAGACTGAGTCAGGAGAAGATAGGAGCAGCAAGCAGACAGGAAAGAAAAGACACAAAGGAGTAACAAAGATTAAGGCTGAAAAGAGGAGAGAAGTCAGAAGAGAGGAGTAGCAAGGAAACAGGAAATAAGAGGAAAACAGGAGAGAGGAGGAGAGGAGTCACAGGAAGAGTGGAAAAGCAATCAGATAAGAGAGGATAGGCAAAGACAGGGCTTTTTTTCAGCTGGAACTTTCCACCACCTCTGGCTCAGACCCTCTGCTCCCTGCTCACCACTATCACTTGTAAAACACAGAAGTCCAGCTTCTGTGTTTACAAGTGACAGCTTGTCTCTCAGCAGCTCCCACAAATCTGGTCTCCTGTGTGGCTCCCACTGAGTGCAGGATGGGGATAAGGGGGATGTGGGTGCCTGGGGTGCTGTGCAGATGCTGACTCCCCACTGGATGATTTACCTGCAAGTGAGAGAGGCAGAGCCATTTACGGGGAGGTCCCAGAGCTGGCTGGGAAGAGGGGTGAAAGATGAGATGTGGATGGGGGATGCAGAGGTAAACAGCTGTGGAAGAAGGCTGACCTCTGCACTCTGTGTGTAATGCACACCTGAACTCTGCACTCTGTACCTAATGCACACCTGAACTCTGCACTCTGTGTGTAATGCACATCTGAACTCTGCACTCTGTACATAATGCACATCTGAACTCTGAACTCTGTACATAATGCACACCTGAACTCTGCACTCTGTACATAATGCACACTTGAACTCTGCACTCTGTGTGTAATGCACACCTGAACTCTGCACTCTGTGTGTAATGCCCACCTGAACTCTGCACTCTGTGTGTAATGCACACCTGAACTCTGCACTCTGTGTGTAATGCACACCTGAACTCTGCACTCTGTGTGTAATGCACACCTGAACTCTGCACTCTGTGTGTAATGCACACCTGAACTCTGAACTCTGTACATAATGCACACTTGAACTCTGCACTCTGTGTGTAATGCACACCTGAACTCTGCACTCTGTGTGTAATGCACACCTGAACTCTGTGTGTAATGCCCACCTGAACTCTGCACTCTGTGTGTAATGCCCACCTGAACTCTGCACTCTGTGTGTTATGCCCACCTGAACTCTGCACTCTGTGTGTAATGCCCACCTGAACTCTGCACTCTGTGTGTAATGCACACCTGATCTCTGCACTCTGTGTGTAATGCACACCTGAACTCTGCACTCTGTGTGTAATGCACACCTGAACTCTGCACTCTGTGTGTAATGCACACCTGAACTCTGAACTCTGTACATAATGCACACCTGAACTCTGCACTCTGTGTGTAATGCACACCTGAACTCTGCACTCTGTGTGTAATGCCCACCTGAACTCTGCACTCTGTGTGTAATGCCCACCTGAACTCTGCACTCTGTACATAATGCACACCTGAACTCTGCACTCTGTGTGTAATGCACACCTGAAGTCTGCACTCTGTATGTAATGCACACCTGAACTCTGCACTCTGTGTGTAATGCCCACCTGAACTCTGCACTCTGTGTGTAATGCACACCTGAACTCTGCACTCTGTACGCAATGCACACCTGAACTCTGCACTCTGTGTGTAATGCACACCTGAACTCTGCACTCTGTGTGTAATGCCCACCTGAAATCAGCACTATGTACATAATGCACACCTGAACTCTGCACTCTGTGTGTAATGCACACCTGAACTCTGCACTCTGTGTGTAATGCACACCTGAACTCTGCACTCTGTAAGCAATGCACACCTGAGCTCTGCACTCTGTACGCAATGCACACTTGAACTCTGCACTCTGTGTGTAATGCACTCTGTGTGTAATGCACACCTGCACTCTGTGTGTAATGCACACCTGAACCCTGCACTCTGTGTATAATGCACACCTGTGTGTAATGCACACCTAAACTCTGCACTCTGTGTGTAATGCACACCTGAACTCTGCACTCTGTACATAATGCACACCTGAACTCTGCACTCTGTACATAATGCACACTTGAACTCTGCACTCTGTGTGTAATGCACTCTGTGTGTAATGCACACCTGAACCCTGCACTCTGTGTATAATGCACACCTGAACTCTGCACTCTGTACGTAATGCACGCCTGAACTCTGCTCTCTGTGTGTAATGCACACCTGAACTCTGCACTCTGTATGTAATGCACACCTGAACTCTGCACTCTGTATGTAATGCACACCTGAACTCTGCACTCCCACTGTTAGTGAAATATGACCACACCCAGTATTTGATGTGGTTTGAAGGGTGTGTGTGGGGGTCAAGGGGGTTTTGAGGGGTCGTGGTTGAGTTCCTGCACCTATTTTCTGAGAAAAAAAAGCCCTGGGCATAGAGAAGAGGAGAGTAATACGAAGACAGGACAGGCAAGAAGAGCAAGGTTAGGGGTAGAGAGAATTGGCAAGGAGACAGGAGAGAAAGTAAGGAGAAGAGGGAAGTAGTAAAGAAATAGGAGGAGCGAGGAAAGGGGTCAGGAGAAAAAGAGAAGCAGCGAGCAGACAGGAAAGAAGATGGGAAGCGACAAGGAAAAATGAGGCGCTAAGAGAGAAGAGACACAATAATTGGGTAGAGGGAGAGGTAAGGTGAGGAGAACGCTGACATCAAGAGAAGAAAGGAGTCAGGAGAAGAGAGTACCGTATATACTCGAGTATAAGCCGACCCGAATATAAGCCAAGGCACCTAATTTTACCACAAACAACTGGGAAAACGTATTGACTCGAGTATAAGCCTAGGGTGAGAAATGCGCAGCTACTGTAAGTGGAAAAGAGGGTCAATAATGCCCATTTGCAGCCTCACTGTGCCCATCTGCATGCCCCACTGTACCCATTTGCAGCCATAGGCCCCCCAAACTTGGTAGTTAAGGGTTCCTAGATGCCCCCTAGCTGCAGCTAAAATGTGGGGTCTCTGGACCCAAAGGGTCCCGAAATGACATTGCTGCAGATGGACACAATTGACCGACTTTGGGGCCCCGTATCTCAGGGGCCACTTGGTGCTAGAAACCCCATATTTGGATATGTTGTAGTGCTCGTTCTACTGGGTTGGCACACCAAATGGGGGTTCCTAGCACCAAGTGGCCCCGAGATATGGGGCCCCAAAGTCGGGTCGGAAAATGTCATTTTCTGCTGCAGAAAAGTGCTTGACTCGAGTATAAGCCGAGGGGGGCATTTTCAGCACACAAAAAATGTGCTGAAAAACTCGGCTTATACTCCAGTACAGGGGGTCCCCGAGTTACGAACTCGTTAGGGACTGCCCGCCTGTTCTTATGTCGGAATTGTTCGTAAGTCGGGCGCGCATGCGCAGACCGACAATTACGGACAATTACGGACATTTCCGGACATTTCCGATGTTCCGTCTAATGCCGTTCTGCGCATGCCCGTCAAATTACGGACATTTCGGAAGTTTTCCAGCATTTTCCGAGGCTCCGTATGGCCGCGCATGCGCAGACCGACAATTACGGACAATTACGGACATTTCCGATGTTCCGTCTAATGCCGTTCTGCGCATGCGCGTCAAATTACGGACATTTCCAAAGTTTTCCAGCATTTTCCGAGGCTCCGTATGGCCGCGCATGCGCAGAATGGCCGGAGGACGGCAGAAAATGGCGGAGGGTCCCCGCAGCGCCCCATTTGTAAGTAGGGGATGTTCGTAGGTCGGGCGTTCGTAAGTCGGGGACCCCCTGTATATACTATTTACTATATACTATTTTGTTAAGCGCTGCGCAAACTGTTGGCGCTATATAAATCCTGTATAATAATAATAAATATACGGTACTAAGAAGAAGGGGAGAGGAAAACAAAGATTCAGAGAGGAGTCGTGAAAAGATCAGGGACTGGAGAAGAGACGTAGAAGGTGAAGTGAGAAAAGAAGAGCAGTAAGTAGGGGAGAAGAAAGAAAGAAAGGTGTGGAGACGGGTATAGAAAAGAAAAGAACGGAGAGGAGCAACAAGAAGAGGAATGAGGAGAGGAAATGAAAGGCGAGGAATGGTGAAGAGATGAGTGGAGAGGAGATCCTATGATGCTTCCGCAGCACTTGTTAGAAATCAGAAGAGGTTCGGGTTGAGGTCTCATACCAGAGGCACATTCCTCACCCAGAAAACCAGACAAATACCTCTCTTTTCTGCCCCCTCCCCTGTCACTACAAGTGGGCTGTAACTCATTCACCCTCCAAGTATGTGAAAGGTCCTGTGCGCTGCATTCCTAGTATCCTAGGGGATAGGCAGACAGCCAGGGCTGGGGGTTAAGGTGTGTCCATGAGAAGGGGGTGAAAGGTGAAAGGTATGTGTCTGGCTGTGGTGGGTGGGAGAGTGGGGTGGGTGTGCCACCTGTGAAGATTTCTCAGTGAAATGTGTGTGGACCCGGGGAGGAATGTAAGAACATGCCAGTCCAGGGAGGAGAGACAGTCCCATCCATTGTTCTGGGGACAGGACTGTAACACTGCTCTATTATATAGATGGAAGACCATATTCTACCATCTATACAACGCCGGGCAGTGTGTGTGCCCGCAGGGAGGCCGGGGCACTCACATACACACACTGTGTACCAGAGGCAGCAGCGTCTGACAGCTTCTGGCACCGACGTCCGCACAACACACCTCTGCTTCATACCCTGCGGGCTCATGCATGGCTGCCAGATGACCAGAAACTGGCAAACAGCCCATGAAAATGCCAGATGTCAAAGAGAACCTGTCACTGTCCATATCACGGCAAAATAAGAGGTTCTCCTAATAGGGTGTTTGATGAAAGTGGGCGCGCTTTGCCTTTAAGATTCAAAAGTGCTACTGTGCATACAATAATGCCCCGTACACACGGTCGGAAAATTCGACCACAAAATCCATTGGATTTTTTCCGACGGATTTAGTCCGACACTGGTGTTGCATACACACGGTCGGACAAAGTTGTCGGAAAGTCCGATCATTCTGAACGTGGTGACGTTTGTTGCGTACGACAGGACTACGTAGAGGCTAGTAGCCAATAGCTTTGGTCTTGTAATGTGATCTGAGCATGCGTGGCACTTTGTCTGTCGGAATTCGCTACACACGATCGGAAAAAGTCCGATAGGACTTTGTTGTCGGAAAATTTGAGAGCAGGAGATAAAACTTTGTCCGTCGGAAAATCCGATGGAAAATGTCCGATGGAGCCCACACACAGTCGGAATTTCCGACAACATTGTCCGATAGGACATTTTCCGTCGGAAAATCCGACCGTGTGTATGGGGCTTTAGACCCCTTCCACACTGAGCCGCGGCAGCGCTAAAGCGCCACTCGTTTTAGCAGCACTTTAGCGCTGTTTAAGCGGCGCTTTTTTGGGCGATAGCGGGGCGATTTTAACCCCAAGAAAGGGTTAAACACGCCCGTGTAGCAGGGCTTCCGAAACGCTTTTCAGACGCTTTGGAAGCGCTGCCCATTCATTTTGGGAGCACTTTAACCACTTCAGCCCCGGAAGATTTGGCTGATGAATGACCGGGATATTTTTTGCGATAAGGCACTGCGTCGCTTTAACTGACTATTGCGTGGTCGTGCGACGTTGCACCCAAACAATATTGACGTCTTTTTTCCCCTACAAATAGAGATTTCTTTTGGTGGTATTTGATCATCTCTGCAGTTTTTAATTTTTGCGCTATAAACAAAAAAAGACGACAATTTTGAAAAAAAAAAAAACTATATTTTGTACTTTTTGCTATAATAAATATACCCATTTTTTTTTTAAAAAAGCTATTTTTTTTTCCTCAGTTTAGGCCGATACGTATTCTTCTACATATTTTTGGTAATAAAAATCGCAATAAGCGTATATTGATTGGTTTGCGCAAAAGTTATAGCGTCTACAAAATAGAGGATAGTTTTATGGCATTTTTATTATTATTTTTTTTTTTTACTAGTAATGGCGGCGATCTGCGATTTTTATCAGGACTGCACTATTATGGCGGACACATCGGACACTTTTGACACATTTTTGGGACCATTGTCATTTATACAGTGATCAGTGCTGTAAAAATGCATTGGTTACTGTAAAAATGTCACCGGCAGGGAAGGGGTTAACACTAGGGGGGCGATCAAGGGGTTAAAGGTGTTCCCTTTCTGTGTTTTAACTGAAGGGGGGATGGGACTGTCTAGGGGAGATGACAGATCGCTGTTCATACTTTGTATGAACAAACAATCAGTCTCTTCTCCCCTCAGAGAACCTGTTTACACACACAGGTCCCGGTTCTCGGTGTGTCACAAGTGATCGCGGGAGGTCATCGCGACGGCCGGGCACTCGCATCAGTGGCCACAGGGCGAAGCGACGTTACATAACGTAGTTTCGCCCAGCCATGCCATTCTGCCGCAGTAAAACTGCAGGGGCTGGTCGACAAGTGGGTATACAGCGCTCCCAAACTGCCCCAAAGATGTAGCTTGCAGGACTTTTCCTAACGTCCCGCAAAAGCACCGCCCCAGTGTGAAAAGACACACTGAAATGAATGGGAGGCGGTTTCAGGCGCTATTTAGAGGCTATTTCTAGCGCTAAAACGTCAGAAAGCCACCTCAGTGTGAAAGGGGTCTTAAGCTATAACAAATACTATTACTATCCACTTGCCTATTTCCCCAATAGCAGATTTACTGCTACAGGGCAGCCGCTCTGTGCAGAAACATGTATATACACTATATTGCCAAAAGTATTGGGACACCGGCCTTTACACACACATAAACTTTATTGGCATCCCAGTCTTATGCCGCGTACACACGATCGGATTTCTCATCGGAAAAAACTCTGACGGTTTTTCCGACGGAATTCCGCTCAAACTGTGTTGCCTACACACGATCACACCAAATTCCGACGGACAATAACACAGCGGCATAAAACACGTTCGACAGCACTATAAAAGGGAAGTTTAATGCTTCCGAGCATGCGTCAAATTGTTTCCGAGCATGCGTCGGAATTTTGCGTGTCGGAATTGCATACACACAATCGGAAAATCCGATAGAAAGGTTTTCCGTCGGAAAAATTGAGAACACGTTCTCAATCCAAAGTCCGTCGGAAATTCCGACAGAAAAAGACTGTTGGGCATACACAGAGTCGGAAAATACGATGAAAAGCTCCCATCGGACTGTTTCCATTGGAAATTCCGACCGCGTGTACGCGGCATTAGTCCGTAAGATTCAATATAGAGAGGACCCACCCTTTGCAGCTATAACAGCTTCAACTCTTCTGGGAAGGCCGTCCACAAGGTTTAGGAGTGTGTCTATGGGAATGTTTGACCATTCTTCCAGAAGCGCATTTGTGAGGTCAGGCACTGATGTTGGACGAGAAGGCCTGGCTCGCAGTCTCCGCTCTAATTCATCCCAAAGGTGTTCTATCGGATTGAGGCCAGGACTCTGTACAGGTCAGTCAAGTTCCTCCACCCCAAATAAAAAAGCCAAAAGGAGGGTGGGAGGCACACATAAAGCAAATTTTTAAGGTGAAGTTTCACTTAAAATGCTATAGGCATGGTTGGAGACTGGGGACACATTGCAGGAGACTGTCAAAGACGGGACACATTCATTACAAGTGACTGCTCGTAACAATTCAGAACTCCCTATAGTACTCAAAAATTATTACTGCCATCACATTTGATATCCCTCTTAGCAAGATCCATTATTAACACTAATAAATCACCAGGTCCAGATGGCTTGCATCCGAGGGTACTTAAGGAACATACCAGACCATTGACGCTAAATTTTACTGACAGTCTACTGACTGGAATGGTACCAGGTGATTGGAGAAAAGCCAATGTAGCACCAATATTTAAAATAGGGCCCAAAATACATCCCTGGGAATTACAGACCAGTTAGCCTGACATCAATAGTATGCAAGCTCTTGGAGGGGATGATAAGGGACTATATACAATATTTTAGTAATGAGAACGTATCATTAGCAGTAATCAGCATGGATTCATAAAGAATCGTTCTTGCCAAACCAATCTATTAACCTTCCATGAGGAGGTGAGTTGCCATCTAGATACAGGAAGGCCCGTAGACGTGGTGTATCTGGATAAAGGAAGGCCCGTAGACGTGGTGTATCTGGATATAGGAAGGCCCGTAGACGTGGTGTATCTGGATAAAGGAAGGCCCGTAGACGTGGTGTATCTGGATAAAGGAAGGCCCGTAGACGTGGTGTATCTGGATAAAGGAAGGCCCGTAGACGTGGTGTATCTGGATAAAGGAAGGCCCGTAGACGTCGTGTATCTGGATAAAGGAAGGCCCGTAGACGTGGTGTATCTGGATTTTGTAAATGCATGTGACACAGTTCCCCATAGACGTTTACTGTACAAAAATAGGTCCGTTGGCATGGACCGTAGGGTGAGTACATGGATTGAAAACTGGCTACAAGGGCGAGTTCAGAGGGTGGTGATAAATGGGGAGTACTCGGAATGGTCAGGGGTGGGTAGTGGGGTCCCCCAGGGTTCTGTGCTGGGACCAATCTTATTTATTTTGTTCATAAACTACCTGGAGGATGGGAATGGGGGAAACAGTTCAATCTCTGTATTTGCGGACGATACTAAGCTAAGCAGGGCAATAACTTCTCCGCAGGATGTGGAAACCTTGCAAAAAGATCTGAACAAATGAATGGGGTGGGCAACTACATGGCAAATGAGGTTCAATGTGGAAAAATGTAAAATAATGTATTTGGATGGCAAAAATATGAATGCAATCTATAGAGGGGGGGGAGAACCTCTGGGGGGAATATAGGATGGCAAAGGACCTGGGGGTCCTGGTAGATGATAGGCTCAGCAATGGCATGCAATGCCAAGCTGCTACTAACAAAGCAAACACAATATTGGCATTAAAAAGGGGATCAACTCCAGAGATAAACCGATAATTCTCCAGCTCTACAAGACTCTGGTCCGGCCGCACCTGGAGTATGCTGTCCAGTTCTGGGCACCAGTCCTCAGGAAGGATGTACTGGAAATGGAGCGAGTACAAAGAAGGGCAACAAAGCCAATAAAGGGTCTGGAGGATATTGGATATGAGGAAAGGTTGCGAGCACTGAACTTATTCTCTCTGGAGAAGAGACGCTTGAGAGGGGATATGATTTCAATATACAAATACCGTACTGGTGACCCCACAATAGGGATAACACTTTTTTGTGGAAGGGAGTTTAACAAGACTCGTGGCCACTCATTAAAATTAGAAGAAAAGAGGTTTAACCTTAAACTACGTAAGGGTTCTTTACTGTAAGAGCGGCAAGGATGTGGAATTCCCTTCCACAGGCGGTGGTCTCAGCGGGGGGCATCGATAGTTTAAAAAAACTATTAGATAAGCATCTGAAGGACCGCAACATACAGGGATATACAATGTAATACTGACATATTATTATTATTATTATACACGATTTATATAGTGCCAACAGTTTACGCAGCTCTTTACAATGTATAGGGGGACAACACAATTACAGTACAGTTCAATACAGAAGGTACAGGAGGGCCCGGCTCGTAGAGCTTACATTCTAAAGGGAGGGGGTGGTGGTACAAAAGGTAATAGATGTGGGGAGTGATTTGATGGGGGTGGCTCTGGGACAGTTGTTGTTAGGTGGGTGTGGGATAGGCTTCCCTGAATAAGTGAGTTTCCAGGGATCTCCTAAAGGTGGACAGGGTAGGGGCTGATCGGATATATACTGGGGCAGGGAGTTCCAGAGGATGGGAAAGGCTCTGGAGAAGTCCTGAAGGTGAGCATGAGAGGAGGTAACAAGGGAGCTAGAGAGCAGGAGGTCCTGGGAGGAGCGGAGGGGACGATTTGGGCGATATCTGCAGATGAGGTTGGTGATGTAGATGGGGGGCGATGTTGTGAATGGCTTTGTATGTTGTGGTCAGTATTTAGAATTTTATACGGTGGGGGAGGGGAAGCCAGCGAAGAGATTGGCAGAGATGGGCAGCAGTCACGGATCGATTAGTGAGGTGTACAAGGCGTTACAACCTCAGTTTTAGAAAGACTTATACGGCGTACACACGGTCGGAATTTCCGATGGAAACAGTCCGATGGGAGCTTTTCATCGGATTTTCCGTCCGTGTGTACGCCCATCGGTCTTTTTCTGTCGGAATTTCCGACGGACTTTGGATTGAGAACCTGTTCTCAATTTTTCCGACGGAAAACCTTTCTATCGGATTTTCCGATCGTGTGTATGCAATTCCGACACGCAAAATTCCGACGCATGCTCGGAAACAATTCGACGCATGCTCGGAAGCATTAAACTTCCCTTTTATAGTGCCGTCGAACGTGTTGTATGCCGCTGTGTTACAGACCGTGGGAATTTGGTGTGACCGTGTGTAGGCAACACAGTTTGAGCGGAATTCCGTCGGAAAAACCGCCAGAGTTTTTTCCGACGAGAATTCCGATCGTGTGTACGCGGCATTAGTTTGAGAAATTGGTTACATACAGTGCCTTGCAAAAGTATTCACCCCCCCTTGACTTAAAGATTGCTGTTCACAAGCGCAAACCATCCAACTTGAAGGAGCTGGAGCAGTTTTGCAAGGAGGAGGAATGGGCAGAAATCCCAGTGGTGAGATGTGGCAAGACTCATAGAGACTTATCCAAAGTGACTTGGAGCTGCGATAGCCACAAAAGGTGTCTCTACAAAGTATTGACTTTAGGGGGGTGAATAGTTATGCACATTGACTTTTTCTGTTATTTTGTCCTATTTGTTGTTTGCTTCACAATAGAAAAAAAAAAAAAAAAAACTTCTTCAAAGTTGTGGGCGTGTTCTGTAAATTAAATGATGCAAATCCTCAAACAATCCGTGTTAATTCCAGGTTGTGAGGCAACAGAACACGAAAAATGCCAAGGGGGGTGAATACTTTTGCAAGGCACTGTATAATCACACACAGAGGTTGGACTTGATGGACTTGTGTCTTTTTTCAACCTCACCTACTATGTAACTATGTAATTATAAAAGAAGAAAAAATACACAGAAACAGAAGAGAACAGACAACACAGACACAATAAAGACATACAATATATATATATATATATATATATATAATTTTAATACAATTTTAATAGAAAAAATAGGAATTTTGTCAACAGCCCAACAGAAATAGTTATTAACCACTTCAATACCAGACACTTAGACACCTTCCCGCCCAAGCCAATTTTCAGCTTTCTGCGATGTCGCAATTTGAATGACAATTGCGCGGTCATGCTACTCTGTACCCAAACAAATTTTTTATCATTTTGTTCCAACAAATAGAGCTTTCTTTTGGTGGTATTTGATCACCTCTGCGATTTTTATTTTTTGCGCAACAAACAAAAAAAGACCGAAAATTTTGCAAAAAAACAAGTTTTTCTTTGTCACTGTTAATTTTTTTTGTAAATAAGTGCGTTTTCTTCTTCAATGACGGGCACTGATAAGGCGGCACTAATGGGCACTGATAAGGCGGCACTGATGGGCACCGATGAGGTGGCACCAATTAGGGGGCACCGATGAGGTGGCACTGATGATGTTCACTGATAGGCGGCACTGATAGGTGGCACTGATGGGCATTGATAGGTGGCACTGGTATGCGGCACTGATGGGCACTCAGGTGGCACTGATGGGCACTCATAGGCGGCACTGACGGGCACTCATAGGCGGCACTGACGGGCACTCATAGGCGGCACTGACGGGCACTCATGCACACATATAGGTGGCACTGATAGGTGGCATGGATGGGCACTGATAGGTGGGCATGGGTGGGCACGGATGGGCACTGATAGGTGGCACTGATGGACGCTGATGAGTGGCACTGATGACACTGATGGGTGGCATTGCTGGGCATCCCTTTTTGCATCCCTTTTTTTAACTTTTTTTTATTAAATATGATGTGCCAATCAGTGCCCATCTGTGGGCACTGATTGGCATATTTTTGGCATTTTTTTTAACATGTGGATGGCCATGGGGGATGTACCTGGCCATCCACATGCTGGGGGCTTCCCTGGTGGTATTGGGGGCTTCCCTGGTGGTCCTGGGGGCTTCCCTGATGGTCTAGTGTGGGCATCTGAGGGGGGGCTGCGCTGATAAACAATCAGCGCATACCCCCCCTGTCAGGAGAGCCGCCGATCGGCTCTCCTCTACTCGCGTCTATCAGACGCGAGTGAGGAAAAGCCGATCAACGGCTCTTCCTGTGTACATCGTGATCAGCCGTGATTGGACACGGCTGATCACGTGGTAAAGAGCCTCCGCCGGAGGCTCTTTACCGAGATCAGTGTAGCGGTGTGTCAGACTGACACACCGCTCCACCGATCGCCGCGATGCGCGCCCCCACGGGCGCGCGGCGGCTGTTATCCTGAAGGACGTCATATGACGCCCAGTCAGGATAACGAAACCACTTCCCGGACGTCAATTTGCTATTGACCGGGCGGGAAGTGGTTAAAGTGGTGTTGCCACCAAAAAAAAAAAAAAAGTGCTTAAAAATCATAAAAAAAATAATAATAATTGGAAAAATAATTTTTTTTACTCACCTCTAAATGCCTGTTGCTAGGGGGTCCCTCGTAGTCTGCCACCTTCGGTGCCCGGGCACTGACATCACTTCCCCTCGGCGCCGCACAGTCATCTGGGACCTGTCACGTGTCCCAGATGACTGAGTGTCGTATCACGGCACGCGGCATGCGCAGTGGGTGCCCGGCTGTGAAGCCACAGCCGGGTGCCCACAGTAAGGATGCCGGCGCCGCTAGTGGAGCGGGGAACGAGGGGGGTTCATCGCTGGACCCTGGGACAGGTAAGTGTCCGATTATTTAAAGTCAGCAGCTGCAGTATTTGTAGCTGCTGCCTTTTAAAAAAAAATTTTAGTGGGCACTCCTCTTTAAGAGACAGCCTGCACCCACTTCTGGACAGGACGTAGATCATTCTCAACCAGGTCTCCTCCAGACATGGCTAGGCGTTCTTTTGGCTGTGGCTGATTGACCTTCCATTTAATGGTGCCTGTATAGTAGACATGTGCATTTCGTTATGTTCTGAATCGAAATTCGAACAAATTTTTCATTATTCGGACATTCGGAAGCATTCGAATTACCGAATTACAATACTAACGAATTTAACCGAATCCAAATTTTTTTCGAATTGAAAAATCGCGGACGAAATTCGAAATATCTCAGGGTCGCTTAGTGATAGAAACCCCAAATTTGGATATGTTGTAGTGCTAGTTCTACTGTGTTTGCATACCAAATTTGGGGTTAGCTATAAGTGGCCCCGAGATATGTGGCCCCAAATTCGGGTCGAAAAATGTAATTCTCTGCTGCAGAAAAGTGCTTGACATTTTGTGACCCGACTTTGGGGCCACGTATCTCTGGGCCACTTATAGCTAGAAACCCCAAATTTGGTATGCAAACACAGTAGACCTAGCACTACAACCTCTCCAAATTTGTATCCAATTCAAGTAACCCCGAGATACGTGGACCCAAAGTCGGGTCGCAAAATATTTTCGAATCCGGTTAAAATATTTCTACCTGAAATTATTTCAACATGATTTGAAATTATGGTTTCTATCGCTAAGTGACCCTGAGATACGTGGACCCAAAGTTGGGTCGCAAAATATTTTCGAATTCGAAAATCGGTCGAAAACAAAACGAAATCCGAAAACGAATTTAACAAATTTAACTAAACAAAATTAATTAATTAACGAATTAAAACGAAACGAAACAAATTTTTTCCTTTTGCACATGTCTACTGTATAGTTCTGGGTCCAGTGCCACTTGGTAAAGCCAGAGGTATGAAACCAATGATCTTCTTAGCTGTCTGTAATGGTGGCATTCTGACCACCTCTGTAAGGGGGTATTCTTCCAAAATAAGGGAAATTCTAGGCCATTTCAACCATTGGTCTGATGGGGAGGACATCTAGCCTGGTACAGTTTATCGGCCTTGTGCGACCTGCAACTATCGCATTAAGAGAACTATAGGAGGGCTGTGGTTTCACCCCCTGAAGTTCGTAGTGATAAGCTGGCCGATTGTGGGGATACACATCACCTATTTATGGTGCCAGGTGTTATTTTTTCAGTTTGCTCATTCCTTGGCCTCTGTTGGGTTTTCCTGAACCTGGAAGGACATCTTGTGTTCCTATTTTTGGAGGTGTAGGTCTGTAGACCATGGGTACTCATGCCTGGGTATCTCACTCTGACATAAAATATTTTCGATACTTACTGTGAGGACCCAGATCTTAACCTGCAACCTCGGCTGTGCCTGGTGGTGTCTCTTCTTGCTGAGCCACCTGAGATATGCTTGAGAGCAGCTTGGATAATTCCTTGAATAATCTTGCCTTGATCCTTGTTTCTCTTGAACCTTGACCCGCTTGCTCCTCACATTAATTTCCTATTTTAGCCATGCTTTTGCACTTCCTGTTTGCCAGATTATTGTACCACTTGTTACTGACCTTTGGCTTGTTCTTCGACTAAGCTTCTGCTTGCTCCCTACCTGCTATACCTACTACTGGCCCCCGACTTTCTCACCTCCTGGTGGGGCAATCCTTAGGACTGTGACCCGTTACTAACATGCAGTAAAACCCATCTCCACCACCAGGAGCTCTGGTGAGCACCGGTTAGTACTTAGACCCCGCACCTCGGGTGAGCCTGTATCATCCGCCAGGGTGACCTTCTTCTCTACTTATCCAGCTGGTCGGCTGGAGCCTCTCTACTGCAATAGCTACTGGTCTCCGAGTCTGACCCCTGACTGTTACACTTGACTCCCTTTAAAAAGTTTTAAAAACAACAATAAGTGTAGAGATTAATAAAAAGTGTGGTCATTTGCATGTACATAGTATACCCTATTACCAATACTGTAACTTTTTATTGGACAATTTTATCGATTTTTCTGTATAATAAAATTATTTGTTGTGTTGGTTACATATACATTTTTATTTTGGTACCAATAAAATCCAAATAATTTTGGTTCAAAGTCTACTTCTTATGTTACTGGGGATGTTGGTACCAGTTTCAGTAACCCCTTCGTGGCCATGCTATAGTGATGTTTATCCGTGCCGCCTATCATTGCCGCCTATTAGTTACCATCAGTGCCATCCATTAGGGCCACCTATCAGTGCCCATCAGTGCCGCCTATCAGTACAACCTCATTGGTGCCTCGTCATCAGTGGCCATCAATGCCGCCTCATCAGTGCAGCCTTATCAGTTCCCATCAGTGCCGCCTATTAGTGCCCATCAATGCAGCCTATCAGTGCCTATAAGCGCAGCCTTATCAGTGCCCATCAGTGCAGTCTTATTTGTACCCATCAGTGCCGCCTATCAGTGCCCATCAGTGCAGCCTATCAGTGCCCATCAGTGCAGCCTTACCAGTGCCACCTATTAGTGCCCATCAGTGCAGCCTATTAGTGCCCATCAGTGCATACTATCAGTGACCATCAGTGCAGCCTTATCAGTGCCCATCAGTGCCGCCTATCAGTGTTGCATATCAGTACAGCCTCATCGGTGCCTCCTCATCAGTGACCATCAGTGCTGCCTATTAGTGCCCATCAGTGCCGTCTATAAGTGCAGCCTTATCAGTGCCCATCAGTGCCACCTATCAGTGCTGCATATAAGTACAGCCTCATCGGTGCCTCATCAGTGGCCATCAATGCCGCCTCATCAGTGCAACCTTATCAGTTCCCATCAGTGCCGCCTATTAGTGCCCATCAGTTCAGCCTATCAGTGCAGCCTTATCAGTGCCCATCAGTGCAGTCTTATCCGTACCCATCATTGCCGCCTATCAGTGCCCATCAGTGCAGCCTATCAGTGCCCCTCAGTGCAGCCTTACCAGTGCTGCCTATTAGTGCCCATCAGTGCATACTTATCAGTGACCATCAGTGCCGCCTATTAGTGCCCATCAGTGCCGCCTATTAGTGTCTATCAGTTCAGCCTTATAAGTAAGCTGAAAATTGGCCTGGGCAGGAAGCGGGTGAAAGTGCCCAGTAGGCAAGTGGTTAATTTCAACAAACTGTTACCCCATTGTCCATCCAATTTTCTGAATTTTTCCAGTGTCTTCCGATGAATTCATTTCAGAAGGGATTCCCTGAGGCCTGAAAAGGGTTCCTTTGGGTTCCTGAGGTTGGGAAAGGCTGACTTCGATGGAACGATCGATATATATGTTGGGTGGGGAATCATTTTAAGATGTTTTCGTGTCTTTAACCGAGATGTCAGCATCCACAGAAAACAGGTTTTATGAAGATTATAAAATGCGCTCAGAAGTTTTACGGCTCATGTGAGATAAGATTGTGCTTATAAGAATATTTCCTGTGGAGAATGGTGAAGATAGTGTGGCTGGTGAAGCAATCTGTGTGTTGGAGGAGACAGACCTTCGTTCCTCTGCTGATCTATTGGCCATGCAATGAGTCTGCTGATCTAATGTGACACATATCTCTCAGATAACCTGGTGTCATAGCCAACTACTGAAGCCGATAACCGTCAGGATAAAGCAGCACATGACTCCGGCCAGCCTATGGATGGAGAACGTTGGGGATGATGTCTTCCTTGTATCGTAATGCTATGAGGCATTTCACAAGGCGCTACTCGTCAGTCCTGTGGTCGATTCCTTGAGCAAACGACCTTTTGAACAAATGATCATCCCATAAACAATGACGTTCTCTGGTGTAATTATTACTCACTCACAAACTACACACCAGGGGATGCCAAGTGATATGTTCTAGGGAAATGAACGTGTGTTTTGTGTACAATTATCTTAAAGCTGAACCTCAGGCAAACACTAAATCAGGTTCCTATGGTAGTGATCCCTTGTAGAATGTCAACTCGGGATTACCCAAGGCGTGGAGTCAGCCTGCTTCTTCACCAGGGCCCCTGGTGGTGGGGGCGGACTTGCAGCCTGGAACCAAGTCACGACCAGTGTTGGTCATCTGGAAGAACGGTCAAACATTCCCATAGACACCCTCCTAAACCTTGTGGACGGCCTTCCCAGAAGAGTTGAAGCTGTTATAGCTGCAAAGGGTGGGCCAACTCAATATTGAACCCTACGGACTAAGACTGGGATGCCAATAAAGTTAAAAGCGTGTACAGGCCGGTGTCCCAATACTTTTGTTAATATAGTGTATATGAGAATCGCTGTGTAAATTGACAGCACTATATAAGTACCGTATTTATCGGCTTATAACACGCACTTTTTCCCCCTTACAATCGGGGGAAAGTCGTGGGTGCGTGTTATACGCCGATACCCCCAAAAAAATGACAAAAATGGCAAGCACCGCCGAAAAATAGTGAGCGCTGCCGAATAAGACCGAATCGCGGCCGAAAAAAAACCGAAGCGGCTCCGGAAAAGACCGAGCAGATTGTTCGGCTCTGCTCGTAGTCCCGCCTCCCTGCGCTCGCCCCGAAAACAGCAGGGAGGCGGGACCGCGAGCGGAGCCGAACAGTCGGCTCGGCTTTTTCCGGGGGTGCTTCGATCTTTTTCGGGCGTGCTTCGGTCTTTTTCGGCGGCGCACACGACAGAGCGTCTCGGCGGCGGGAAATTTAAACCCGGACAAGACTGAAAATGACGCTGGCAAGCTACAATGACACTGGGCAAGGCTGCAATGATGCTGGGCAAGGCTGCAATGATGCTGGGCAAGGCTGCAAATGACGCTGGGCAAGGCTGCAAATGACGCTGGGCAAGGCTGCAATGACGCTGGGCAAGCTGCAATGACGCTGGGCAAGGCTGCATATGAGGCTGGGCAAGGCTGCAAATGATGCTGGGCAAGGCTGCAAATGACGCTGGGCAAGCTGCAAATGACGCTGGGCAAGGCTGCAATGACGCTGGGCAAGCTACAATGACACTGGGCAAGCTGCAATGACGCTGGGCAAGCTGCAATGACGCTGGGCAAGCTGCAAATGACGCTGGACAAGGCTGCAAATGACGCTGGGCAAGGCTGCAATGACGCTGGGCAAGGCTGCAAATGACGCTGGGCAAGGCTGCAAATGACGCTGGGCAAGGCTGCAAATGACGCTGGGAAAGGCTGCAAATGACACTGGGCAAGCTGCAAATGACGCTGGGCAAGCTGCAAATGACGCTGGACAAGGCTGCAATGACGCTGGGCAAGGCTGCAAATGACGCTGGGCAAGCTGCAAATGACGCTGGGAAAGGCTGCAAATGACGCTGGGCAAGCTGCAAATGACGCTGGGCAAGCTGCAAATTACGTTTTTTTTTCCCTAAACGTCCCTCCTTAAACTTTTTATCCTTAACATGCCCTCCTAAACTTGGGGTGCGTGTTATACGCCGATAAATACGGTACCTGTAATAAATAAAATATACACGCTCTATAACACTGCATGCAGAAATTCTGGCGGTAAATGAACCCCCATCCCCGGCACTGATGAGGAAAGGTGTGGTGAACTTTGCTATGGTTGGCACTATGTGTATCTCAGAAATAAAATGTGGGTGTGAGACGTTTCATGTAAAGCTGAACCTATATAAATCCTGTGCCTGAAGGGGAAATCCGGCATTTTATGTGCCTCTTTATAGGTTTAGAACTATGTGGTGACTGTAGTGCAATGGGGCGTGTCTCTTCTAACCATGGGGCGTGTCTCTTCTAACCCTGGGGCGTGTCTCTTCTAACCATGGGGCGTGTCTCTTCTAACCATGGGGCGTGTCTCTTCTAACCCTGGGGCGTGTCTTAGGACCATTCTGCAAAAGGTCTTGTTGGTGAAATAAAAGGATTTATGGAAAATCCTAGATTGTAAGCTCTAAGGAACAAGGCTTTCTGATCCCTCCTGTATTGAATTGTATTGTAACTGTACTGTCTGCCCTCATGTTGTAAAGCACTGAGCAAACTGTTGGCACTATATAAATCCTGTATAATTACAGTGGAACCTTAGATTATGAGCATTATCCATTCCAGGAGAATGCTTGTAATCCAAAGCACTCGCATATCAAAGCAAGTTTCCCCAATAGAAGTCATGGAAATGAAGAGAATTTGTTCCGCATTTACTTCTATTGCATGCAATACCGCATGTGGCCAGAGGAGGGGGGGCACCGGAGAGCCTCGGAAATACTAGGGGACAGCTCAGCTGAACTCAGAAAGGCTCGGAAACACTCGGGAACGGAGTATTTTGGAGCGTTTCCAAGTATTTCCGAGTGATTCTGAGTATTTCCAAACGGCTCCGAACCGTTCCGAGTGTCACCGGCACCCCCCTGCACCTCTGGCCGAATGCAGTACTGCACACCACATTAGCTTGAATTCTGCTAACAGAGTCACGATTTAAAAAAAAAAAAAAAGTTTCTCGTCTTTCAAAGCGCTCGTTAACCGCGTTACTCGTTAATCAAGATTCCACTGTATAATAAAACACAGAGTCCAATTCCCACCTCTCCACCCCACCCCCCACCACATTTACTGTACGTTGTTTTTTTTTTTTTTTAACCACTTGCCACCCATGCCAAATTCTGACATTTCTCTCCTACGTGTTCAAATCATCTTTTTGCTAGAAAATTTCTCAGAATCCCCAAACATTATCCACTTCCTGTCCGGCCTATAGCAGAATGACGGCCGGCCGATGGTTTCGTTATCCTGACTGGGCGTCATATGACGTCCTTCAGGATAACGTGGGGGCACGCCTCGTGGCGATCGGTGGAGCAGTGTGTCAGTCTGACTCCGGCGGAGGCTCTTTACCACGTGATCAGTCATGTCTAATCACGTCTGATCACGATGTCAGCAGGAAAAGCCGGTGATCGTCTGACAGACACGAGTAGAGGAGAGCCGATCGGCGGCTCTCCTGACAGGGGGGGGGTCTGTGCTGATTGTTTATCAGCGCAGCCCCCTCTCAGATGCCCACACTGGACCACCAGGGACTCCACTAAGACCACCAGGGAAGTGGACAACATGTGGATGGCCAGGTATGTACCCCCTGGCCATCCACATGTGCAAATGATGCCCAATCTGTGCCAGTCAGTGCCCACAAATGGGCACTGACTGGCACCTTTATGTACCAATAAAAAACAGTGATGCCCAGCAATGCCACCATCAGTGTCATCAGTGCCAACCATCAGTGCCCATCCGTGCCCACCTATCAGTGCCCATCCATGCCACCTATCCATGCCACCCATAAGTGCTCATCAGTGCCGCCTATGAGTGCCCATCAGTGCTGCCTATGAGTGCCCATCAGTGCAGCCTATGAGTGCCCATCAGTGCAGCCTATGAGTGCCCATCAGTGCTGCATACCAGTGCCACCTATGAGTACCCATCAGTGCCACCTATTAGTGCCCATCATCAGTGGATGTCAGTGCCACCTCATCAGTACCACCTCATTGGTGCCCATCAGTGCCGCCTTATCAGTGCCCGTCAGTGCAGCCTTATCAGTGCCCATAATTGAAGAAGAAAATTTACTTATTTACAAATAGTTTTAAAAGAAACAAAAAAAAAACTTGCTTTTTTTCAAAATTTTGGGTCTTTTTTTATTTGTTCCGCAAAAAATAAAAATCGCAGATCAAATACCACCAAAGTAAAGCTCTATTTGTGGGAACAAAATGATACCAATTCTGTTTGGGTACAGTGTAGCATGACCGCGAAATTGTCATTCAAAGTGCCACAGCGCTGAGAGCTGAAAATTGGTCTGGGCAGGAAGGGGGTATAAGTGCCCCCCGGTATTGAAGTGGTTCTATATACAGTTAGGTCCATATATATTTGGACCAGGCCCAATTTTCAAACTTTTTGCTCGGTATGCCACCAGAATAAAATTAAAACAAAACAATCCAAATGAATTTGAAGTGCCGACTTTCATCTTTAATTCAAGGGGTTGAACATAAAATATCGAGTACAAATTTTAGAAACTGCAGCCATTTTTATACACAGTCCCCCCATTTTCAGGGGCTCAAATGTAATTGGACAAATGAATATAATCCTAAATAAAATGTTCATTTTTAATATTTTGTAGAGAATCTTTTACTGACAATGATTGCCTGAAGTCTGGAACCCATAGACATCACCAAAGACTGGGTTTCCTCCTTTCTGATGCTTTGCCCGGCTCTATCTGCAGCTGTCTTCAGTTGTTCTGTTTGTGGCTCTTTCTGCTTTTAGTTTTGCCTTCAGCAAATAAATGCTCAATTGGGTTGAGATCAGGTGATTGACTCGGCCATTGCAGAATATTCCACTTCTTTTCCTTGAAAAGCTCCTGGGTTTCTTTTGCAGTGTGTTTTGGATCATTATTCATCTGTACTGTGAAGTGCCGTCCAATCAACTTTGCTGCATTTGGCTGAATCTGGGCTGACATACTGTATCTCTAAACACTGCAGAATTCATCCGGCTGCGTCTGTCTTCTGTCACATCATCAATAAACACCAATGACCCAGTGCCACTGGAAGCCATGCATGCCCATGCCATCACACTGCAAGCTCCACCATGTGACCACAGATGACGTTGTGCGCTTTGGATCATGAGCTGTTCCAAGCCTTTGCCACACTTTTTTCTTCCCCATATTCTGGTACAGAATAATGTTAGTTTCACCCGTCCAAAGAATGCTTTTCCAGAACTGGTCTGGCTTTTTTAGATTTCTTTTGGCAAAGTCTAATCTGGCTTTTCTATTATTCAGGCTTATGAATGGTTTGCACCTTGTGGTGAACCCTCTGTATTTGCTCCCTTGATTGTAGACTTTGACAATGATACACCCACCTCCTGGAGAGTGTCCCTCACTTGTCTGGATGTTGTGAATGGGTTTTCCACAGAGAGGATCCTACGATCATCCACCACTGTTGTCTTCCGTGGATGTCCAGGCCTTTTTATGTTGCGTTCTTCTTTCCTCAAAATATACAAAACGGTTGATTTGGCCACTCCTAATCTTGCTGCTATCTCTCTGATGGATTTGTTTAGTTTTTGAATCGTTACAATTGCCTGTTTCACTTGCATGGACAGCTCCTTTGAACCCATGATGTAGGCTTGAGAATCAACTCCAGCTTACCTGCTTAATTGATGAAGAAATAGCGAAGGAGTAGCCCACACCTGGCCATTTGATTCAATTGTGCAACTACTTTTGGTCCCTTGGAAAAGGGGGGGGGGTGGCAATTCTTAAGAGCTGTAATTCCTAAACTCTTCCTCCGATTTGGATGCACATACCCTCGAATTAAACCTGAGAGTGAGTATTTCAGCCAATATCCATTATATAAATATAGCTATAATATGTTTTGGTAAATGCCCGCAAAAAAATTAAATTGTGCTGTGTCCAAATATATATGGACCTAACTGTATTTAGGGATTAAAATGGCGGTCGTTGCAATTTTTTATGTCACACGGTATTTGCGCAAAAAACAAAACACAATATTTACCCCATTGTTTTTTTTTTTGTATAACGTGAAAGTTGAGGTTTCACCGAGTAAATAAATACCTAACTTGTCACGCTTTTAAGATTGCACACACTGATGGAATAGCGCCAATCTACAGTCCTTGAAAATCTCAATAGGCTACGCTTTGACCAGTTCCCACCCGCCGCACGACGATGTACGTCGGCAGAATGGCACGGACAGGCAAATGGGCATACAGGTACGTCCCTTTAAATTTTCCACCGTGCCATCGCGTGCGCGCGCGCCGGTCGGGGCCTCCGTGAATCAGTTTGCTGGTCCTGCGGCCTCGATCGGGGGGGGGGGGGGGGAGATCAGGGAGATGCTAAAGTAAACAAGCATCTCGCCCTTCTGCCTAGCAACAGTGTCACTGATCTCTGCTCCGTGATTGGAGCAGAGATCAGTGATGTATAAAACACAGCCACGCCCCCAGTTAGTAACACGCCCCTAGGACACACTTAACCCCTACACTGCCACCTAGTGGTTAACCCCCTTCACTGCCAGTGTCATTTACACAGAAATCGGTGCATTTGTATAGCACTGATTGCTGTATAAATGACAATGGTCCCAAAAATGTCCAATGTGTCCGCCATAATGTCGCAGTCACAACAAAAAAACGCTGATCGCCGCCATTAATAGTAAAAAAAAAAAAAAAATTATTAATAAAAATGCCATAAAACTATCCCCTATTTTGTAAACGCTATAACTTTTGCGCAAACCAATCAATAATCGCTTATTGCGATTTTTTTTACCAAAAATATGTCGAAAAATACGTATCGGCCTAAACTGAGGCAACAAAATGTTTTTTATAGATTTTTTGGGGATATTTATTATAGCAAAAAATAATGTGTTTTTTTCAAAATTGTCGCTCCTTTTTTGTTTATAGTGAAAAAACTAAAAAACGCAGGGGTGATCAAATAACACCAAAAAAAAGCTCTATTTGTGAGGAAAAAAGGACGTCAATTTTGTTTGAGAGGCACGTCGCACGACCGCGCAATTGTCAGTTAAAGCGAGGCAGTGCCGAATTCGCAAAAAAGTGGTCTGGTCTTTGGCCAGCAAAATGGTCCGGGGCTGAAAGTGGTTAAAAATGTTTACAGGTTACCTGTTTAGAGTTACACAGGAGGTCTGACACTAGAATTATCGCTCTCACGATCGCAGTGATACCGCACATGCGTGGTTTGAACGCCATTTACATATGCGGACGTGACCTACGTATTTGTTTGCTTCTGCGTGCGAGAGCGCACATATTTTGTCTGATTTGATATATATACATATATATATATATATATATATTTGTTTTTTTTTTTTTTTTTTTTTTTTTTTTTATGTGGTCCATTGACCTGTGTTATGTATGAAAATACTCAATAAATAATATAAAAAAAAAAAGACCTTTAAGTGTAAATAAACTTTTTATCAGGTGCTCATCCGTACACATCCAGTAGGGGTGGGAAGAGCATCAACATAACCCCCCCCCCCCCCAAATGAGATCTATGAAGCTAGGAGTTTGTTTAGCCCCCAGGATCCACTTACACCCAAAGGATCACTTGATAACGATGCCGGGGGGGGGGGGGACAAGCAATGACATTCCGGAGTCACAGTTGTGAAGTCGGGGGGGATAATAGGCGGAAGATGTCTGGCTGTGACAGCTCAGTAATAATGAAAGGAAGCAGCACTAACCGAGCTGA
The DNA here is from genome assembly GCA_028564925.1 of Lithobates sylvaticus. NCBI lineage: Eukaryota > Metazoa > Chordata > Amphibia > Anura > Ranidae > Lithobates > Lithobates sylvaticus. The sequence continues at coordinate 269,392,933 of CM053032.1, forward strand.
CGGGCAGTAGAAGAGCCAGAAGCAGATCCTACGAGGGACGGCCTGTCAGAACACACAACATAATCAGAGAAGACCTGTCCGCACATAGTCCTTTATTTTCTGGGTGTTCCATGAACATTTTTAAGAGGTTTTATAAGACTAGATCCCTACTACCCCGATACCCCCCAACTAGATCCCTAGTACCCGATACCCCCCAACTAGATCCCTAGTACCCCGATACCCCCCAACTAGATCCCTAGTACCCCGGTACCCCCCAACTAGATCCCTACTACCTCGGTACCCCCAACTAGATCCCCACTACCCCGGTACCCCCCAATTAGATCCCCACTACCCCGGTACCCCCCAACTAGATCCCTACTACCCCGGTACCCCCGACTAGATCCCTACTACCCCGGTACCCCCCAACTAGATCCCTACTACCCCGATACCCCCACTTAGAGCCCTACTACCCCGATACCCCCCCACTAGATCCCTACTACCCCGATACCCCCCACTTAGAGCCCTACTACCCCGATACCCCCAACTAGATCCCTACTACCCCGATACCCCCCAACTAGAGCTCTACTACCCCGCTACCCCCAACTAGAGCCCTGCTACCCCCCCAACTAGAGCCCTACTACCCCCATACCCCCCAACTAGAGCCCTACTACCCTGATATTCCCTGACTAGAGCTGTACTACCCCGATACCCCACAACTTGAGCTCTACTACCCCAATACCCCTCAACCGGAGCTTTACTACCCCAATACCCCCCAATCAGGGTTCTACTACCCCAGTGCCCACCAACTGGAGCTCTACTACCCCAATTCCCCCCAACCAGAGCTCTACTACACCAATGCCCTCCAAACAGAGCTCTACTACATGCTACTACTCTACCACTTTCTATGTACTCCCTCTGTCACTATACCCCCTCATACCACCTACACCCCCTGTCAGTATACTCCCCGGGGATGTTGTAGGACCCCATTGTTGTGTTGGGGGGTCACCATATTTCAGACCTTGGTTTATTATTGGAGGTTCCGTCCTCTTATGAGGTTCAGTAGAGACCTCTCTAGATGCGTCTCTCACTGCCGTCCTCCTTTATTGATGAATTGTGCAGAGCAGTGTCCACCATGAGTTGTGTATGATCTGACCTGCGTGTCCAAAGACGCAGAGCGGCTCAGACAAATCCTTCCCATCATTACTATTGTCATCAGAGAAATAAACAGAAACCTAAATTGTCTTCAATGTGCTCAAATGTATAAAATCTGTCCGTACAAATCTGTCCGTGTGTGGTGTGGAGACCTCCTATCCTATTCATGTCATATGGAAGTATATTGTGACTTATGGACCTTTTATCTAGATCAGTGATGGGGAACCTCGGCACCCCAGATGTTTTGGAACTACATTTCCATGATGCTCCACTACACTGCAGAGTGCCAGAGCATCGTGGGAAATGTAGTTCCAAAACATCTGGGGTGCCAAGGTGATCACTGATCTAGATGCTCCCTCCCAATCAACGTCTCACGTTTGCTCCCTTTTGATTTGTTAAATTCACCAATCATCGCTTCTTGTTATATCTGTTCAATGAGTGTACAACCCCCCCCCCAAAAAAAAACTGCTGATCCTGCCAGACACGAGCCCCCAACTTCCTGTGCTGTCAGTTATCACTAAGGCTTCATTCAGTCAGGCGATGACACCCCTTTCTGTGTGCAGGTCGCCCTTCACCCACCCCTTGCTGCATGCAGGCACCCTCTAGAGCAGGGGGGCGCAGCTGCTGCACGGACACGGGCGCATATAAAAATGTGACATGGGCGCGGGTGTACAAATCTAAACGCACACCGCGTGAAAATCGCGATTCTCATTTTGGCCAGAATCAAGATTTTTTTTTGCTTAGAATCAAAAGATCGCGATTCTCGTGACGTAAAATCTTTCAAAAAAAACATGGGCTAACTTTACTGGTTAGTTTTTTAAAATTTTTTTTTTTTTTTTTTTTTTTTTTATTCATTAACCACTTCAGCCCCGGACCAATTTGCAGCCAAAGGACCAGGCCCCTTTTTGCGATTCGGCACTGCGTCGCTTTAACTGACAATTGCGCGGTCGTGCGACGTGGCTCCAAAAACAAAATTGGCGTCCTTTTTTTTCCCACAAATAGAGCTTTCTTTTGGTGGTATTTGATCGCCCCTGCGGTTTTTATTTTTTGCGCTATAAACAAAAATAGAGCGACAATTTTGAAAAAATTCAATATTTTTTACTTTTTGCTATAATAAATATCCCCCAAAAAATATATAAAAAAATTTTTTTTTCCTCAGTTTAGGCCGATACGTATTCTTCTACATATTTTTGATAAAAAAAAAAATCGCAATTAGCGATTATTGATTGGTTTGCGCAAAAGTTATAGCGTTTACAAAATAGGGGATAGTTTTATAGCATTTTTATTAATTTTTTTTTTTTTACTAGTAATGGCGGCGATCAGCGATTTTTATTGTGACAGCGACATTATGGCGGACACATCGGACATCTTTGACACATTTTTGGGACCATTGTCATTTATACAGCAATCAATGCTATTTAAATGCATTGATTCCTGTATAAATGACACTGGCAGTGGAAGAGTTAACCACTAGGGGGTGGGGAGGGGTTATGGTCTGTGACGTGTGTGTTTTTTTTACAGTAGAAGGCGTGGCTGACGTCACTGATCGGCTTTCCCGATGACCGGGAACAGCCGATCAATGACAGACAGTGTAGGAAGCACGGGGAGAGGTTTGTTTACACAGACCTCTCCCCGTTCTTCAGCTCCGTAACCCGATCGCAGGACACCAGCGGCGATTGTGTCCGCTGGTCCTGCGGCCGTGGTCACGGAGCTCCCGACCGGGTCGCAAGCGCGCCGCCGGCGGCGCGCCCGCGACCCTACGGCTAGGCTATTAAAGGGGTCGTACCTGTACGTGCTTTTGCCTAGCCGTGCCATTCTGCCGACGTAAATGTGCAGGAGGCGGTGGGGAAGCGGTTAAAGTAATTTTTTCCCAAAAAATTGCATTTGAAAGACCGCTGCGCAAATACAGTGTGACATAAAATATTGCAACAACCACCATTTTATTCTCTAGGGCAGGGCTCAAAATTTCAAGTCCTGAGCTACTAACCAGTCCTCAAAGGTTACTTGCCACCAGTGCCCCACTCAATCCCTACCCTGCCCCGCCCCTAATTCCGCCCCTAGACACGCCCTCATAAATTATCTCATGAAATTTTAAATGTTTTATGCAAAAATATTATAAATATTAAAAACAACTTTATCAGTGCAGCCTCACCTGTGCCCCTCAATGCAGCCTCACCTGTGCCCCTCAATGCAGCCTTACCTGTGCCCCTCAATGCAGCCTCACCTGTGCCCCTCAATGCAGCCTCACCTGTGCCCCTCAATGCAGCCCCGCTGTGCCCACGATTGCAGCCCCGCTGTGCCCACGATTGCAGCCCCGCTGTGCCCACGATTGCAGCCCCGCTGTGCCCACGATTGCAGCCCCGCTGTGCCCACGATTGCAGCCTTGCTGTGCCCACGATTGCAGCCTTGCTGTGCCCCTTTGCAGCCTTGCTGTGCCCCTTTGCAGCCTTGCTGTGCCCCTTTGCAGCCTTGCTGTGCCCCTTTGCAGCCTTGCTGTGACCATTAGTCTCACTGTGCCCATTTCAGCCTCTTTTTTTTCACTTGCAAAGTCTATTCCATTGACAAATTGTTACAATGTTTATACTTAAGTTCAACTGATAAAGAATGTTGTGATTCTTGGCAGACTGCCCATTTTTTTTTCTCCTCCTTTCTTTCGAGGGCTTCAGAAGAGCAGAGAGAATTCTTTGCATAGAAAGAACTGTGAAACACTTTAGTCAAGATCGCGATAACGATTCTTGACGATGAATTGTGCAGCTCTAGTACTCGTGTTAGATGGACCTCCATGGGCAGATGCAGGCACCAACACCAAATGCTGCCTGCATGCAGAAAGGGGGGCAGCGCCTCTCTGAATGAAGTCTAATTGTTTCCAGCTTTTTCTGTGAAATGCATACATCTTCCTCTCCCCCTTAAACTTCAACCAGTGGCGGCCGCTCATTAGGGGCGCTCCCCCCCCCCCCAATCCATGCGTCCGGCCCCCTAATCTACATGCAGGATGCCAAACGCATGGATTTATATATTATTATAATTTTTCTTTTTTATTTTAGAAGCACGTGACTAAATCCTGAGGCTTTAATTGGCTTCAAAACTGGGTGGGCTCGGGGGGGGGGGGGGTGGCGCAGAGCACTGAGCCCACCCTCTTATGTGACAGCAAATTAATATTCTCCCGGACAATCAGGAAGCGGGCCCTGAGGCCCCATTGTCGGGGAGGAGAAGAGACGGAGGAGACGGAGGAAAAGGGTGGGGGTGGGGAGAAGGCGCAGCCGCGACTTGCATGGTGTAAGTACGGGGCTGATGGCGGGCGACGTGGGCAGTTTTTTCGTCAATGGTGTGTGGTGGCGGGCTCAAGTGACTGGGGTGGGGGGTTGGGGAATGAGTCTGTAGTCAGGTCTGTCTGCCCCCCCCTCCCCCCCCACCGATGGAGCACCAGCCAGTGTGAAAAGACATGAAATGAATGGGAGGCGGTTTTCAGGCGCTAGTTGGAGGCTATTTCTAGCGCTAAAACCCCTGAAAACCACCTCAATGTAAAAGAGCTCTTAATGGCACCCTAATCGTGGTGCGATTTTGCTGCAATTGTCTCATGATAAATTGCGCTGCAACCGCGGCAAATTGCAACATGCGTTGCTGTCACCCAAAAGAAGCCCCTGTTCTTCTTCTTCTTTTTTTATTTTTTTTATTTATTTATTTTTACCTCCTATTTATCGCAGTCCTCAAGACAGAATATAGCAAAGTAGCGTTATATATTGGAGGGTGGTCCGATCGAGGACAGGTGGCAGTCAGAGGATTGTCGGACCCCTCCTCCTATTTATCGCGGGGGAAAAAATCGCACCGTGATTGGGGTGCCATTAAGAAGTAATGGGCATCGCAAGCGCGTTGCACGATTAGGGATTGCGGGTGGTATCATGGTGATGCCGCCTGCGATTCAAATCGCCTAGGTGTGAAATGGAGCCTTGGGGGAAAAAAAAAGCCTGAAAAACGCCAGTAAATTGCTATTCTTTATCCAAAATGGTCAAAAAAAATGTTTGCCTCTAGTTATACTTTAACCCTTATCTACGCGATCAACAATGAAAGCAAAAAAAAAAAAAAAACTCTTTTGGCTTTACATAGACTTTAGGAAGTGAAGAATTTCTGCGTTGCCTCAGTCTTGTCAGCCATAGCAGTGACAGATATTATAAAGGGGGGTCACATCAAGTCCTGTTACCGGGGTCCTCTGTGGAGCCGCCCTATCTGTGTGTGTCAGTACTGGGCCGAGGGGTAGGGGGGCACTTTGGCCTTTTTGCCTTGGGGGCAGCACTGGTGTACCATGATGGCTCTGCCCCCATTCCCCATCTATTTACTTGTATGAGGGAGGGGCTCAGAACGATCGCTCTCCTTGGGTCCGTATCTCATTTATGACCCCTGATTAATGTTTAATTATTAATGGTTCACATGGAGTCTCAGTAGACGAATCGGGTACAAAGTACTTGATAGCGAGCGTAGAGTGTTTACAGAGTGACGTCAGCGGGAGGAATGAGACGATGGTGCACCGGGGCAGATCTTTCAATGACTTGTTGAAAATTGTGGACGAGCGATCGATGAGATAACAATTAGGATGGTTTTCCAACTTACTATAATTTAAAGCGGATCTTCACTGCATCTGAGCACCACAAACTAAAAAACGCTATTTAATTTATTTTTATTATTCAAAGCAAACACCCCCTCCCCCCTCCCCATGTCTCCATGCTTTATTTTGCTGAGAAATCACATTGAATATCATCCCCTGGCCATCTTGAGTAAGGGCAAACAGGGTGGATTTGATTTAAATCAAGTCGATTTAATTTTTAAAGGGCAACTGTCATCTCTGTCCGGCTGTTGGCTCCCCCTCTGTCCCGCTGTTGGCTCCCCCTCTGTCCCGCTGTTGGCTCCCCCTCTGTCCCGCTGTTGGCTCCCCCTCTGTCCCGCTGTTGGCTCCCCCTCTGTCCCGCTGTTGGCTCCCCCTCTGTCCCGCTGTTGGCTCCCCCTCTGTCCCGCTGTTGGCTCCCCCTCTGTCCCGCTGTTGGCTCCCCCTCTGTCCCGCTGTTGGCTCCTCCTCTGTCCCGCTGTTGGCTCCTCCTCTGTCCCGCTGTTGGCTCCTCCTCTGTCCCGCTGTTGGCTCCTCCTCTGTCCCGCTGTTGGCTCCTCCTCTGTCCCGCTGTTGGCTCCTCCTCTGTCCCGCTGTTGGCTCCTCCTCTGTCCCGCTGTTGGCTCCCCCTCTGTCCCGCTGTCGGCTCCCCCTCTGTCCCGCTGTCGGCTCCTCTTCTGTCCCGCTGTCGGCTCCTCTTCTGGCCGGCTGTCGGCTCCTCTTCTGGCCGGCTGTCGGCTCCTCTTCTGGCCGGCTGTCGGCTCCTCTTCTGGCCGGCTGTCGGCTCCTCTTCTGGCCGGCTGTCGGCTCCTCTTCTGGCCGGCTGTCGGCTCCTCTTCTGGCCGGCTGTCGGCTCCTCTTCTGGCCGGCTGTCGGCTCCTCTTCTGGCCGGCTGTCGGCTCCTCTTCTGGCCGGCTGTCGGCTCCTCTTCTGGCCGGCTGTCGGCTCCTCTTCTGGCCGGCTGTCGGCTCCTCTTCTGGCCGGCTGTCGGCTCCTCTTCTGGCCGGCTGTCGGCTCCTCTTCTGGCCGGCTGTCGGCTCCTCTTCTGGCTGGCTCCTCTTCTGGCTGGCTCCTCTTCTGGCCGGCTCCTCTTCTGGCCGGCTCCTCTTCTGGCCGGCTCCTCTTCTGGCCGGCTCCTCTTCTGGCCGGCTCCTCTTCTGGCCGGCTCCTCGTCTGTCCCGCTGTCGGCTCCTCTTCTGTCCCGCTGTTGACTCACCGACAGTCCCATTCACTTTAATGGGAGGGCTGGTGACGCAACAAGGTGAGGGACGTGGCAGCGGCAGGTGAGTGGATGCCCGCTAACAGGCGCTGCCATGATGGATCTGAAATGACAGGGGCTCTTTAAATGTAAGGCTGAGTTAGCAGTAAAGCGCCACTAGTTTTAGCGGCACTTTACCGGCTGTAACAAATTCTAAAATAAATATGGCCCCTGGCCATCTTGAGTAAGGGCAAACAGGGTGGATTTGATTTAAATCAAGTCGATTTAATTTTTAAAGGGCAACTGTCATCTCTGTCCGGCTGTTGGCTCCCCCTCTGTCCGGCTGTTGGCTCCCCCTCTGTCCGGCTGTTGGCTCCCCCTCTGTCCGGCTGTTGGCTCCCCCTCTGTCCCGCTGTTGGCTCCCCCTCTGTCCCGCTGTTGGCTCCCCCTCTGTCCCGCTGTTGGCTCCCCCTCTGTCCCGCTGTTGTCTCCCCCTCTGTCCCGCTGTTGGCTCCCCCTCTGTCCCGCTGTTGGCTCCCCCTCTGTCCCGCTGTTGGCTCCCCCTCTGTCCCGCTGTTGGCTCCCCCTCTGTCCCGCTGTTGGCTCCTCCTCTGTCCCGCTGTTGGCTCCTCCTCTGTCCCGCTGTTGGCTCCTCCTCTGTCCCGCTGTTGGCTCCTCCTCTGTCCCGCTGTTGGCTCCTCCTCTGTCCCGCTGTTGGCTCCTCCTCTGTCCCGCTGTTGGCTCCTCCTCTGTCCCGCTGTTGGCTCCTCCTCTGTCCCGCTGTTGGCTCCTCCTCTGTCCGGCTGTCGGCTCCCCCTCTGTCCGGCTGTCGGCTCCCCTTCTGGCCGGCTGTCGGCTCCTCTTCTGGCCGGCTGTCGGCTCCTCTTCTGGCCGGCTGTCGGCTCCTCTTCTGGCCGGCTGTCGGCTCCTCTTCTGGCCGGCTGTCGGCTCCTCTTCTGGCCGGCTGTCGGCTCCTCTTCTGGCCGGCTGTCGGCTCCTCTTCTGGCCGGCTCCTCTTCTGGCCGGCTCCTCTTCTGGCCGGCTCCTCTTCTGGCCGGCTCCTCTTCTGGCCGGCTCCTCTTCTGGCCGGCTCCTCGTCTGTCCCGCTGTCGGCTCCTCTTCTGTCCCGCTGTTGACTCACCGACAGTCCCATTCACTTTAATGGGAGGGCTGGTGACGCAACAAGGTGAGGGACGTGGCAGCGGCAGGTGAGTGGATGCCCGCTAACAGGCGCTGCCATGATGGATCTGAAATGACAGGGGCTCTTTAAATGTAAGGCTGAGTTAGCAGTAAAGCGCCACTAGTTTTAGCGGCACTTTACCGGCTGTAACAAATTCTAAAATAAATATTACCGAGGGTGTGTACGGATTCCCTCTATTTTTTCCATATATGTATTACTTGTCTATTCCTATAGTTAGCTATGAAAACAAACACACTCCTTAATAAAACAACGTCTTATTTATTTCCCAAGAAAATAGGAAAATGCTAACATGAAAATACTAAAGGAAGATATTACAAAGCGTATAATAGAACATCAAATAAACTTATTGCAAGGCTGTCCTCTAGATCAGTGTTTCTCAACTCCAGTCCTCAAGGCGCCCCAACAGGTCATGTTTTCAGGATTTCCATTATTTTGCAAAGGTGATTTGATCAGTTTCACTGCCTTTAGTAATTACCACAACCGTTTCATCTGAGGCAAATCCTGAAAACATGACCTGTTGGGGCACCTTGAGGGTTGGAGTTGAGAAACACTGCTCTAGATATTGTCTCCTCAGCTGGGTTCAAAATGATGGTAACGGAGAGAGCTCTCGGTCTCGTCAGCTCTTTTTATACTTCAATCATACACCGTTTAGACCCAACCCCATTGCCGGCCCATCTAGACCTTTGACGAATCAACGTATTTACAGGGCAGCCCTCCTCAATATATTATATTACTGTCCATCCTGCTGTATTAACCTCTAGGGACAGCATTGTCCATGTATCCATCTCTATGTATGCTGGGTCAATCTTCAATGCCTTTGATCTCTGTAACCCGCTGTGCGGGCGGGAGGGGGGTGCTTTTAACCCCAAAGAAGAGGTTAAAAATGGGTAAAAAGCACCGCTACCAAAGTGCTTTGCAGGTGCTTCGGCAGCGCTGCCCATTCATTTCAATGGGCAGGGGTGGTTTACGAGCGATGTATACACGCTCACACAGCGCCCCAAAGAGGCTGCTTGCAGGACTTTTTTTTCCCGTCCTGCAAGCACATCGCCCCAGTGTGATATCACTCAGGCTTTCACATTTGGGGTGGCTTGAGAGGCGCTTTTCAGGCAATATTTTTAGAGCTAAAACGCATGAAAAGCGCCTCAGTGTAAAAGGGGTCTAAATGTAAGGACCTTTTCTTGCTGGCAGTTAGAATCTTTAATATTTGCAAACAAAATGAAGGTTTCCTATTTAGAATAATAAGCGGTCAGGTTAGTAAAACAACGATATCCGAACCGATTCAATCGTACAGTTTGTAGTGTACATAGATTTGCAAAACAATAGGATAAAGGAATATTCCTGAACTTTGGTTTATCTCATGGTTACTGTAAAAATTTGTGAAGGCATGAATGCAGTACATGTTATCTCAGCTTTCAGAGCTTGGATTCATTGAATGAGTTTACCAAAAAATGTAAATATTGCAGAATATTCAGCTTAATGCTACATAACTAAGCTCCATTTCATACTGAATAAACTAATTAATGTTAATGTATCTTAAATAGAAAACTATCTTTGGATAGATTTTTACGCCAAAAGCATTTTATTAACCGCCTCCCGACCGCCCACTGCATATATACGTCAGCAGAATGGCAAGGGCAGGCAAAAGCACGTACCTGTACGTCCCCTTTAAAATGCCTGCCAGCGGCGCGCTCGCGACACGTTCGGGAGCTCCGTGACCCCGGCCGCGGGACCAGCGGACCCGATCGGCGCTGGTGTCCAGCGATCGGGTCACGGAGCTGAAGAACGGGGAGAGGTATGTGTAAACAAACCTCTCCCCGCGCTTCCTACTCTGCCGGTCATTGATTGGCTGTTCCCGGTTATCGGGAATGACGTCAGACGTCAGCCCCGCCCCCTAATGTAAAAAAACACAACACACGTCACAGCCCATAACCCCTCCCTCCCCCTAGTGGTTAACCCCTTCACTACAACTGTCATTTATACAGGAATCAATGCATTTAAATAGCATTGATTGCTGTATAAATGACAATGGTCCAAAAATGTGTCAAAAATGTCCGATGTGTCCGCCATAATGTCGCAGTCACAATAAAAATCGCTGATCGCCGCCATTACTAGTAAAAAAAAAAATGTTAATAAAAATGCTATAAAACTATCCCCCTATTTTGTAAACGCTATAACTTTTTGCGCAAACCAATCAATAATCGCTAATTGCGATTTTTTTTTTTTACCAAAAATATGTAGAATACGTATCGGCCTAAACTGAGAAAAAAAAATGTTTTTTTATATATTTTTTGGGGATATTTCTTATAGCAAAAAGCAAAAAATGTTGCATTTTTTTCAAAATTGTCGCTCTATTTTGTTTATAGCGCAAAAAATAAAAACCGCAGGGGCGATCAAATACCACCAAAAGAAAGCTCTATTTGTGGGAAAAAAAGGACGCCAATTTTGTTTGGGAGCCACGTCGCACGACCGCGCAATTGTCAGTTAAATCGACGCAGTGCCGAATCGCAAAAAGGGGCCTGGTCCTTTGGCTGCCAATTGGTCCGGGGCTGAAGTGGTTAAAATAAATTTGATAAAAAAAAAAATAATTTTTTTTTTTTTCATTTTATTTTTAATCATTGATTTTTATCCACCCTGAGGGCAAATGATTCATGTAGCATTTACTTCCTGCCCTTAGCTCAAGTATGCATGCAGGAGAGGGTGTACTTAGCTGAGAGAACCCCTCCCCCTCCTCTCCTGAAGACTCCTGGGATGTATGACATCACTGGCCTAGGCATGGAAACCAGGAAGTAACTGAAAAAAATGTAAAAATTTGAGATACCTTCCTATCTATTTACTAAAGCTAGCATCGTGAAGATTAAAAATAATCCATGTTGATTGGGAGAGTGGCGTTCCACTTTCACCTCATAGATATTTGCTGCTGTTCAAAGGGGAGCTGAGCCAAAAGAACGATGCTGACCCCAAAATCATTTGAGTGATGTCATCGCCAAATGTTATTGTTCTTGTATAACCCGTGCATGACAAAGCCACAAGTTCACTTTAAAGTGGTTGTAAACCCTTAACAACCACTTTAAACTACAGGCAAGCCTATAATTAGGCTTACCTGTATCTGCACTGGATATCTGCTAAACCTGCACAGTTTAGGAGATATCCCTGTATTTACATGTGCCGACGTCATCAGCACATGTGCACTTAACCCAACTGAAGCACTGGCACGTACTTCAACCTCTCTATTTCCCAAAGACAACCTCTGGATATGACGCTGAGCACATGCACTCTGTTATACCGCTGTGTGGTCTTGGCCACTGTGCTGCAGCTCAGTTTCAGGGTCTTGGCAATCTTCTTGTAGCCTAGGCCAGTGATGGCAAACCTATGGCACGCGTGCCACAGCTGGCACGCAGAGCCATCTCTGTGGGCACACGAGAGGGTCCAGGACAGAGCTAGAGGTCTTTCTCTCCTCTCAGCCCCCCTCCCTCTCTTTTAGCACCCCCTGTTTCCCCCCCCCTCTTTCTCTCAGCTCACCCCTCTCTCAGCATCTCTCTCGCACCCCCCTCTCTCTGTCCCTCTTCTCTCTTTCTGTGCCCCTTATCTTTCTCTGTTCCCTCTCTCTCTGTCCCCCATCTCTCTCTCTGTCCCCCCTCCCTCTCTCAGCATTTCTCTCACACCCTCTCTCTCTGTCCCCCATCTCTCTCTCTGTCCCCCCTCTCTCTCTCAGCATTTCTCTCACACCACTCTCTCTCAGCCCCTCTCCCTCTCTCTGTTGCCCCTCTCTCTCACACCCCTCTCTCTCTGTCCCCTCTCCCTCTCTCTCACCCCCTCCCTCTCAGCATATCTCTCAGACCCCTCTCTCTCTGCCTCCCCCTCTCTCTGTTCCTCCTCCTCTCAGCTCACCTCTCTCAGCATTTCTCTCACACCCCTCTTTCTCAGCCCCTCTCCCTGTTGCCCCTCTCTCTCAGCATCTCTCTCACACCCCTCTCTCTCTTTCCCCTCTCCCCCTTTCTCAGCCCCTCCCTCTCTCTGTTCCCTCTCTCAGCATATCTCTCACACCCCTCTCTCTCGCTGTTCCCCTCCCTCTCTCTGTTTCCCCTCTCTCTCAGCATTTCTCTCACACCCCTCTCTCTCTCAGCCCCCCTCCCTCTCAGCATCTCTCTCACACCGCTCACTCTCTCTGTCCCCCCTCCCTCTCTCAGCATTTCTCTCACACCACTCTCTCTCAGCCCCTCTCCCTCTGTCCCTCTCCCTCTGTCTCACCCCCTCTCTCTCTTTCTCAGCCCCCTCCCTCTCAGCATATCTCTCACACCCCTCTCTCTCTGCCCCCCCCTCTCTGTTCCTCCTCCTCTCAGCTCACCTCTCTCAGCATTTCTCTCACACCCCTCTTTCTCAGCATCTCTCCCTGTTACCCCTCTCTCTCTGCATATCTCTCACACCCTCTCTCTCTCTGTCCCCCCTCCCTCTCTCTATGCCCCCTCTCGCTCAGCATTTCTCTCACACCCCTCTCTCTCTCAGCCCCCCTCCCTCTCAGCATCTCTCTCACACCGCTCACTCTCGCTGTCCCCCCTCTCTCTCTCTCTCTCTCTCTCTCTCTCTCTCTCTCTCTCTCTCTCTCTCTCTCTCTCTCTCTCTCTCTCACACAACCCCTCTCTTTCCCTTAGCCCTCGCGAATTGCCGTGTTGGCACTTTGCAACACAAAACCAATGTATTTATTTCAGTTTGGGCACTCTGGCTCAAAAAGGTTCGCCATCACTGGCCTAGGCCATCTTTATGTAGAGCAACAATTATTTTTTTCAGATCCTCAGAGAGTTCTTTGCCATGAGGTGCCATGTTGAACTTCCAGTGACCAGTATGAGAGAGTGAGAGCGATAACACCAAATTTAACACACCTGCTCCCCATTCACCCCTGAGACCTTGTAACACTAACGAGTCACCTCTTACGCAGGCTCTTTACCACATGATCAGCTGTGTCCAATCGCAGCTGATTACAGTGTAAACAGGAAAAGTCGTGTATCGGCCTTTCCTCTACTCGCGCTGACAGATGCGATTTAGAGGAGAGCCGATCGGCTGATCTCCTGACGGGGGAGGGGGTCTGCGCTGATTTATTATCAGTGAAGCCCCCCAGAGGATGCGCACACATGACCACCAGGTAAGCCCACTAGAGCCCACCAGGGATGGCAATTATCCATTGCCTTTGTGCCCATCAGTAATGCCTGCCAGCACCTCTGATCAGTGCTGCCTATCAGTGCCGCCTATAAGTGAGTGCCCATCAATGCTGCTTATCGGTGCCACCTCATCAGTGCCAATCAGTACTGCCTCATCAGTGCCCGTCAGTGAACGAAAAACATACTTAATTACAAGGTTTTGTAATATAACGAAGTAAAACTTTTTTTTTTTTTTTTTCTAATTTTCAGTCTTTTTTATTTGTAGCGCAAAAATTAAAAACCGCAGAGATGATCAAATACCACCAAAATTTATAAAACTTTAATTTGGGTACAGCGTCGCATGACCGCGCAATTGTTATTATAAGTGCCCTTTATTGAAGTGGTTAAACATAAAAAATTGCCTGTCTGCCTGTCTGTGGGGTGATTTATAAAAACTGGAGAAACAAAATGTGAAGGAGATGGAGTTGGTAGAAGAGAGAAGCGCAATCTTCCGGGGCTGAAGTGGTTAAAAGTCAGCAGCTACAGTATTTGATTAGGGCCGCTTTACGAGCGCCCCCCTCCCCCCCCCCCAACTGTGTGCACAGCACATGTTTGAAGCTTGCTAGTGGGAGGAGCTAGGTCAGAGATGGTGAACCTTGACACCCCAGATGTTTGGGAACTACATTTCCCATGATGCTCTGGAACTCTGCAGTGTAGTGGAGCATCATGGGAAATGTAGTTCCAGAACATCTGGGGTGCCAAGGTTCACCATCACTGCTCTAGGGGTTAAAGCAGGTGGTGAAGGGGCAAAAATACAATGCTTCCTCACCACCTGTCACATGCTCTCTGAAGAGTGATCCGAACACAGATCACTCTTCAGAGCGCACTGCTAGTATGAACAAGCCCTATGATTTGGATTTCAATCTTGATTTCCCATAATCTTGAATCCAGCACTCTACATATGTCCCTTTTTTTTTTTTTGGCCATTCCCAGGACTAGATCGAGAGATAATCAATATAAATGGGGTCAGCTAATGTGGCTGTAGAGGTTCCTCCACCGACAGAGACGGAGATTCACCAAGACATGAGAGCGTTCTGATAGAGATGAAATAATACATAATACAATGGCTAATTGGGGCCCAATTTGGACATTTTCACTTAGGGGGGGTGTACTCACTTTTTTTGCCAGCGGTTTAGACATTAATGGCTGTGTGTTGAGTTATTTTGAGGGGACGGCAAATTTACACTGTTATACAAGCTGTACACTCACTACTTTACATTGTAGACAAGTGTCATTTCTTCAGTGTTGTCACATGAAAAGATAGAAGAAAATATTTACGAAAATGTGAGGGGTGTACTCACTTTTGTGAGATACTGTACATCTGGCGAGTAAATTGTAATGGTTTTAATTGTAATTATTTTATATTGAATGAAACTTATTCCATATATGTAACACATACAAGAATAATAACCTAGTAATACCAGACTTTTTGATCCATATAGACACTAATGTGTGTGTGTGTGTGTATGTGTATATATAGTGTGTGTGTGTGTGTGTGTGTGTGTGTGTGTATATATATATATATATATATACACACACACAATATAATAATTACAGCATGGTACAGAAAAAAAATGGTTGTGATATTCCTAATAGGGTTGTACCGATACTAGTATCGGGACCGATACCGAGCATTTGTGCGAGTACTTGTACTCGCACAAATGCTCCCGATGCCTAATCCGATACCTGTAACCGGAAGTTGGCGGGCGGAGCAAATGAAGCAGAGATCGATCTGGCAGCAGTGGAACAGAGGGGTAAGCTGACCGGGGCAGGGATGAAGGGTGCCGCCGCATATTGTGTTCAAAGCGGTGCCCGGAGCCGTCACATTCGGAACAGGAAGTGACGGCTCCGTGTCTCTGTCGGAGGATAAACATCACGGCGCCCATCTTGGTACACCTTTGTACTCGGCTGCAGTAAGCCAGCAGCGGACATCTTGTTACACCCAGCCCATATAGTTCGGGCTGGGTGTAACAAGATGTCTGCTGCTGGCTTACTGCAGCTGAGTGCAAGGTGTACCAAGATGGGCGTTGCAGCATACTAAATGTTAAATGACATGAATGATGAGGCAAGGAAGGATTTTGCAGAGCTATATGCCATATAGCATTGCAAAATCCTTCCTTGCCTCTCATCATTCATGTCATTTATTATGCAGTTGCAAATCAATGCTGCATTTTAGTGCCCACCCCTGCCTGCCCATAAGTGCTGCCTATCAGTGCCCATAAGTGCCAACTATCAGTGCCAGCCACCTATCAGTGCCCATAAATGCCTATCAGTGCCATCTATCAGTGCCCAAAAGTGCTGCCTATCAGTGCCCATTAGTCAGTACCATCTATCAGTGCTCATCAGTCAGTGCCCTTCAGTCAGTGCCAGCCATCGGTGCTATCTATCAGTGCCCATAAGTGCTGCCTATCCATGCCATCTATCAGTGCCCATAAGAGATGCCTATCAGTGCCATTTATCAGTCACCAGTCAGTGCCCATCAGTCAAACTGTCACATGACATTAAAAAAAGTATCGGTAATCGGTATCGGCGAGTACTTGAAAAAAGTATCGGTACTTGTACTCGGTCTTGAAAAAGTGTTATCGGTACAACCCTAATTCCTAAGATATAAACACGTTGGTAGCATCAAAATAGCTTGACGTGTTTCGTGGAAGACCTCCACTTCATCAGGAGCAGATACGAAATAGATATCTAAAGATATATAAATGGATAGTTGTAATTAACAATGGGTCTCAATATAAGAGAGGTGGGTCGGAAGGGGAGAGGGTAAAAAAAATTAATTTAAGAAATATTACCTGTGTTGCTCAGGGCCAATACTGAATATATGACAACAAATGTAATGATATTCAGACGTGTAATCCGGTGTTTTTTTTATTTTTATGTACAGCTGGAAGAAGCCGGACAGGTGTTCCTGCTCATGAAGAAGGATTACCGAATCTCCCGGAACGTTCGCCTGGCTTGGTTCCTGTCAAACCTCTATCAGCCCATCTCTTCAGTTCCCGAATCAGAGCTGGTATGTGTGGACTGTGATGATTATTATTATTATTATTGTACAGGATTTGTATCGCACCAACAGTTTGCGCAGTGCTTAAAGTAATATTAACTGCTTCTGGACGGCCCCACGTACCTTTACTGTGGCCGGGGCAGTCCATTAGCGCAAAAATCACATACAGGTACGTCGCGGCTTCATCCGGGTCTGGGGCGCATGGGCCTCCGGCGACCCGCTTCCGCTGTGATTGGACACAGCGGGAGCCAGTCAGCGCGTCCAATGGACCCGATTGTTCTCCAGCACTCAGCAATCTCCCCCGAGAGAGGCAGAACTGCCTCTGCCTATGTAAACAAGGCAGATCGCTGTTCTGTGAAAAGGGAAGATGGAGATCTTGTGTTTTTTGCTAAGCAGGAACACAAATCTCTGTCTTTACCCAGTCAAAGCACCTCCCCCCACAGTTAGCAAGCACTTCCAGGGAACACATTTAACCCTTTCATCACCCCTGAGGTTGCCCCAAAGGAGCAGAGGGCAGAATTGCATAACCACGCCCTCCTTGCGGAGTTGATCACTGATCAGAGCCTAGTTTTGCCAAGCGGGCTGAGGATACCTGGAAGCCGCTACACAAGTCGGACAAGCTTGCGCTCCAGCAGTCCTTCCTTTTCATCCACACAGCAGTCCTTCCTCTTCATCCACACAGCAGTCCTTCCTCTTCATCCACACAGCAGTCCTTCCTCTTCATCCACGCAGCAGTCCTTCCTTTTCATCCGTGCAGCAGTCCTTCCTTTTCATCCGTGCAGCAGTCCTTCCTTCCTTTTCATCCGTGCAGCAGTCCTTCCTTCCTTTTCATCCGTGCAGCAGTCCTTCCTTCCTTTTCATCCGTGCAGCAGTCCTTCCTTCCTTTTCATCCGTGCAGCAGTCCTTCCTTCCTTTTCATCCGTGCAGCAGTCCTTCCTTCCTTTTCATCCGTGCAGCAGTCCTTCCTTCCTTTTCATCCACGCAGCAGTCCTTCCTTCCTTTTCATCCACGCAGCAGTCCTTCCTTCCTTTTCATCCACGCAGCAGTCCTTCGTCCTTCCTTCCTTCCTTTTCATCCACGCAGCAGTCCTTCCTTCCTTCCTTTTCATCCACGCAGCAGTCCTTCCTTCCTTCCTTTTCATCCACGCAGCAGTCCTTCCTTCCTTCCTTCCTTTTCATCCACGCAGCAGTCCTTCCTTCCTTCCTTTTCATCCACGCAGCAGTCCTTCCTTCCTTCCTTTTCATCCACGCAGCAGTCCTTCCTTCCTTCCTTTTCATCCACGCAGCAGTCCTTCCTTCCTTCCTTTTCATCCACGCAGCAGTCCTTCCTTCCTTCCTTTTCATCCACGCAGCAGTCCTTCCTTCCTTCCTTTTCATCCACGCAGCAGGCCTTCCTTCCTTCCTTCCTTTTCATCCACGCAGCAGGCCTTCCTTCCTTCCTTCCTTTTCATCCACGCAGCAGTCCTTCCTTCCTTCCTTCCTTTTCATCCACGCAGCAGTCCTTCCTTCCTTCCTTCCTTTTCATCCACGCAGCAGTCCTTCCTTCCTTCCTTCCTTCCTTTTCATCCACGCAGCAGTCCTTCCTTCCTTCCTTCCTTCCTTTTCATCCACGCAGCAGTCCTTCCTTCCTTCCTTCCTTCCTTTTCATCCACGCAGCAGTCCTTCCTTCCTTCCTTCCTTCCTTTTCATCCACGCAGCAGTCCTTCCTTCCTTCCTTCCTTCCTTTTCATCCGCGCAGCAGTCCTTCCTTCCTTCCTTCCTTCCTTCCTTCCT
The DNA here is from genome assembly GCA_028564925.1 of Lithobates sylvaticus. Classification (NCBI taxonomy): domain Eukaryota; kingdom Metazoa; phylum Chordata; class Amphibia; order Anura; family Ranidae; genus Lithobates; species Lithobates sylvaticus. Next base: position 269,411,028 of record CM053032.1, read on the forward strand.
TTTCATCCACGCAGCAGTCCTTCCTTCCTTCCTTCCTTCCTTCCTTCCTTTTCATCCACGCAGCAGTCCTTCCTTCCTTCCTTCCTTCCTTCCTTCCTTCCTTCCTTCCTTTTCATCCACGCAGCAGTCCTTCCTTCCTTCCTTCCTTCCTTTTCATCCACGCAGCAGTCCTTCCTTCCTTCCTTCCTTCCTTCCTTCCTTCCTTCCTTTTCATCCACGCAGCAGTCCTTCCTTCCTTCCTTCCTTCCTTTTCATCCACGCAGCAGTCCTTCCTTCCTTCCTTCCTTCCTTCCTTCCTTCCTTTTCATCCACGCAGCAGTCCTTCCTTCCTTCCTTTCTTTTCATCCACGCAGCAGTCCTTCCTTCCTTCCTTCCTTCCTTTTCATCCACGCAGCAGTCCTTCCTTCCTTCCTTCCTTCCTTTTCATCCACGCAGCCGTCCTTCCTTCCTTCCTTCCTTCCTTCCTTCCTTTTCATCCACGCAGCAGTCCTTCCTTCCTTCCTTCCTTTTCATCCACGCAGCAGTCCTTCCTTCCTTCCTTCCTTTTCATCCACGCAGCAGTCCTTCCTTCCTTCCTTCCTTCCTTTTCATCCACGCAGCAGTCCTTCCTTCCTTTTTTCCTTCCTTCCTTTTCATCCACGCAGCAGTCCTTCCTTCCTTCCTTCCTTTTCATCCACGCAGCAGTCCTTCCTTCCTTCCTTCCTTTTCATCCACGCAGCAGTCCTTCCTTCCTTCCTTCCTTCCTTTTCATCCACGCAGCAGTCCTTCCTTCCTTCCTTCCTTCCTTCCTTTTCATCCACGCAGCAGTCCTTCCTTCCTTCCTTCCTTTTCATCCACGCAGCAGTCCTTCCTTCCTTCCTTTTCATCCACGCAGCAGTCCTTGCTTCCTTCCTTCCTTCCTTCCTTTTCATCCACGCAGCAGTCCTTCCTTCCTTCCTTCCTTTTCATCCATGCAGCAGTCCTTCCTTCCTTCCTTCCTTCCTTCCTTTTCATCCACGCAGCAGTCCTTCCTTCCTTCCTTCCTTCCTTCCTTTTCATCCACGCAGCAGTCCTTCCTTCCTTCCTTCCTTCCTTTTCATCCACGCAGCAGTCCTTCCTTCCTTTCTTCCTTCCTTCCTTCCTTCCTTCCTTCCTTCCTTCCTTTTCATCCACGCAGCAGTCCTTCCTTCCTTCCTTCCTTTTCATCCACGCAGCAGTCCTTCCTTCCTTCCTTCCTTCGCCGCCATTACTAGTAAAAATAGAAATGCAATAAAAATATCCTTATGGTTTGTGGACGCGATAACTTTTGCACAAACCAATCAATATACGCTTATTGAGATTTTTTTTTTACGAAAAATATGTAGCAGAAGAAATATGAAGAAATTTTTTTAATTTTTATTATTTTTTAAAATTTATTTAATGGTTAGCGTATATATTTGAGTATAAGCTGACCCGAATATAAGCCGAGGCACCTAATTTCACCACTAAAAACTGTGAAAACGTATTGACTCGAGTATAAGCCTAGGGTGAGAAATGCGCAGCTACTGTAAGTGGAAAAGAGGGTCAACAATGCCCATTTGCAGCCTCACTGTGCCCATTTACAGCCATAGGTCCCCCGAACTTCAAATTCGGTAGTTAAGGGTTCCTAGATGCCCCCTAGCTGCAGCCAAAGGGTCCCGAAATGACATTGCTGCAGATGGACACAGTTGACCGAGTTTGGGGCCCCGTATCTCAGGGTCACTTGGTGCTAGGATATGTTGTAGTGGTAGTTCCACTGGGATAGCATACCAAACTTGGGGTTCCTAGCACCACGTGGCCCCGAGATACGGGGCCCGAAAATCGGTTCGGAAAATGTCAAGCACTTTTCTGCAGCTGAAAATTACATTTTCCGACCCAATTTTGGGGCCCCGTATCTTGGGGTCACTTGGTGCTAGGAACTCCATCTTTGCATATGTTGGTTGTAGTGGTAGTTTCACTGGGTTTGCATACCAAAGTCGGGTCAGAAAATGTCATTCTCTGCTGCAGAAAAGTGCTTGACTCCAGTATAAGCCGAGGGGGGCATTTTCAGCACAATGAAATGTACTGAAAACCTGGGCTTATACTCGAGTATATACGGTATGTTTTATAGCAGAAAGTAAAAAAAAATCTTTTTTTTTATCTTTTAATAAAACATTTTTTAAATTCCATTTAACACCTTGGGTAGGTGTAGGGAAAATTATAATTAAAGTGGTTGTAAAGGTTCCCCCCACGGCCCCTCCCCTAGTACTCCCCTGAGCCCGATCCAGTGATGTGCACGGTAGCCTCAGCTGTCCCGGGTCTCGGCCGGGCCGCAGCTTCATGTGTCTTATAAAAGCATAGAGCGGGGCTCAGCAGCAAGCATGCACCAGTGCACCCATAACAAGTGGCTTGCTATTGGGGGCACTGGTTAATGGGGGGGGGGGGGGCGCTAGGAGCACCAACGGGGGACCCAAGAAGAGGAGGATGGGGGCTGCTATGTGCAAAAACCATTACAGAAAACTAGTTAATAAAATATGTTTGTTTAAAAAATGTAAAAAAAAATTACTTTAATATCACTTTAAAGGGGTTGTAAACCTTCAAGGTTTTTCTCCATAATGCATTCTATGCACCATTCTATGTGGACCACTCTGTGCAAAACCACCTGCCCAGACGAGGTAACGGGACGAGGTTTAAAAACCAATGACAAAAAAAATACCTTTTAGATATCCTTAAAGGGCCGGTTCACACCACATGCATTTTTTCCCTCCATCAAAAACCCATGGATAGTAGGTTGTATAGTTTCCAATAGCATTGTTCACACCAGTGCGTTGCAGTTCCAGGAAAAAAAAAAATGGAACATGCTGCATTTTTTCCTGCACTGAACTTTACTGGAATGCAGTAAAACGCACCTAAACACTCCAAAAATGTATCGGAATTCATGTCTTTATTTTAAGGTGAAGAAAAAAAAAAGAGGGGAAAAATATACCAGACCGCATACCTCCTCTTAGCCCAAGACCCTTCGAGACGAATTTCACCAGCCCTCTACGGTGATCCAGAGATCCGCACGCACCGCCTCCCCCTCGACACCAGCGAGCCACTTACATAACTATCTGGAGCATCGAGCGGTCTACCGAAAGCTTCAGGCCTCGGACACTTTAATTTCCCTTAACATGCCCATCACAGAAGAGTGAAACTTCTGGCCACTATTAAAAACCCTACCCTCGCGTAAATCCCCCGGCCCCGACGGTCTCCTTACGAATACTATAATCATTCCTAACCAATCCTTCTCCCACACATGTTGCAAACTGTATAACGCATTCCTCCAACAGGACGGCTATATCCAACAGACATGCAGAGGGTTCCTTCCTTACCCAGATTCCCAAACTCGAAAAAAAAGATCCTCTCCTATGCGCTAGCTACAAGACCAATAGCGCTGCTGAACGCAGGACTTAAAAATCTTTACTCTTAGTTGCATTGATGTGGCGAAGGGGAGAGGCAAAAATGTATTCAAAAAACATGCATGCAGAAACGCACTGGAGCACATAAAAAAACGCATTAGCACATGCAGAGACTCATCGGACTGCGTTTTCTATGGGCTGTAACTGGCTCCATGTAAACTGGCCCTTTTTTTTTATTTATTTATTATTATTATTTTTATTTTTTTCTATATTTTTTTTTTGTTTTTTTTTTTTTTCATTTGCTTCAATATAAGACTTTGCCATGGTGTATATTTTTTTAGGGCTTACAAGACGACGAACTGAAAGTGGTCAGTGTCCTACCTCATGGATGGCAGCCCGGTGAGCCGGTCCGCCCCGGCCCTTTCCTCCTCGTGCCGTCAACATGGGTGACTTTTCTTGCACGGCAGTACCGATTTGTCATTGAACTGGATCTCAGTCCCTCTACAGGAATTGTGGTAATGAACTCCAGATCATCCGTGCATTGATTGTTGTACCTTTTTAAAAGTGGTTGTAAACCTCAGACATGAAATATGAACAAAGCATATCCCTCTATAGTGTGTATTCGTCTCAGTCCAGAGCACAAAGTGTCATTTCTGTTTGCTGTCTCCTTCCTCTATCAGGTTAGGGTTTCCCATAGAGGGTTGGGGGTTAGGGTTTCCCATAGAGGGTTGGGGGTTAGGGTTTCCCCTAGAGGGTTAAGGTTAGGGGTTAGGGTTTCCCCTAGAGGGTTAGGGTTAGGGTTTTAGGGTTGGGGTTAGGGTTTCCCCTAGAGGGTTAGGGTTTCCCCTAGAGGGTTAAGGTTGGGGGTTAGGGTTTCCCCTAGAGGGTTAAGGTTAGGGTTTTAGGGTTGGGGTTAGGGTTTCCGCTAGAGGGTTAGGGTTTTAGGGTTAGGGGGTTAGGGTTTCCCCTAGAGGGTTAGGGTTAGGCTTTTAGGGTTAGGGTTTCCCCTAGAGGGTTAGGGTTTTAGGGTTAGGGTTTCCCCTAGAGGGTTAGGGTTGGGGTTGGGGTTAGGGGGTTAGGGTTTCCCCTAGAGGGTTAGGGTTGGGGTTGGGGTTAGGGGGTTAGGGTTTCCCCTAGAGGGTTAGGGGTTAGGCTTTTAGGGTTAGGGTTTCCCCTAGAGCAGTGGTCTCCAAACTGCGGCCCTGGGGCCAAATGCGGCCCTTTCCCTGCCTTTATCTGGCCCTTGGGACACTAATCATCCCACTGATATGAGACACTATTCTGCCAACTGACCCCGACAATGAAGCCACTGACACCAATAACGGGGCTCTATTCCTCCCAATGATAGGGCACTGCTCCTCCCCCAAAAACCAAATGGGGCGATGTTTACTTTCACAGATGCCAGGAAAATTTCCACTAGCACTGGTCATAGTCCGGCCCCCCTAAAGTCTAAAGGACAATAAATTGGCCCTTTGTTTAGAAAGTTTGGAGACCCCTGCCCTAGAGGGTTAGGGGTTAGGCTTGGGGTTAGGGTTTCCCCTAGAGGGTTAGGGTTTCCCCTAGATGGTTAGGGGTTAGGGTTTCCCCTAGAGGGTTAGGGGTTAGGGTTTCCCCTAGAGGGTTAGGGGTTAGGCTTTTAGGGTTGGGGTTGGGGTTGGGGTTGGGGTTGGGGTTAATTCTGACAAGTTTTTTTGACACCCAAGAGAAAAATGGTAACAGGGAAGGTATCTTCAGCACACAGCCTTGGATTGATAGCCTCAGCTCCTGTTGTTCGTGTGTTTTCTGTGCTGCAATCATCTCTCAGAGCTCCCTTCAATGAGATCCGCAGAGTGTAACTTCAGCTCTCCGCCAATTTCTTTCTGAAAGCTCAGACAAGCTTTATAAAGTCAGCACTTTGAACGGCTGTAGAGAAGACTGCAGATAAACGGGGACAACTTATGTTGGAGGATTTGTTTGATCTCTGTGTATCGCCTGAGGCCGGTCACTTCTCTGGGTATATGTGTGAGGGTTTACATCTACTTTAAAAAAAATAAATAAAACTGTGTTGCTTCACTTACTTCCTACTTTGCTGTAAACTGAGTTAACCACTTAAGGACGGCCTCCTGCACATTTACGTTGGCAGAATGCACGGCTGGACACATCAACGTACAGGTACGCTGTCCTTTAAGAGCCCAGCCCTGGGTCGTGCGCCCGCCCGCGACCCGGTCCTGAGCTCCGTGGCCGCGGACCCGATCGCCGCCGGTGTCCCGCGATCGGATCACAGAGCTGAAGAACGGGGAGAGGTAAGTGTAAACAAACCTCTCTCCGTGCTTCCTAGTGAGGCTGTCACTGAGCGTCTGTTCCCTGTCATAGGGAAAGACGATCAGTGACGTCACATGCCAAACCACGCCCCCTACAGTAAAAAAAACACACACACACTTAACCCCTCCCCGCCCCCTAGTGGTTAAACCCTTCACTGCCAGTGTAATTTACACAGGAATCAGTGCATTTAAATAGCACTGATTGCTGTATAAATGACAATGGTCCCAAAAATGTGTCAGAAATGTCCGATGTGTCCGCCATAATGTCGCAGTCACAATAAAAATCGCTGATCGCCGCCATTACTAGTAAAAAGAAAATTATTAATAAAAATGCTATAAAAAAAAGCTATAAACTTTTGCGCAAACCAATCAATAATCGCTAATTGCGATTTTTTTTTTTTTTTTTTTTTTTTTACCAAAAATATGTAGAAGAATACGTATCGGCCTAAACCGAGGAAAAAAAAAATGTTATACATTTTTTGGGGATATTTATTATAGTAAAAAATATTGATTTTTTTTTCAAAATTGTCGCTCTATTTTTGTTTATAGCGCAAAAAATAAAAACCGCAGGGGCGATCAAATACCACCAAAAGAAAGCTCTATTTGTGGGGAAAAAAGGACGCCAATTTTGTTTGGGTGCAGTGCCGCACGACCGCGCAATTGTCAGTTAAAGCGACGCGGTGCCGAATCGCAAAAAGGGGCCTGGTCCTTTTGGCTGCAAATTGGTCCGGGGCTGAAGTGGTTAAAGAGCTGTAAAGGTTTTTTTTTTTTTCTTCTACTTACCTCCTCTGTGGAAGGGTTTTGCACAGAGTGGCCCCGATCATCCTCTTATGGGTGAAAATGGACAGGCGGTCTGTTTTCATCCGATCCACCAGACGCATGGAAAATAGGACCACCATCCATCTGGATTTGGCGGTCCGGATCGCAGCGGGTGTCACCGCCGACACGTACTGGGCACAACCCCACAGCAAGGGAGACTTTTCAGGTTTCCTGGAGTTCAGTTGTAAGGCAGAGAGTCCTTGTAAAGAGAAGATCAATAAAACATTTGTTTATATCAGGAGTCTCAAACTGGTGGCCCTCCAGCTGTTGCAGAACTACAATTCCATGAGGCATTGCAAGGCTGACAGTTACAAGCATAAATCCTATAGGCAGAGGCATGATGGAACTTGTAGTTCTGCAACAGCTGGAGGGCAGCCAGTTTGAGACCCCTGGTTTATATCCTTTTCCGCTAATGATCTGTCCTTTTTGATTTCTCTTCAGTTTTCTCCCTGATGACTTCTCTCTCTTTTTCTCTAAACACAGGATGACTCCACAGAAGAAATCATCTTTGATGAGATCTTCTATTCGCTGTCACGCTGTCTGCTGGGGCTTCTCAGGCCGTTCGTCATCCCCGGATCCAACGTGGTTTTTCAGCCAGAGATCTATGTTACAATTCAGGCCTATTCTTCCATTATCGGCCTGCAGAGTCACCAGGTAACTGAACGCAGTATTATCGCTCTGTGAAGCACTCCAGCTGTTTTTTGAAACCGCAAATTCCAGCATGCACCTGGGACTTGTAGTACCCCCTGCAGCTGAGGGTATGCAGGTTCTGTAGAGACGGTTCTAGGTCTCTTTATGTTCCTTCTGCAGGTTCTGGTCCAGGGTTGTCGCCTGGAGGAGCAGAAGCTGCCGGCCTTTCTCCAGCATGTCCAACTGCAGCTGGGCGCCTTCGAGAATAAGATCGCAGAGATGCTTCAACAGCAGTATCGACCGCTCGCTCAGGTAGGCATAGACTTCGGGGACCCTTGGGGAGTACTCTTGGTTCACACAGAATGAAACCAGCTGGACCCCATTCTTCAGGGACCTTCCGAGGCAAGGTCCACCCTAGGTTGGGGCTCCCCTGAATGGAGACCCCATAACTACATTCCATCCCCTTTCACCACTTTCAGGGATAGCCTGAGGACCTGCACCCTACTAGATAAGTGGACAAAGTGCTCTGTGCATGTGCAAAAATAAATAGGTGCTACCGTATGTGCCAGTATGGGAGACCATGGCTGGCTTTCCGGTTGATATAAAAAGTTACTCCGGTTTCAGCCAAAATACCCAACCCAGGAGACAGGTGTGTAAGAAAAGTGTGCAAGATTTCTGTGACCATGGTGCAAGAATAGAAACACTGTGAGTGTCTCTCTATACTAGGGCTGCAACTAACGATTATTTTCATAATCGATTAGTTGGCCGATTATTGTTTTGATTAATCGGTTAAAACCTTAAAAAAAAGTGTTGTGTATAATTTAGTTAATGTGTAAAGTTTAAAAAAAAGGCAATCTATTCTTAAATACTGTATCTCTATGCAGTGGTAAATATAAGCAACCAACCATTGTTGGGGAGCAAAATATTGAATCCACTCTGAGAATAACAGACAGAAGCGATATACTGTATATACGCTGTTAGAGGAGATATACTGTATATACTATTAGAAGAGACCTACTGTTTTTTGGCCAATTTGTTGTTGGGCAAATTAAAAACACAAATTGCTGCAAAAACGTATTAAATGCTTTTCTGCAGCTTCTCCATTGAAGTTTATCGAACCAAAAAAGCACCGTTTTGCATTTAAAAAAAAAAAAAAGTCCCTGACCCTTTCCAAATACGCAGCGGCAGAAAAAAGCATAGATGTGAACGTGTCCCATAGGAAACCATGTTAAATGAACTGTAGTACGTTTCTTCAAAAAGCACCAAAAAACACATAGATGTGAACCAGGTCTAAGACGTTTAGTAACATAATGGGATTAAAAAAACAAAAATGAGCCCTTTATAGTACAAAAAAGCAGATAATCACTACTGTAAGGGGTTAATTTTTTTTACTGTAGAACTGTGACTGTAATATTTACAGTAGCGATTTTCTCTTTTTATACTATAAAGGGCTCATTTTAGTGTTTTTTTTAACCCCATTATGTTACTGGGCGATTAATTGATTATGAAAATAGTAATTGATTCATTTCATAATCGATTAGTTGTCAATTAATCGATTAGTTGTTTCAGCCCTATTGTATACCCAAAGTGAATTTTGCTGGCACCCCTGGACTGCCACTCCAGGGGCACCTTTCCTCATCCCAAACCCCTACCAGAAGGCATTAGCACTTGTAGAGATTTCTGCCTACAACTGGGGATCCGCCTAGTGCACCAGACCAGCATCAATCCAGATGAAAAGGAGAATTTCCCCCAGCACTCACCTATTCATCAATAATTACTAACTGCCATCCCGCCATGCAAAGATACTTTGTGGTCAGGTTATGCAAATCTGACGATGTGTAATGGATGCGTTAAAGTTGAGTTCCAACCGCAAACATTTTTTTTTTTTAAAAGTCAACAGCTACAAATACTGTAGCTGCTGACTTTTAATAAGGACACTCACCTGTCCAGGGAGCCCGCTATGTTGGCCCCCGGGGGCTGATTCGTCCACCGGCTCGGGTGCAGGCACCGCCATTCCAACTAAGGGAGACTGGCAGTAGAGCCATCAGGCTTCACAGGCAGTTTCCTACTGCGACACACACAGATCTCAGAAGGTAGCTGGGGAGGAGGAGGGGGGGCTCGCCGCAGAAGAGGATGTGACGTACTGCGCCGCGGCCGGGCTAGGACGGAAGTACAATATGTACATCTAAAAAGGTAACAAAAAATATATAAAAAAAATAGACATCCAAAAACGAGGCGTGGGGGGTGTCTTTAGTAAAAGACCACCTTGTAAAAGTGGGTGGAACTCTGCTTTTAAGTTAAAAGGACTTTCCATGAATGGGCAAAGTCGGCTGGCTCTCATTAAAACAACCTCCCATTACACACTGGTACAATATCTTATCTGGTTTCCCCCCGCCAGTCAACTGCTCTGTCAGAGCCCCGGGGAAATACTAGGTGTATCTGAGTGCTGGGGAGGCTTGAGACCTTCTCACCTTTCTCCTAGGATGCAGTACTCATTTCTGAGTTGTTATTTATCATTTTTTTTTATTCTACCTAAAACACACAGACACTAACTGCCACTGATATTTAAAAAAATTATAAAAAAAAATATTTTTTTTTTAAATCTGTCCAAAATATGCTGACCTTGACCTTTGACCCTTACTTGATTCAAACACTAACCTTGGCACTGACCTAGACTAGACCTTAATCTGGGTATTTTTATTTTTTTATTTTTTTATTATATTTATAATTTGTTTATTTTTTTACACACGATTGTTCGTGTCTCTCTCTATTTGCTAGGAGAGAGAGAGGCAATGTATCCCTCCTTCATTCACAGAGAGAGAGAGGAACACAGGTGCGGGCTTAACAGTGACTGATCATTGTGATAGCCAATCGGAGGCTAGCACAGCAATCAGGTGACCCGTAACCTCTGATTGGCTATCACAGTGATCAGTCACTGTCGGAACACGGGGGCGGGTTTAACAGTGACTGATCACTGTGATAGTGAATCAGAGGTTCCGGGTCACCTGATTGCTGTGCTAGCCTCCGATTGGCTATTGAGACATGCCCTCCGTCGAAAAATGCCTCCGATGGGTCTGCACTTGCGCAGTACGCAACATCACTCCAGCTGATATGTTGATCAGCTGGTGTGACATCAACACGGCGCATGCGTAGATCGTCGGAGGTAGTATCTGATGATCTTCTAAGCTCAGAGAGAATGAAATTGTCAGATTCTGCCTCCCTGTTGCGGGGCGGGTTCTGGCTCTATTGAATGACGTGTTTTCTGTCTTTTGCACGGCGGCTTGAGTGTGTTAAACGGCGAGTTTTGCCTGTGTCTAAGGACGGGTTAAAATGCACACAAAACTCGCCCTTCAACACACCCGCAACTCGCCCCACAATAGCGAGGCAGAATCTGACAATTACATTCTCCCTCTGCGCTTGGCAGATTTTAGATACTGCCTCCCACGATCTGCGCATGTGCTGTGTTGACGTCACGCCAGCTGATCAACATGTCGGCTGGAGCGGCGTTGCAGTCTGCGCATGCGCAGATCCTTTGGAGGCATTTTTCGACAGAGGGCATTTCTCGATGGAACACTGGCTCCCGATTGTTAGTACAGGAACTGGGGCTCCCGCTGAGACCCCAGTCTTTGTGCTGAGAGCGTGCTGTGCGCCGTGCTTCCAGGCACAAAGACAGATACACAGATATGCGACCCCCATGGGAAAAAAACGCCTAGTCTAGTGCGGCCGCATATCTGCATACTGTCGGCGTCAAGGGGTTAAGAGGACTTGGCTGCTAAGAATTGAAGTTCAGGGAAGTGACAACTATTTTTTGGAACAGGGACCTAACAAGTTGGATTGTTTGTGTCGCCAGGACTGCCTACCTCAATATGCAAACCAACAGCCAGGCAGAAAGATGGGCGTTTCCATGGTGACGGCGGATATTGGGCTGGTTAGTATGATCCGGCAGGGTATCCTGGCCTTACAGCTACTGCCGGCCAACTCCAGTGCAGGTGAGCCAGTCTTTTCTTTTTTTTTTTTGGGTGACTTTATGTAAGCTTTTAGATCTAGATTGTTTCCAATCGGGAAACCTGATTTTTATCTTCCTGTCAATTGCGCAGGCATCATTGTAATCACAGACGGCGTCACCAGCGTCCCAGATATCGCGGTGTGCGAAACATTGCTGAACCAGCTGCGCAGCGGCACCATCGCTTGCTCCTTTGTTCAGGTAAATGTAATCCCTTTTAGTTGGCTCTCGCTTCTTGTGGTCTGTCAGTTACTTTTATAATTTCTCTAATCTTATTGCAGGTTGGAGGGGTGTATTCTTACGACTGCAGTTTTGGCTACGTCCCGAACGTAGAGCTGATGAAGTTTATCGCCATGGCAACCTTAGGATCCTACCTCTCCTCTTGTCCTGAATTAGAGAACGGACAGACGGACATGAACGTCTATCACAAGGCATTCTTGCTCTATTCTTTTATGCGCACCGGCGAAGCTTTGAATCCAGAGTATTACTGCGGTGAGAGACTTTTTTTTTCTTACATTAAAGTTTAATGTGCTTATATTGTGTCTTCCCTGCATATTTTTTGCAGAAAGCTATTTAGAATTTATGATTTTTTTTTTTTTTTTCCCCCATGGAACCTGCAAAGTACCCATTCCTAGACCCATGATCAGTGGATTGTGGGTGCAATGTCAGGCTCCTGCAGACAAGTCCTTTTAGCTTTCTGCCTGTACCTCTGTTTGGGCAATCTGTTGAAAACGACAGGGCTGCAAGATCTTTGCAACCTTATCGTTGCAAAACATACGGATGGCATTGGTTACAGATGGATTTCTCAACGTCTGAATGTTCCAGTGAGCACTGTCTGGACCATAATCCGGAAGTGTGCTATGTAAAACAGAGATTGACTGAATAGAATGACAATAACCGAACCCGGAATGCCATGGGGGAGAGGGGGGGGGGGTGCGGGAGAGAGGAACCTTTATTTATATTTTTTTTTTGTATCTTGTCTTCCTTTTTTTTTTTTTTCTATCCCCCCCTTACATACTCTATCCCTCCTCGCACTGAAATAGGAAGTAATATACGGATTAAAATATAAATACAATCACATGGAGACCTTAGTGAACCCCCACTTTTTCAACTTTTTTCCCTTTTTTTTTTATTTATTTATTTATTTATTTTTTTTATAGATAGAAGTGTAAAGGTGCACATGATAATATGGAGTCAAATACAAACACAAATCACATGGTGAATGTTTTTTTTTTTTTTTTTTTTTTTAGACACATGGATAGAAATGTAAAAGAATATATGAGAACAGAGATGTGGGGGGGGGGGGAGGGAGGGAAGGGGGAGGAATATATTACCCTTTCTTTTACCTCCCTTACCCTTAAAGTAGAATAAGTATGATGTTATATTGTGTATGTACAAAGGACACAAGATGACTCTTTTAATGGAATTGTGAAAGAAAAATCAATAAAAAAATTTGATAATAAAAAAAAAAAAATCCGGAAGTGGAAAGAACATAATTATATAATATATAATACATGCATACATACACACTGTCTATAATTTATTTATATTTTTATTGGACAGGATCACAGCACAAATTGTTCAATGAACACTTGGTATCAGCCAGCAGCAACCCAGCGCTTGCCACACGTCGGAGGAAGCACGCAGAGAAGGAAGTGCATGCGGGCATCATCAGTGTTGTCTCTGTGCGGCTCAGGGAAGGATACAGCATCCGGGAAATCCGCATTGCCAAAGGTGAGTCACAAGGACTGTTCTTGTTCCATCTATGTAGGATACGTTATACCCCGTGTCCCAACTGGAGGTCTCCCATGTGTAGTTTGTTGTTTCTTTAGTTATTTATTTTATACTTGCTCTTCACCTCTTCTCCTGGTTGTTGGTGATCCACACTGAAAATGTTAGCCCCCCTCTCTAAATCATGGTATGTGAATGCAGGGTGCATTGGCAATGCCGCCATACTTGGCAGTTCCATAATGGCCTGCGCTTTACAGTATGTCCTCTTGGTTGAATGACTTATGAGAGTGTGGCCCGGATAATGCCAGACCGCTGCTGTAAAACTGCACCTCTTTGTGATTCCTCCCGAACCAAGCTCTCCATAGATAATTTACTATCCTTGTTTCTACAGCGCTGTTGGAGGTAAAACTGGTTCTACTCTGGAAGCACAACATGCGTGTTGAGTACCTGGCAATGGCCCCCTGGCCCCTGGACCCCTCCAAGCGGAGCACCCGGGTAGAGGTAGTCATGGAAGGGAGCTACGACATTCTGCATGATATCAGCTGCACACTGAAGAAGCCCATCACCAGCATGTACAGAACCAGCGTGATCCGGAGATTCTGGAACACTTTACAGAGGTACAGCGTCTTATTGTTGTCGGTCTACTTGGAATGATTGGACGGTTTATAAGACCTGTTAAGGTTGCAAATTTTCCCTGAGTTGCATCACCAGTCGCATCTGGCCATTTTCCTGAACTCCACCAACATTCACACTATGCTGTATGCTCAATGGATTGCTATCTAATGCAGCCTTTCTCAGTCTGGGTCCCTCCAGGGTTGCTGGCGGTTCGCGGAGCAATTTTTGACTTTTAGATACATTACCTCTGACACCAGTTATCTTTTTAGCTATCTGTAAGGGGACATTCTGACCACTGATGTATTATTATTATTCCCACTGACTACTAGTGTAAGGAGTCCTCCCACTGACCACCAATCTATGGGAGTTTTATTATGTGAAAACCCGATCACCCAGTTATTTTAGACTTTTGAGCCCGCAGACATGATTTCTTTGTTTCTTCAAGCCGTAATGAAAAGCGAAAAGCATAGTCCCAAATTTATTGGATTTTGTAAATTTGTCTTTGAATTAAACGTCAGGATAAATACAGTCCCTGGGCTACTAACAAGATAAGTTCTGTAGGTTTGTTCTTAAAGCGGTTCTGCACACACTTCATTTAGTAAATCTCTTTCCCTTCCAAATCAGGCAAAGAGTACTAAATGGCGTGTTGTTGTTTTTTTTTTTTTCACTTACCTTGTAATTGCTGCTCTGTCTCTTCGGGGGTGGGCGGGGTCTGTGCGGGATCCTCGTCATGCCGCACTGTCTCCTGGGATCTGGTGTCATTGATCCCAGGAGTCAGTGCGGACGTCCGCCGAAATCTCGCAAGATTTACGGGCCTCCTGCCGAAATCTCGCGAGATTTACGGGCCTCCTGCCGAAATCTCGCGAGATTTACGGGCCTCCTGCCGAAATCTCGCGAGATTTACGGGCCTCCTGCCGAAATCTCGCGAGATTTCGGCGGATGTGAGGCATGCTGGTTCCCATAACGAAAGGGAACAAGGAAGTAAATGCTTGTGGGTTTCAAATGCCCACAAGCAAAATGACATTGCTGCTGGTATATATTTTAAAAGTTCAGAATTTTAAGAATTACGGACACGGACAACGGACGGACACCAAAAATGTGAGTGTATTGAAATAATAAAAATTATTTTAACATTACAAGAAAAAAAAAAAATAGTGTGTGCAGAACCGCTTTAAAGGATACGTTCGCTTTTTAACAAAAGATAGTAAATGCACACTTATTTGCAGGTAAAAAAAAAATTTACATTTATTTTTTGTTTCTGGAGCCTCTAAACTTTAAAGCATTGCAATGCGCGTCTCCTGCAGACCTGTCCGTGGATCTGTGTGCCTGTCCATCGGACAGGGGAGCAGGTACAATCTGATAGGAAGCATGAATCAACTACCACAGCGCCCCACAGCCGCATGGAAGTTAATTTGAAAACTACAAGCCGCCAAGGCTGTCCGAACTTGCAGTTTTCCATTCACAGAGGACTGTGAATGAGTGATGCGGGCGGAGTTGGGGGCGGTTAGGAGAAGATCCCTGCTAGCTGTCAGTGCCGGGGTTATACCCTGAATATGAGGCATTGTTTAATCCCACTGATGCCAGGGCATTTCTACTTCCACTCAGTGTTGGTCATCTTACTTTAAAAAAGTAATTAGTTAAGTTACAAATTACTTCTCCCAAAAAGTAATTGCGTTAGTAACTCAGTTTACTACATTGGTAAAGTAATTAGTTACTCAGCAAAGTAACTGACTTTTTTTTTTTTTATATTCTATACGTTTAACTAAGGGGCGGGTCTAGTATTACTGTAAGCAAGGGGCGCATTTATTATTATTGTTATATATGGTGTAACCAAGGGGCTGCTCTATTATTACTCTAACCAAGGGGCAGATCTGTTATAGCGTGTAAGCAAGGGGCGGGTCTATTATTATTATATCGTGTAAGGGGCGGGTCTATTATTATTATATCGTGTAAGGGGCGGATGGCTACAGAAGAGGGCGAATGTTAAATAATTGGCAGAGCTCGATATATAACAATAATAATAAATGCGCCCCTTGGTTACAGTAATACTAGACCCGCCCCTTAGTTACACGATAGACGCCCCTTGCAGAGTAGCGCGTGCATCGGGAGCGTGCGGCATCGCCTCGTACAATTACATGCTAACTGCGCCTGCAGAGCTGTTTAGGTTCGGCAATTTTCGTAAGCTCCGTAGTCCTTCGTACTGCGCAAGCGCTGCGCCTGCTCAGCACAGGGGGTCCTTATCCGGCGGGGGAACTTTTTTGGCAGGACACCGGAATTACACTACTGCCATCTAGTGGCGGTAGATGTAATTGCGGTAACGCCACCCAAGTAATGGGAACTGCGTTACCATGAGGGGAAAAGTAATCAGTTAGATTACTCGTTACCTCTAAAGTAACTGCGTTAAGTAACTCTGTTTATTTTAACTCCGTTACTTACATCACTGCTCCCACTGGCCACATTCTGCCCCCCCCCCCTAAAGTCTAAAGGACCATAATGTGGCTCTTTGATTAGAAAGTTTGGAGGCCCCTGTTCTAAGGCAACGTTCACATAGGGCATACTACAGCATACTCCCATGTGAGAGCCCTGTTTGGATGTCCAGCTGCTCTGTGCATCCCTGTACAGGCAGTCCTATTCATGTCAATTGGGACGCAGTGCCTGCACGGGCACAGATGCTGTTCCCAATTTGACAGCTGTGTGGGTGCATGGCCCCGAACGCAGACAAGTGTATGTTTGGGGCCTTCCACCGACACTGATGTCACATAGTTACATAGTAGGTGAGTTTGAAAAAAGACACAAGTCCATCAAGTCCAACCTATGTGTGTGATTATATATCAGTATTACATTGTATATCCCTGTATGTTGCGGTCGTTCAGGTGCTTATATAATAGTTTCTTGAAACTATCGATGCCCCCCCGCTGAGACCACCACCTGTGGAAGGGAAATCCACATCCCTGCCGCTATTACAGTAAAGAACCCTCTACGTAGTTTAAGGTTAAACCTCTTTTCTTCTAATTTTAATGAGTGGCAAAAAAGTTTTATCCCTATTGTGGGGTCACCAGTACGGTATTTGTATATTGAAATCATATCCCCTCTCAAGTGTCTCTTCTCCAGAGAGAATAAGTTCAGTGCTCACAACCTTTCCTCATAACTAATATCCTCCAGACCCTTTATTAGCTTTGTTGCCCTTCTTTGTACTCGCTCCATTTCCAGTACATCCTTCCTGAGGACTGGTGTCCAGAACTGAACAGCATACTCCAGGTGCAGCCGGACCAGAGTCTTGTAGAGCGGGAGAATTATCGTTTTATCTCTGGAGTTGATCCCCTTTTTAATGCCAATATTCTGTTTGCTTTGTTAGCAGCAGCTTGGCATTGCATGGCATTGCTGAGCCTATCATCTACCAGGACCCCCAGGTCCTTTTCCATCTTAGATCCCCCCAGAGGTCCCCCCCCCCCCCCCCAGTCTATAGACTGCATTTATATTTTTTCCAAATGCATTATTTAAAATTTTTCTACATTAAACCTCATTTGCCAAATTGGGAGCAGCGGCTGTGTCCATGCAGCTGCTGCATCCCAATTGACATGAATAGGACTGCCTGCACCGGGATGTACGTAGCAGCTGTGCATCCCTCTGTGGGCAAACAGGGCCCTCACATGGTTGTACACTGTAGTACACCCATGTAAACGGAGCATAAGGCGTGGGCTCATAGTAGACTTTTAGGGATCTCAGAGAATATTGCAGCGTATGTGTAGATTTACACCATGGGTCCCAGACTTTGTGAAATTTTGAGAATGGAATGTCTACTCCCGTACACGACCCCCTTTAAATAGCGTGATCTGGTTTATTAATGATATCCAATGGGACAGGATAGGGTGGAATGGGTTCATCCATTTAAGAGCTGTGGCTTTATGGGCCTTAAACTTTGGTTCCCTAAGGGCCCTTTCACACGTGTGGACTGTTCAGATCCGCCTGTCAGCTTTTTCAGCGGACCTGAACGGTCGCTCCATACATCTCTATGGAGCAACGGATGTCAGCGGTGACATGTCCGCTGACATCCGATCCGCTCCGCAAAATCCAGACGGATGGAAACCCTATTTTCCATCTGTCTGGCGGGTCGGATGAAAGCGGACAGGCGGTCGAATCATCCGTTTTCCCCCCCCCCCCCCCCATAGAGGAGAGCGGAGATCTGACAGGTCCGTTCCCTGCACAGTGTACAGAGACGGACTTGTCATCCGCCGGCTCAGCGGGGATCAACGGAGCGATCCCTGCTGAGCAAGCGGATGGCTGAATACGAATCCGCACATGTGAAAGGGGCCTTATGGCCCGTACACACAATCCGAATATCGGACGAAAACGATTGTCCGAGGGAGGATCGTACGATTTTCGGATCGTGTGTACACTACTTCCGACAGCCGATCACGACCATTCGTCCGCTATTATTCGATCGGACATGCATGGAAATTTTCCTCGTACGATTCCAGATCGCACGATTTTCGTTTAGTCAGTATAGTTGTCGTCCGAAAATACAATACAAATACATTACAACACATGACATCACTTCCGATTTTTTTTTTTTTTCCTATCGTACGAGAATTTTCGTGACTTAATTGGCTATTCAACTTCTACTTGCGATTGTTAACCGAAAAACGGTCGTACGATCGGTCGTCCGATATTCGGATCGTGTGTACGGGCCATTAGAAATATTCTCAGCATTCTTCATCTAATAGACTAAATTAGCAAATTTCAGATGCACGTGAGATAGAGACCTTGCAGGTTAGCAAAAAAAGGCTATTACCAGATTACAGAAATCATCTATAATTGGACGAATCCAAATAGGATGCACGGGGGTGAGTACATTGTATGCAATTAGGGGTAGACGTGGATTACATTTCGTTAAAACAAACTGGGAGTAGATACGTTGCATACACTTTAACTGGTGTTTGTTCTTCTTCTTCTCTTCCAGCATCAGCCAGACAGATCAGATGTTGGTGCACTTGAAATCGTTTGATAGTGTTCCAGAACATTTCAAAATCCCAGAAAGCACCAAGAATGGAGTCCCCCTGTTCTACATCCCTCCTGGATCCACCACACCAGTACGTTTTCCTGTGTCAGCGATTTAAGCAGCATCATGTTTTAAGGGCTCGTTTGCACTTTCTTTTAAAGCACTCTGAATGCCAATCAAAGCGCTTGTCACTAAATATATTGCTAGTAATTACCGTATATAATCGAGTATAAGCCGAGGCACCTAATTTTACCACAAACAACTGGGAAAACGTATTGACTCGAGTATAAGCCTAGGGTGAGAAATGCGCAGCTACTGTAAGTGGAAAAGAGGGTCAACAATGCCCATTTGCAAAGTCGGGTCGGAAAATGTCAAGCACTTTTCTGCAGCAGAGAATGACATTTTCCGAACCGACTTTGAGGCCACATATCTCGGGGCCACTTAGTGCTAGGAACCCCATTTTTGGATATGTTGTAGTGCCAGGTCCACTTTTGGGGTTCCTAACACCAAGTGGCCCAGAGATACAGGGGCCTCAAAGTCGGTTCGGAAAATGTCATTCTCTGCTGCAGAAAAGTGCTTGACATTTTCCGACCCGACTTTGCAAATGGGCATTGTTGACCCTCTTTTTCCACTTAAGGAAGCTGCGCATTTCTCACCCTAGGCTTATACTCGAGTCAATAAGTTTTCCCAGTTGTTTGTGGTAAAATTAGCGTCCAAACGGGTGATTTATTGCATGATCACAACACAAAGATAATGCAATGTTTCGGAGCCATGCAGGACCCCTTCACAGAAAATGACATTTTCCGACCCGACTTTGGGACCCGTATCTCGGGGCTACTTAGTGCTAGGAACCCCATTTTTGGATATGTTGTAGTGCCAGGTCCACGTTTGGGGTTCCTAGCACCAAGTGGCCCCGAGATACGGGGTCCCAAAGTCGGGTCGGAAAATGTCATTTTCTGCTGCAGAAAAGTGCTTGACTCGAGTATAAGCCGAGGGGGGCATTTTCAGCACAAAAAAATGTGCCGAAAAACTCGGCTTGTACTCGAGTATATACGGTAGTCCCGTTCGCTCATTGCGTCTAAAATTTTCCCCCATGTCGTTTTCTTGGCGCTTCAAATCCTCCACAGAAGTCTATGACCATGATCTCTAACATCCTGCAGCTTTTTTTACAGCATTAGCTTTGCTTTGTTTTGGAGGTATTTGAGATATCCCAGGATGCACTGAGAAACCAACAAGCGAACCGGAAAGACGTCATCAGCAGTCGCTTCTGGTTCATGTGTGTGTATATTCTGGGAGTGTCTGGTGCAGAAGTCGCATCTGGTGTGCAGCGTGGGGCAGCAGGGAATTTAGAGGGGTCCGGACTGGAGCTGAGCAACTAGTAGACAGTAGTACTTCATTTTCCCATCGCACACGTTCCTGGATGCGCTCTCGGATTTGGGTGCTGCAGCAACAACCAGCTGGATACTGGTTCAAGTCACGGTGAAGATATTTGCCAGCACACCATGGAACAACACAAATAGCGTCCAAACGGGTGATTTATTGCATGATCACAACACAAAGATAATGCAATCTTTCGGAGCCATGCAGGACCCCTTCACATGCCTGACAAAGGGCCCCTGCATGGCTCCGAAACATTGCAGTATCCTTGTGTTGTGATCATGTAATAAATTACCCGTTTGGACGCTATTTGTGTCGTTCCATGGTATGCTGGCAACTAGTAGACAGCACATGTGGTGTGCAACGTGGGAACGCTATAGCAAGACTGGAGCTGGAGGACTGGGGCAGGATAAACTAGCAGATGTCACACATGGTGCACAGCATTGGAGCAATAAAGCAGAAAATGAGCGGAGAGAAAGGAGGATCTGAAAAATTGAGGCAGAGCTGGCAGTACTTCTGAGCGTGGGACCTGCTGAAGCAGAGCTTGGGGGTTATTACTGAGTGGGTGATCAGCAGAGCTGGTGGTTACTGCTGAGTGGGGTATAAGCAGAGCTACTACTTGTGATGAACCGCTTGCCACCCCGCCTGGGTGCTTCCGCCAAACAGTGCCTCCTGCCCTCCAAACCCTTTCAGCAGACCGAGAGCTAATACCAGCCCTTTACCTTAAGCATCGTACACAGACAAGGTGTTGAGGCTGAACTGAGATCTTCTCCATGCTCTGACCAGGAAAAGCAGACAAGATCCCTGGTATCCTTCATGGGCTTTAATCAGTGGGTAGAAGGCTAGCCCCTAGTCCCCTCCAAAAGTCCCTGTCCCTGGTGGGTTTGTCACACTAGTGAGTGGGGGATCAGCAGAGCTGGGGGTTACTACTGAGCAGGGGGATCAGTAGAGCTGGGAGTTACTACTGAGCAGGGGGATCAGCAGAGCTGGGAGTTACTACTGAGCAGGGGGATCAGCAGAGCTGGGAGTTACTACTGAGCAGGGGGATCAGCAGAGCTGGGAGTTACTACTGAGCAGGGGGATCAGCAGAGCTGGGAGTTACTACTGAGCAGGGGGATCAGCAGAGCTGGGGGTTACTACTGAGCAGGGGGATCAGCAGAGCTGGGAGTTACTACTGAGCAGGGGGATCAGCAGAGCTGGGAGTTACTAATGTGTGGGACATCAGCAGAGCTGGGAGTTACTACTGAGCAGGGGATCTGCTGAATGAGGGTACTAATGATCTGGGGTTCTACTGTGCCCCTTTAAAACAAATAAAAAATCAACATACACAGGTCATTTGCCAAGCAATTAAAGCTTCAAAAACGCATCAAAAAAGCATGTTAAAGTGGTAGGCTCCTCAACTTGTTGACGCGGGGCGCACACAAATATGCAGACTCTCGGCTGGTGGGCCTTGGCGCCGAGTGGCCGCATATTGGCGCGAATTGGTGGTATACAGCTGTTCCAGGAGCTCACTCCCTGGCCCAGTTATCGGCGACTAACTGAAAGCTCTTGATCGCTGCTTGTGATCGTGAGCTTTTCGATCATGCGATTATAAACCCCCGCCTTCCGGCATCATAAACCCCTTAAAGGGCTGGGAGGCGCTGGCTAAAAGGGGTTAATGTGCGTTAAAATCAAAGCAAGTGTAAACGAGCCCTAAAACAAACCTTTTCCAAGCCTGAACAGTTTAACCGCTTCCCGACCGCCTCACACCGATATACGTCGGCAGAATGGCACGGCTATGCAAAAGCACGTGTATATATACTTGCCCTTTAATTGCCTAGCTGTGGGGTCGCGCGCTGCTGGCGGCGCACTCGTGACCACGGCCATGGGATCAGTGGACCCGATCGCCGCTGGTGTCCCGCGATCGGGTCACAGAGCTGAAGAACGGGGAGAGGTCTGTGTAAACAAATCTCTCCCCGCGCTTCCTACACTGTCATTGATTGGCTGTTCCCGGTCATCGGGAAAGCCGATCAATGACGTCAGACATACAGCCACGCCCCCCTACAGTAAAAAAAAAGCACACACGTCACACTTAGCCTCTCCCCGCCCCCTAGTGGTTAACTCCTTCACTGCCAGTGTCATTTACACAGGAATCAATGCATTTAAATAGCACTGAATGCTGTATAAATGACAATGGTCCCAAAAATGTGTCAAAAATGTCCGATGTGTCCGCCATAATGTTGCAGTCACAATAAAAATCGCTGATCGCCGCCATTACTAGTAAAAAAAAAAAAAAAATATTAATAAAAATGCTATAAAACTATCCCCTATTTTGTAAACGCTATAACTTTTGCGCAAACAAATCAATAATCGCTAATTGGATTTTTTTTTTTTTTACCAAAAATATGTAGAAGAATACGTATCGGCCTAAACTGAGGAAAAACAATGTTTGTTTTTATATATTTTTTGGGGATATTTATTATAGCAAAAAGTAAAAAATATTACATTTTATTTCAAAATTGTCGCTCTATTTTTGTTTATAGCACAAAAAATAAAAACCGCAGGGGAGATCAAATACCACCGAAAGAAAGCTCTATTTGTGGGAAAAAAAAAGGACGCCAATTTTGTTTGGGAGCCACGTCGCACGACCGCGCAATTGTCAGTTAAAGCGACGCAGTGCCGAATCGCAAAAAGGGGTCTGGTCCTTTTGGCTGCAAATTGGTCCGGGGCTGAAGTGGTTAAACTTTGTGTATATACATAAGTAGAAGTTATCTTCGCTTAATTCTAAATGTCAAACTCATTTTATTATATCCAGAGATGTAAGGAACTGACGCTTCCTGTAAGATGACGTATGTGACTCCATTTTGTCTTCTCCTCCGCAGGTATTGTCACTGCAGCACAGTGACTCGGACTCCAGCCATTCCCAGTTTGCCTCCTACTGGAAACCGATCCTTTCCATGGATGCCAATGTGTGGCAGCGCTGGCTTCATGTGCACCGCATCGTGCTGCTTTTGGAGCATGACATGTATGTAAAGTTACTTAAAGCTCCTCTCTGTGAATGCTGTACTCCCTCCCCTAATAATTCAGTCAGTCTTTCAGTGCTGCAAAGGATTCTGGTGCAGTGACCTCTCTTGTGACCCCCCTCCAGGCCTCTCCCGAAGCACCTCCATACCCCAGGGAACAACGGGCGCTATAGCACGGTTCAGTGTCGCATCTCCCACACGGCCCTCACCTCTCTCCTGCGGGACTGGAGCAGCTTTGTTCTGGTGGAGGGATACTCCTATGTCAAGTTAATGTTGAGGTAATGTCAGTCAATGACTATCTTCTGCCATACGATCGGTGTGATCTTCTTTTTTTATTTCCTCATCATATTCCCTGTTGACTTTGTCAGTGACGCTGGTCAGACGCCGTCTTCCTTCTGTGTGGTGCGGATAATCTGGAAAGCCCCGTGTATGGTCCTCCGGCTGGGATTTCCTCTGGGGACTCCAGCAAATTGCAGAAATAAGGTAAATCCCCCCCCCCCCCCCCCCCCCCCCCCCCCCCAAAAAAAAACGTTAGTCATTGATTGTTGCTGCATTGCATTTACCTCTTTCCTGCCTGCCCCGCGTCCCTTTAACCGCTTCCCGACCGCCCACAGTATATGTACGTCCTCAGAAGGGCACCGCCGTGTATATACGTCCCCTTTAATTGCCTAGCCGTGGGGTCACGCGTGCGCCGCTGGCATGGGACACGCTGCATTCCTGTTCAAAAAGCATGCAATTCTTTGCAGTGTGATTTGCGCATATTCATTTTGTATGAACGCTAATTGCACCGCAATGTATCAGTACTGGGTATTGCCGATTAACCGCTTCCCGACCGCCTCCTGTAGATATACGTCTACAGAATGGCACGGCTAGGCAAAGGCACGTGTATATATACGTCCCCTTTTAATTGCCTAGCCGTGGGGTCGCGTGCGCCGCCGACAGCGCGCTTGCGACCCAGTCGGGAGCTCCGTGACCACGGCCGCGGGACCAGCGGACCCAATCGCCGCTGGTGTCCCGCGATCGGGTCACAGAGCTGAAGAACGGGGAGAGGTCTGTGTAAACAAACCTCTCCCCGCGCTTCCTACACTGCCTGTCACTGATCGGCTGTTCCCGGTCATCGGGAAAGCCGATCAATGACGTCAGACGTCAGCCACGCCCCCTACTGTAAAAAAACACACAACACGTCACACTAACTCCTCCCCGTCCCCTAGTGGTTAACTCCTTCACTGCCACTGTCATTTACATAGGAATCAGTGCTATTTAAATAGCACTGATTGCTGTATAAATGACAATGGTCCCAAAAATGTGTCAAAAATTGTCCGATGTGTCCGCCATAATGTCGCAGTCACAATAAAAATCGCTGATCGCCGCCATTACTAGTAAAAAAAAAAAAATATTAATAAAAATGCTATAACACTATCCCCTATTTTGTAAACGCTAACTTTTGCGCAAACCAATCAATAATCGCTAATTGCGATTTTTTTTTTTTTTTTTTTTACCAAAAATATGTAGAAGAATACGTATCGGCCTAAACTGAGGAAAAAAAATGTTTTTTTATATATTTTTTGGGATATTTATTATAGCAAAAAGGAAAAAATATTGCATTTTTTTCAAAATTGTCGCTCTTATTTTTGTTTATATCGCAAAAAATAAAAACCGCAGAGGTGATCAAATACCACCAAAAGAAAGCTCTATTTGTGGGAAAAAAAGGACGCCAATTTTGTTTAGGAGCCATGTCGCACGACCGCGCAATTGTCAGTTAAAGCGACGCAGTGCCGAATCGCAAAAAGGGGCCTGGTCCTTTGGCTGCCAATTGGTCCGGGGCTGAAGTGGTTAAAACTGTACAGAACCGCATGCACAACAAAACCCCTTAAAGACTGTAAGCCCTCTTTCACACTTATACAACTTGTCCCACGATTTGGGACTACAAAGTAGCATGACAAGTCGTTCCCCATGATTTCCAATGACAGCCATTCATATTAGTACGACCTCAAGTCGTTCCGACTTCAAAGTAGTCCCTGCACTACTTTGGTCCGATTTTGATGCCACTTACACAGGCATTCCTTGAAATCGCGGCAAAATCATGCGACTCTGAAGTCGCATAAGTGTGAAAGGGGCCTAAGGCGGACTCATATTGTAGAGTAAAAAAACATATTTTTATTTTGACATTATAAAAGATTTTTTTCTTTGAAAGATGAGATATAGAGCTTAGACATGTACAAACATTAATGTGTTACGTATGAATGCCCTTAAAGCTGAGTGCCAGTAATAAAACAAATTTTACATTATTCAGCTGCATTAAATACAAAGAACAACCTTTGGGAAAAAAAATAATTTTTTTTACTCACCTTTTCAGGTCTGTTGCTAGGTGGTCCCTCGTAATCTGCCTCGCCCTGGCGCCTGACGTCATTTCCCTCGGTGCCCGTGCCCGCTAGTGCTCCTGGGAGTTGCTTGTCATCATTTCCCAGGAGTCAGTGAGCACCCCCGAGGGCTTCGTTGCCATCACAATGGAGGCAGGCACTTCCGACGACGCCACCCGTTGTGATGGCAACATCAGAAGTGTACGGCGCTGCGCCGTACATACTGCGCATGCGCTAGAACGGGCGGTGCAAGCTGGTCGCTCAGCTGCACCAGAGCCCGGAAGATAGTGCTTGTGGGCTTCACATGCCCACAAGGAAGATGGAAATTAGCAAGAACAAGGAATAAAACCTATCCTGCTCAAATAAATCGGCAATCAAGCAGCGATTAAAAAGATGAACGGGAGTGCTAGTAATAAGTTCTTTAAAATTTAAGATATTCATCCGAAAAAATTAATTTCACAGTTGGAACTCCGCTTTAAGCCAAACGCACAACATCAGAAGAGCCACCGTAGGACGATGATGGGCTAGCTCCCATGGGCAGTGGTGATGGAACCCGCCATGTTTCGGACTGTTTAAGTCCTTCTTCAGGGGTTATTCACTGGGCATTATCATTTCTAAAATGTAAATATATATTAGTCAGCATCATAGTAAACACATATGTAATATCTCAGCTGCCTCACATACTGTAATAAAGTTACGTTTCACACAGGCTGTTATTTATACTGACAAAATCATTGGGTGAGGACATATAATCCTATAAAGAAAGTGTTTCTTAACCCCCCCCCCCCCCCAAAAAAAAATGGATATCCTGGTCCCTTAAAGCAGATTGAACAGCACAGTGCTTGTGCTGTGTAATCTTCCCCCCTCCAAACTGTAAAAAAAAAAAAACTGCCACTTCCTGTATCACCGCTGTGTACTGACCACGATAACCAGGGCTGCTGAGCCCTGACCACCGTGGTCAGAGTACATCCCTCCGTCATCCCTGCTCTCATCTCTCCTCTTTCTCTCTTACCTCCCCCTCTCTGCCTGTCAGATCCTTGTTGCGTGTCTCTGTCTCCGCCCCCCCCCCCCCGCCGTTCTATTAGTACAAATCCAAAACTTTTAAATGGTCACTGGCAGCCCCTCTATGATGATCAGGCATAGCACACTGTATATGTGCTTTTCTAAAAACGAGGCTTGTAAATACCTATTTAGAGCGATCTTCAGGCCGGTCACGTGACTCACAGCCGCTTTACAGCTCAAAGACAGAGCTTCTGCAGGAAGCAGTCATGCACTGACATTAAACACTGACATTAAAACTACGACATCCAGAATCCTTGCATGCGCCCTGACATAATTTCTTCCAGCTCCGCCCATCTTGTTTCGTCAGAAATTACGTCTTCAGGGGCACATTATTGGAAGCTGTCCCCGCCGGGAGAAGATGGTGATTACTGCTAGCGGCTATAGCAGCTGCTAGCAATATTCACAAGTGAATCCAGCAGGCTGGTTGTATGCAAGTTGATCGATCAGTCAACTGGGTACCTTCAGCCTGCCCACACGCAGTTCGAGCGTCAGCCGATTCCTGCTGAACATGCATTGTCTATATCCGGCCTTAATACATTGCATTCCACAGGGCCATCCCTGGGCAACTGATCTAGAAAGAATGATAGTCCTGCTAGGCACTGCGGTCAATCAGGTCAAGGCTGGAGGGAGGGCATGAAAGAAAGCCAGGCTGATTACAGCAATACAGGTGCGCCTCCTGTAGCGTTGGCACCACATCCTGTGGCTCAGATTGGAAGCTAAGAGGCACAAACTGACCATGCCAGCATGGATTTGCTTCCATTGCTTAGTGTGGTCAGAGTGCTCCAGGAAGGGAAGGAGACATGCAGGATCACCAGCTATTGGCTGCTAAATATGAATGTTGCTAAATAAAAACGCAGGTGCCCAATATTGACAGAGGTGTAAGTGAATAAGACCAGTAATGAGGGCCACACAAAAGTGCTGCCTCTTTGTTGGCCGCACCTGTTGTTTTCCGTTTAGTTGCAGCAGTGAGAATCTTTATTTTACTTTTTTGCTCTTTGTCTTTTGCAGATGGTGGAAGAGCTGAAGGACCTCATCCTGCAGCTGCGATTCCCTTACAGAGTGCATAGTAAAGACAGCACCCCGCGGGTCAAAAGGAAGATCTTTGGAATCAGCTCACCCTCCAAGTCGCCTCCTCCGCAAGTGCCTCCTCCAGCCTTCTCAGACCGCTGCTGCCTCGTTCTGCTGCACAAACCCCTGGAGAAGCTTCTCATCAAGTGAGTATCAAACACCATCCTATATAAAGAAGAGATAAATATTCCGTTCGTATGTTTTGTAATATCCTTTTGAGCGACCAGGTAGCTTACACACTTCTAAAGAGCCGAGGGAAGTCCTAGGCTCCTCCCTGACTCTGATGTGTCATATGACCTGAGAGGACTCCCCTCCCTCTGCTCGGCACTTCTGCATCTGAAATCTGGTAACTTTTATAGAGGGAGGGGGGACTTGTGCTGTGCCACTGTCCCCTGCATTCTGCATTACATACGGCTGACCTCTGCACTCTGGTGTGCATACTATTGACCCCTGCACACTACAATACTCCTGATCCCTTCACTTTCCATTACATACTCCGGACCCCTTTACTACATACTCCGGACCCCTTTACTACATACTCCGGACCCCTTTACTACATACTCCGGACCCCTGCACTACATACTCCGGACCCCTGCACTACATACTCCGGACCCCTGCACTACATACTCCGGACCCCTGCACTACATACTCCGGACCCCTGCACTACATACTCCGGACCCCTGCACTACATACTCCGGACCCCTGCACTACATACTCCGGACCCCTGCACTACATACTCCGGACCCCTGCACTACATACTCCGGACCCCTGCACTACATACTCCGGACCCCTGCACTACATATCCCTGACCCTTAAACTCTGCGCTATATATTCCTGACCTCTGCACTCCATACTCCTGACCGCTGAACTTTCCATTACATATTCCTGACCCTTGCACTTTCCATTACATACTTCTGACCCCTGCACTATGCTTTATTTACTTCTGACCCCTGCACTATGCTTTATTTACTTCTGACCCCTGCGCTACATACTCCTGACCCCTGCACTCTGAACTACATACTCCTGACCCCTGCACTCTGAACTACATACTCCTGACCCCTGCACTCTGAACTACATACTCCTGACCCCTGCACTCTGAACTACATACTCCTGACCCCTGCACTCTGAACTACATACTCCTGACCCCTGCACTCTGAACTACATATTCCTGACCCCTGCTCTCTACACTTCATACTCCTGACCCTTGCTCTCTGCAGTACATACTCCCGAACCCTGCTCTCTACACTGGATACTCCTGACCCCTGCTCTCTGCACTACATACTCCTGACCACTGCCCTAGATATTACTGACCATTGCACGTTGCATTGATTACTCCTGACCCCTGCTCTCTGCACTACATACTCCTGACCCCTGCTCTCTGCACTACATACTCCTGACCCCTGCTCTCTGCACTACATACTCCTAACCCCTGCTCTCTGCACTAAATACTTCTGACCCCTGCTCTCTGCACTAAATACTCCTGACCCCTGCTCTCTGCACTAAATACTCCTGACCCCTGTTCTCTGCACTAAATACTCCTGACCCCTGCTCTCTGCACTAAATACTCCTGACCCCTGCTCTCTGCATTACATACTCCTGACCCCTGCTCACTACCCTTCATACTCCTGACCCCTGCTCACTACACTTCATATTCCTGACCCCTGCTCACTACACTTCATACTCCTGACCCCTGCTCTCTGCACTACATACTCCTGACCACTGCCCTACATATTACTGACTATTGCACGCTGCATTGATTACTCCTGACCCCTGCTCTCTGCACTACATACTCTTGACCCCTGCTCTCTGCACTACATACTCCCGACCCCTGCTCTCTGCACTACATACTCCCGACCCCTGCTCCCTGCACTACACACTCCGGACCCCTGCACTCTGTGCTAAATACTCCTGACCACTGCACTACATATTACTGACCATTGCACGCTGAATTGATTACTCTTGACCCCTGCGGTCTGTGTTGCATACTCCTCACCCCTGTATCCTGCTCTACATACTCCTAACCCATACACTATGCCTTACTACTGATCCCTGCACTATCCCTTGCATACTACTGGACCTTGTACAATGCATTATATACTACTGACCTCTGTACCCTCTATTACTTACCACTGACCCCTGCACTCTTCATACCTTCCATGCCTAGGTTATGGTGCTCTGGGTGCTTGCCTCTACCTCATGTAGGCAGAGAACATATTTTAGTAAGGTGTGTGGGGCTCCACAATCTGCTGGAACTGACACCCCCCCCCCCCGTCTGTGAATAACGAGCCTGTGAGGTGTTTTCTCTGATTCTTCTCCTCCGTAGGTACGACAAGCTGCCTCTGGATTACAGAACTCCATTCATTCTCAACCTGGAGAGTCCCACCCAGCACACCTCCGTATCGGGGCCGTCCATTACCAACCGCTCCGCTTCTTCCTCCCTGGCTTCCCTCTCCCGCTACTTCTACCATCAGAGGTGGATCTGGTCTGTGCAGTCAGGTCTGACCACTACGGTGCCCACCACTGCTATGGCACAGATCCTCTCCACTCTTACAGAGTAAGTCTACCCCCTAGGAGGATCTGCCCATTGTGCCAATATATGTGGCTAACAGTCATTTTGTAAAGAAATAAATTATTTTAAGATACTTTGTTACCTATTTGGGTCATTCAAGTGGCATGAAAATACAAAGTCCACAACTGTTGTTGCCCTCCCCAATTAACCACTTGACCTCCTGGAAGGTTTTACCCCCCCCCCCCTGTGACCATTTTTACCCTATTCAGTACTGCGCTACTTTAACTGGCAATTGCGCAGCCATGCAACACTGTAATTACATTTTATATAAAAAAATTTTTTCACACAAATAGTGCTTCTAGTATATATCCCATCGTTTGTAGGTGCTATATCAACCACATATCAACATAAGTGGTAAAAAATGTCAACAATTGGATAGTGAGACTGACGCGTTTCAACCCAAAATGCAAGGGTCTTCTTCAGAGGATTAGTTGCTAAAATAAAAAATACATTCCAGGTACACATGTCACAATTGTTTCCATACGGTAACAAACGAAAATAGATACCATACAGTACAGACATGTAATATAGTTACCAAGTGGTAGGCTTATGATGACTTCATGCACAGCTCTCTCTCTCACTCTGGTGAGAGTTTGCCAGGGGGGGGGGGTGAGTCATACGAGGGCCAATGAGAGCTGCAGAGCTGGAGGTGTGAACAGGCAGCAGCTTCAGCTGCCCACAGTTAAAATGGCTGCAGCCAGACTCGGTGGAGGGAGATTTCTGCAGCATATTTGGGCAAGTACAGAATCCCAGTATATATAAAATAATATGCAAAGTGGTCGGAGGGAAACTTCAGGATGGCAAAGATGTTTTTATTACAAATTATGTAAGTGGACTGCAGTTCCTCTTCAATTCGTTGTTACCCCCTTGATTTATGGCTGCTTCCTATTGGTTGAGGGTATCTCATAGGGGTGCAACGGATCAAAAAACTCACGGATCGTTCCTCGGATCAGGAGTCACGGATCGGATCATTTTTTGGATTAGCAAATAATAATTGAATTTGCAAAAACCTGTGAAAATTCCGCCACCATATATTCCCCACTGTAATATCCACGTCATCTCCCCCACTGTAATATTGTCTGAGTATGGCCGAGTATTGGCAGGGTATTGGCAGGGTATTGGCAGGGTATCGGCAGGGTATCGGCAGGGTAATGCAGGGTATTGGCAGGGTAATGCAGGGTATTGGCTGGGTAATGCAGGGTATTGGCTGGGTAATGCAGGGTATTGGCTGGGTAATGCAGGGTATTGTCTGGGTAATGCAGAGTTTGTTTACAAGTGATCGCTCCGTCATTTGACGGAGCAATCACATTGTAAACAGCGGCCAGGTGTACCAAGATGGCCGCCACTCCGGAGCTAGGCCGAAGCCGCGACCTTTCCTAAGGCAGAGGCCGCGGATCGCGGGGTGTGCCGATCCGAACAGGGTGACCCGTTCGGATCACGGATCGGCGACGATCCGTTGCACCCCTAGTATCTCAGTGGGCCGTCTCCAGGGAACCTGTCCGAGTCCTGCAAGGCGTCGCTCCTCTATAGTGACTCCTCCATTGTTAGGAACTGACATTGCTGTACTTGTCACTGCAGGATAAGGCTATCGGAAGGGTTCCATTTTGCCTCCAGCGGAGAAGGAATTATTAATATGGTCTTGGAGGTCCCCATTCAGGTGAGTCCAATACCCCCTCCCCCGTCTGTTCCATTCGTCACTGATGGCGCTGACCCTGCGCTCCTGTCTCCTCCGCAGAGCGATTGTTTAGGAGAGAACAGCATAGAGAAGCACAGCTGTGTTATTCAGTACATTCTCTTTCCTCCGTATGTCACTTCCACCAAGGACAGGTGAGTTACTATTTACTATGTCTGTCTGTGCATGCACATCTGCACCCCCCCTCCCCACCCCCGCATTTGATTCTCTCTTTTTTTTGACCAATCTACATATCTGTTGGTTCTCAGCTTCTCCACCGATGAGGATAATGACACGGAGGTGGAGGCCATAGAGCAGGACACGGAGCTGCACCTGGTCTCTGAGTGTTGGGTGGAGCCGCAGAGCGGAGTCGTTATGGGCACCTCCGAGAGCTGGAAGCACCTGCATGGCCTTATGTACTCTGAGATTCCACAGGCAGTGAGTACGGAGAAATATACCTGGGCAGGATTAGCCCCGCCTCTACCAATCTTGTATGAACGCTTTGCTTCTTTTATTAGGATTCAATCGTTTCAGATTAGCTTTAACTGCTTCAGATCCGCGCTAAAGCTGTATGACAGCTACCCCCCCCTTTGCAGGCTCGCCACGCCCCCTTGAAGGGCGCTGTGATCACTGAGTCAAGCTTAGGTGCCCAGTAAGCAAGTGGTTAAAAGAGAAGTAAGAGTTTTGTTGTTTTTTGCCCATTTATACTTACCTAGGTGGATGCAGCATCGGTCAGTTACTGCATCTGTCCCCCACCGGCTCTGCACTGAGAACTAATCGATCGAACGTCGCGCTGAGCTGCGGAGGGGGCGGAGCGGCCGTCTCAGCGGCTCACTGAGAGGCCGAGACGGGTGTCGGTCCAGGCACCTGGCGGATCCAGACTTTATTGTTGGGATGACGCGGTGCCTGGACTGATCTGTGTGACGTCAGCAGAGAGGGGACTTCAGGCAGTGACACGGGGGCTGAGTCCAGCTGTCTGTGTCAATGGATGCAGCAGCAGAACTTGGGAGCGCGCCCACACGGGTGCCCTCCAAGGAGAGCGACTCTCCATGGGGACACCCGATAAAGAGGAGGAGCTTTTTCACTTTGAATCCGTGATTGCAGTGCAATGCACGCAATTGCGACACAGTAGTGCGGCAATTAGAGGTTTAAATCGGGTGTGAGGAGGCGAAACTGGGAGACGCTTTCCCCGGTGATCTTTTGGCTTCTCCCATTTTGTTCAGTTAGATCTCCACCTTTTTAGAGCCCTTTCACACTGAGCCACGGGCCGCCTTAGCGGTAAAGCACCGCTAGTTTTAGCATTGCTTTACCGTCCTTTTAGCGGCGCTATACAGCCGCTTTTAACCCCCCGCTAGCGGCGGAAGAAAGGGTTAAATGCACCCGTGTAGCACCGCTACCGAGTCGTTTTGCAGGTGCTTCGGCAGCGGTGCACATTGATTTCCACGCTCCTCCACCGATCCAAAGATACTGCTTTTTTTTACCGTCCTGCCAGCGCATCTCCCCAGTGTGAAAGCACTCGGGCTTTCACATTGGGGTGGCAGGGGAGGCGTTTTTCAGGCGCTACTTTTAGCCCTTTAGCGCCTGAAAAACGCCTCCAGTGTGAAAGGGGTCTTAAGTTTGCCTACCCCTGATTAACATGGTAATGTGTGCGTGTGTGTGTGTGTGTGTATATGTGTATATGTATATATATATATATATATGTGTGTGTGTGTGTATATATATATATATATATATATATATATATATATATATATATATATATATATATATATATATGTAAAATTGAGTAAAACCAAAAAAACCCGCCCTTCTGGTTCACCCCTTCGCGCTTATTGGATAGAAACCTCTTAAACCATGGATAAAATCGAATGTATGCAAGTATAAAAATATAAATAATATAAATATATAAAAATCTAATTGGATCACGTTTATATAAATATATGAGTTCAGTTCACCACTGATATCTTAGCAGCCGCTTAAAAAATCGCAATCATATGAAATATGGCAATATTGTATATTATGAACAAGAAATGCTATTGGCTCAGTCTGTATACTATTGCAGCAGCGCTTTAGTCCTTGTTATCACCCAGGACCATATGGTAAAGAATACAGTCTAGCTTTAAAGAGATATTTCCGCGTAGTGCTTCCTTGGATAAAAGTAGTGACAGCTCCCACCGTATACTTCAATAAATCCTTCACCACGTGTGGAATAAAACTCCCCTTTGGGGATACACTCACCAGACCACTGGTCAAAATAAGCCTTTCAATAAATCACTTATGCATTAGCGTTCCTCCCACGTTCTGTCTCCTCTGCAGTGCGTGGCTGGATCATGTACACATAATTCCTCGCAAAAACAAAGGGGTATTGCAATAGTGTGATATTGTTTTAAAAGCTTTTTATTTAGATGCAGAAAAAACCTCCCCCCCTAATACAGAATGCGTACCATGAAATGGTTAATCATATGCATTAAAAACGTGTGTGTCACTATGCCTGTTTCTGTGCGAATTCCTCCGGGACTGATCCTCCCTGCTGCATAGAACAGCAATTCAGTATCCTGTTTGTTTGTTTGTCCTGGGACGCACATATATATATATATATATATATATATATATACATACATACATACATACATACATACATACATACATACAGGGGCTCCCCGACTTGCGAACACCCGACCTACGAACATCCCCTACTTACAAACGGGTCGCTGCGGGGACCCTCCGCCATTTTCCGCCATCCTCCGGCCGCTCTGCGCATGCGCGGCCAGACGGAGCCTCGGAAAATGACGGCAAACTTCGGAAATGTCTGTAATTTGCTGCGCATGCGCAGAACGGCATTAGACGGAACATCGGAAATGTCCGTAATTGTCCGTCTGCGCATGCGCGGCCGACTTGCAAACAATTCCGACATAAGAACAGGCGGCCAGTCCCTAACAAGTTCGTAACTCGGGGACCCCCTGTATATGTATATGTGTGTGTGTATATACACACAGAGTAATGCCTTCCCATCTACAAAATGTACTTTAATTGCACTCGATGATAAAAGGTGTCTTTCTTTTTCAGACTTTGACCAGCTTTCTTTCTTGCAGTTGTTTCCCAGAGATCAGAGCTGCATCAACATCATGCTAACGTTCGAGTATATTGTACAGCTTTGCCAGAACAAAGATGGCGGATCTCCAATCCTGACTAAAGTGGAGCGGACAGGTGGGATGATCAAAGTGACCTTGGTGCAAATCCTACAAAGTAACCACTTGCCGACCAGTCACGTTTTGGCCTGGATCGGCTCTCCGCTGTGGTAACCCAGAAGCGATGAGCTGACGTCACTTCCGGTTTACCCCGAAACGGTGCCATTTTTTAAAAAAAAAATCAAAAGCACTCAAAAACACAGATCTTGGTGTTTTTGAATACTTTTAAGTGGTGAGGAGGTCTTGCAGACCTCAGATTCTTCCATAAAGAGTACCTGTCACATGCCTATTGCTGTTTACATGCCTTGTGATGGCAATAAAAGTGATACAAAAAAAATGTAAAGCAACAGTGTAAAAAAAAAAAAAATATATAAATAATAAAAAAAAAATTTAAGTCCCCCCCAACCCCTCCCGCGATTGCACGCAAAGGCGAATGCACACATCGGTCCCACAGGTGTGGAAACAGCGATCGTCCCACACGTGAGGTATTACAGCGAACGTCAGATCGTGGGCAGTAATTCCAGCACCCGACCTCCTCTGTAAATCTAAAGTGGTGACCTATAAAAGCTTTTAAATCGTTGCCTATGGCTAGTAAAAATTGACGCCATTTGTCGCTGTTGCATGGGCGTACGCAGTTTTAAAGTGCAAAATGTTTTTGGTATCTATTTACTCAGTGTAACATCATCTTTTATATTTTACGAAGAAATTAGGTTATGTATTGCGTATTTTTTGCATTAAAATTCAAAAAAGGTGTATTTTTTAACCACAAAATTGTGTTTGAAAAAACGTTGTGCAAATACTGTTTGAAATAAAAATGTGCAAAACTCGCCTATTTATGCTCTACACACTCAGCTTTACAAAAAATATACAATGTTTAGGAGTAAAAATGTGCGAGAATGGTAGAGAGGGTCCAAAACGTTATACAGCACCTCATCCCTATATAATAGTATGTGTGTAAAAAGATAGGACCAAAGGGATTTTCGCAGTGCCAGATAGAAAATGTTGTTGACGATTCAATGCATTATTCAAAAAATGATTTTATTAAATAAAATTTAAAAATATAGAATTAATTTCACAGGCTAATTAATATATAGAAAAATGCGCTCAAAGCCCCCAACAAGAAATTTAATTGAACAAACAGTATTAAACTTAGCAATGAAACTCAGTTGGTAATGCAGGCCATTTTATAGTCCGACATGTTTCGCCGTAATAATGGCTTCTTCAGGGTAGGCCTGCAAATCAAATTAATGAATCTAGAAAGAATAAATAAACAGCAATAAATACATAATATTTGTTAATCAGAGTTTCCATACAGCTGAGCGAATGGGAGGAAGGGGGGCAAAATCTGGCCACCCCCCCCCCCCCCCAAAGACAGTGGCTTAATGGTTGTATCAGTGCTGAATCCAAACAAATTGTATTGATCTACCTATTCATTGCTAAGTTTAATACTGTTTGTTCAATTGAATTTCTTGTTTGGGGGCTTTGAGCGCATTTTTCTATATGTTAATTAGCCTGTGAAATTAATTCTATATTTTTAAAATCTTTTCAATAAGATCATTTTTTTGAATAATGCATTGAATCGTCAACAACATTTTCTATCTGGCACTGCGAAAATCCCTTTGGTCCTATCTTTTTACACATATAATGTTTAGGGGTTCTAAGTAATTTTCTAGCAAAAAACCCCACAAAAAGACAGATTGTTAAAATTTTATGTAAGTTCACCTAACAGATTTTTTTTTGTGAAGGTGACCTTATACTATAAGTGGATATACAAGCTTGCCTGGTCTGTAATATGGCAGCCGTTGTGCTCTGATACATTTTGGTAAAATTGTTTAGGTCATATGATTGTAGTACCGAGTCGGCATTATTACATCAGATTTGTATGTAGGAGACAGGCAACCTCCAATCAAATACAGTTTCAAAGAGTCACTGTGCTCCAAAAGTTCAAGGAATTGACAATAACTTATAAGGATCAAAACTGAGTGTAAAATGTGAGAGCTGGCCCCTTAAGAAGTCCAATATATACGACAATCATTAATGGATGGATTGCAGCTCCTCAACAAACATGGACAGGGTGAATCCTCCAAACTTTGCACTAGGAGTAGAAAGCAAGCAGAGGGCGCAACCATCCAAGTGTAGCAATTTTATTTAAAACGGAGATAAAAATAAGAATGCACTCACATGTGGTTCAAATGAGCTGATGAGGATGTTATGCCTGCTTATTTGAACCACATGTGAGTGCATTCATGTTTATATCTGCGTTTTTTTTTTGTTTTTTTTTAATTGCTACACTTAGATGGTTGCACCCTCTGCTTGCCTTCTATTCCTATGGCTCCATAAGTTTCTTGCTAATTTCTAGTTCACACCATTGCGGTCAGTTCCACTGATTTCAACAAAAGTACAACTTGCTGCATTTTTTTTTTTTTTTTTGCCCGAAACACATCAAAATGTGTAAAACAGGGGGTCTCAAACTGGTGGCCCTCCAGCTGTTGCAAAACTACAAGTCCCATCATGCCTCTGCTTGTGGGAGTCATGCTTGTAACTGTCAGCCTTGCAATGCCTCATGGGACTTGTAGTTTTGCAACAGCTGGAGGGCCGCCAGTCTGAGACCCCTGGTGTAAAACGTGTAAACACAGCAGAATGCCCTAAAATATAAATACAATTTTTTGTATTTTAAATAAATGCTCATTCAAAACTCGTCAAAAAACGTGTGTTAAAGGCATGCTCAGAAACGCATCCAGGATCGCTACAATTTGTGTTGTGAACAAGTCCTTATTGTCATTGCAGGCATCTTCACACCTGATGAAGAGCCATGAGGCTCGAAACTGCTGTGTGTTTCATGAAGAAGCCTGCAATGACAATATAGAAATTGGAGATAAAAGCTAATTTTAAAGCTGCGTTGCGATTCCGCAGAAATAAATAAATACTGTATTTATTGGCTTATGACACGCACCTTTTCCCCCTTTAAAGTCGAATCTCCTGTGTACTCGGCTCTGCTCGCAGTCACGCCCAGTCCCGCCTCCTAACATTGACGTCCCGCCATTGGACCAGTGTTATGTCCATCATAAGAGCTGGGACAAGGGGCGGGACTGCGAGCCGAGCCGAGTACACAGGAGATCCGGTGTTCTATCACGAAGTGTCCGGCTGTCACTAGGTGTCCGAAGTGTACTGCGCATGCGCAGCGCATGCGCAGTACGGAGCATGAAGATCTTCGGAAATTGTCGGAAGGTGAACGGCGCCTGCGCCGTGAGTCGAGGTGAAGCCCCCACCATCCAAGCGGACATAGGGTTAGTCAAACTTAGAGGGCCCCTCGCGGGCTCGCTGCGCTCGGCTCTTTTATATTCTAACTCTATGTCCGCTTGGATGGTGGGGCTTGAAAGTGGACTCACGGCGCAGGCGCCGTTCATCTTCGGCAATTTTCGGAATCAGGGTGTCCTGTGTGCTGCGCATGCGCAGTACACCTCGGACACTTCGTGATGGGGGACGGCTAATGATACAACACCGGCTCTGTTTATTTTGGCAATAACAAGGCTGCAGATGAGCACTGATCATGCTGCAAAGAGGGGCAAGGCTGCAGATGGGCACTGATCAGACTGCAATGATTGGCAAGGCTGCAGATGGGCACTGATCAGACTGCAATGATTGGCAAGGCTGCAAAGGGACACTAATCATGCTGCAATGATGGGCAAGGCTGCAGATGAGCACTGATCATGCTGCAATGATGGGCAAGGCTGCAATGAGGGGCACTGATCAAGCTGCAATGTTGGCCAATGGCAAGGCTGCAGATGGGCACTGATCAGACTGCAATGATTGGCAAGGCTGCAGATGGGCACTGATCAGGCTGCGATGATGGGCAAGGCTGCAATGATGGGCAATGATCAGGCTGCAATGATGGGCAAGGCTGCAGATGAGCACTGATAAGGCTGCAATGATGGGCAAGGCTGCAATGATGGGCAATGGCAAGGCTGCAGATGGGCACTGATCAGGCTGCAATGATGGGCAATGATCAGGCTGCAATGATGGGCAATGGCAAGGCTGCAGATGGGCGCTGATCAGACTGCAATGATTGGCAAGGTTGCAGATGGGCACTGATCATGCTGCAATAATGGGCAAGGCTGCTGATGGGCAATGCTGCAGATGGGCACTGATCAGGCTGGGATGATGGGCAAGGCTGCATTGATGGGCACTGATCAGGCTGCAATGATGGGCAATGGCTAGGCTGCATTGAATGGCACTGACCATTATTTTGCTTCAAAGTAGTTTATTTAAAAAATATATATATATTTTTCTTTAAACTTTCCTCTTAAATTGAAGGTGCGTGTTATACCTCGATAAATACGGGCAGATATAATTTTTTATTACATTTGGGTTCATTAAAACTGAATGAAAAATGAATTTATTGTCGGATTCCTTACTGCAGTGTAATCTTCTTGTCTTCGTTCTTTCCAGAACCTGGTAATAGTGGCGGCCTGTGCATCCGGGAGGTGCCGTTCCACTTCGATCTGATGAAGCTGCTTCCCAAATGCCAACAGA
Organism: Lithobates sylvaticus; assembly: GCA_028564925.1. Classification (NCBI taxonomy): domain Eukaryota; kingdom Metazoa; phylum Chordata; class Amphibia; order Anura; family Ranidae; genus Lithobates; species Lithobates sylvaticus. Next base: position 269,450,330 of record CM053032.1, read on the forward strand.
TTGAGCTTTTCTTCCTGACGCTGAGCCGGGGTAATGTGGGACATCATTGTTCTGACTCACAGGAGGACTTTGTATTTCAGCAGATTGGTGGAAAGACCACCCACACACATACATGGAGGCCTCAGCTGTTGTAAATTTAGGGGTCATCTAGCTAACCCCTCTTATGTCGTTGGTGTAGGTTTTCTTTTTTAAAGTGAACCTGGTAACAGAGCTGTCCAGAAATTTTGAAGATATGCACCGCCTCCAAAAAACAGGGTGCTCAAAAAATTGAAGACAGGCCCCACCCTCCGAAACCAGGGCTCTCAGAATCCTGAAATGTAACCGGAACTGAAGTTGAAGCGCCGCACTACTGCTAAGAGGTCCAGATACAACTTTATTCTTTTAGAAGTCAAGGGTACAATCCAAAAAAGTAGCCAACGTGTTTCGAAGGATCCAAGAGCGCCCCCTTCATCAGGGCTTGACGGACCACAATGTGAACAAACCAGAAGTGAACTTGGACCTACAGTGGTATTTTGGACCCCCAGTGGTGTTGTGCTTCAATTTCAATTTCAAACCACCTGCCTGGGAACCGGGTCATACACCATCATTAATACCTTAAGGCTGCTTTCACACTGGGGCGGTGCGGGGCGGCGACGGTAAAGCAGCGCTATATTTAGCGCTGCTTTACCATGGTTTTACCCGCGGTATGCGGCCGCTAGCAGGGTGGTTTTAACCCCCGCTAGTGGCCGAAAAAGGGTTAAAAACCTCCGCAAAGCGCCGCTGCAGCGGCGCTTTGCGGGCGGTATCCCCGCGGTCTCCCATTGATTTCAATGGGAAGGAGCGGTATAGGAGCGGTGAATACACCGCTCCTTCACCGCTCCAAAGATGCAGCTAGCAGGACTTTTTTTTACCGTCCTGCTAGCGCACCGCTCCGGGCTTTCACACTGGAGACACAGCAGCAGCTGTTTCGGGTCGGTTTGCAGGCGCTATTTTTAGCGCAACAGCGCCTGCAAACCGCCCCAGTGTGAAAGCAGCCTAAGATAGCAATACTAAATAGCTTGCTGGTAATTGCTGGCTATAGCGTGTGTCATCAGCCTGTGGATGTCAGGTTGGTGTCGGCAAAGTACCACCTGGTTTCCAATTGTCATTATAAAACACCTTTCCATAAATATTCATGCATAGGTTATCCAAGCGTACATGATTATGGGTCATGGAGGATTTGGAGGCAAAACTGATCTGCTCTCTGTGAGCACCTGATAGATTTTTGTTAAATTTGTCTCCTACAGCTGAGCCTGACAACGCACAGCCGGATTCCTCTCTGCCCAATGATATGCTGCTTAACTTGTTTCACGGCTGTCTGCAGAGTGACGTCAACGATCAGGAGATCCCTCTCTATGAGCAAGACCACCAAACATTCATGGAGCAGGTCCTCCAGCGTGACCGTGATGGACACCCCGCCCCTTTCTCCTGTACCCCAGGTAGGTGCAAGTCCTTCCTGTACTACATAAGTGCTCATTTTTCCACTAGTGGCTGCCTATATATTGGGGGATCTGATTAACATTTCTACTGATAGTCTGATGAAGTGAATTAGCCACATTGAGATTGATTTACTAAAACTGGAGAGTGCAAAATCCGGTGCAGCTCTGCACAGAAACCAATCAGCTTCCAGGTTTTTTTTTTTTCTTTCGTCAAAGCTTAAAGCCGAGTTCCACCCACAAATGGAACTTCCGCTTTAAGCACTCCTCACCCCCTTACATGTCACATTTGGCATGTAATTTTTTTGGGTGGGGAGTGGGGGCTTCATTAGGAGGGGGACTTCCTGTCCCACTTCCTCCTTCCGCCCAGGAACCGCCTAGGCGACTCCTCCTTTCGTCTAAGGCGGCCCCTCCCTCTAGGCGATCTTCTGGGACACATGACAGGTCCCAGGAGATCGCCTATCCACTCCGGGAGCGCAGCGCGACTCGCGCATGCGCCGTGCGTGCCCGGATGTGAAGACGAAAGCTGTCACGGCCGGGTGCCCTGAGTGGCAATGGAGGCGCTGGCGAAGAGGAGGGGGAGAGGAGCGACCCCCCGTTCGGCCGCATCGCTGGACCATGGAACAGGTAAACGTCTGTTTATTAAAAGTCAGTGGTATATATATATATATATATATATATATATATATATATATATATATATATATATATATATATATATAATATATACACACACACACACACACACACACACACACACACACACACACACACACACACACACACACACACACACACACACACACACACACACACACACACACACACACACACATTATATATATATATATATATACATACACGTGCTTCATATATAGTCCCAACCTCTGGCCTTTTCTTCTATATTGATAGGGATAGACTATTAGGCCTGGCCCCATTTAAAGTCCCAAAACCCATTTTTATAAATATGTTCCCAGTTTTTCATATGGTCTTCTGCAGCATATCCCCACCAACAATGTATCCTGTCAACACTCTCCAATGCCCCAATCTCTCGCCTTTTCTTTGAAAAATGGGAACATGTTACACGAGGCTGGTAGAGATCAATGCGATTTACCCTCATCAATGTTCCCACTACACACTGCTGAGGTCCGAGGGTCGCACATCATATGCCTTAGGGGGGTGCAGGTTGTTGGGTCCATAGTCTTTTTTTTTTCCTAAAAGCTGAATTGTGCTTTTTATTTCCAGAGGACCCCGTGAGACAATCGTTCACTTCAGAGACTGGGGACTCCATCCCCTTACATCAGAATGGTCAACGAGAGGCCAACAACTCTGCAGGCACCCTACAGGTAATGCTGGAATTGCTGACTTTGCTGGACAGTAGACGTGGCTAGTTGCATTACTATGGCACAAACTGCCTGAGATTCCAACACCAGCCAGGGGGGGGGGCACTTTGATCCTTTCTTATAACTTTTTAACAGAATGAGGGTTCAGCCTACTCCACAGGAAGGTGGGGAAATTTATTCTCACGACAAGCAATGCCTGCCTAAATAACAACTTAGGGTTTTGTAGCTTGAAGCCTGAGGCTACAAAACGCTGGAGGTGAAAAAATAAATAAAAAATCAATTATTCTCTATGGAGATGGTTCACATCTCCACTCCAAAACGCCTGAAGCTCAAACAAGTTCTGCAACTTTTTTTTATTTTTTTTAGGCAGATTTGGGCGTGTTTTTCTTCTTTTTTCATTGGTGACCTTTTCACCTGTACAAAATTACGGTACAAACCGTGGCAAAAATCGCGGTAAAATTGCGCAACTTTCTGCCTGAAAACGCTACGCTCAGGTGTGAATGGGGCCTTAGAGCGGATCTAATCCCAAATTGAATGACATTTTAGTTTTCTAAAGCCCCGTCTGCCACAAACAATTACTTTTTTTTTTTCATTGTAACAAAATATTTTTATTCTTTTTGCTAGACATGTGCACTGACAAAAAATTGTTTTCATTTTCATTTCATTCGTTTTTTTTTTTTTTGCTTTTTTTTCGGAAATTCGTAAAAACGAAATTTCGGATTTTCGAATTTTTAACTTTTCAAATTTTCGAATTTCCGCATTTTCAGATTTTCAAAAATGTGAAAATCTGAAAAAAAGAAAATCAGTAAATAACGAAATAACAACTAACTATTAAATTATATTAGGGCTGTTACTGATTAAAATTTTCGTGTTCGATTAATCGATTTTTTTTTTTTAAATCGATTAATCAACTAATTTCGATGAATTATAACGCTCATACAGATCCAACTACTTTTAGCTGATCTCCTTGCATTGCAACTCTGCATTAGTCAGTGGTAAATGTGGTATACACTATATACAATCACCCGACACTAGTTACTTTCCACAATCCATGACTTCACTTCACAGTTCACACAAATACGTTTTAAATTCAAACTGTAGCACTGAAGTCATTTTTTTTCCACAGTAGCGTGACAATCCCTCCACCTCCGGTCTAACTAATCACTCTCACCTTATGGCATGGACCCCTGTGCAAACAGGTGGTCATGCAAGCGGGTATCAAAAGGGTTACCACGGACCATAAACTTCTCTCACGTCTCCTTAGATCTCAGCAAGGACGCAGGTCATGGGTAGAAAGAAAAGATCTAAGTGCTCACCGCTTAAGATTTAATTTTTGTGTTCAAACACAAACTACTCACATAAAGATGATAAAAACACAGCATGTAAAGCCGACAATCGTGTTAGTTCCGTAGGGCAGCAGCGGGTGACGTCATGCGTAGCTCCTCCCCCGTACGCGTTACGTTCAATCAGAACTTCTACGTCACCGGACTCCTCCCCCCTTCCCTTCATTAGCAGACTGAGGCACTTGGGGAAGGGGGAGGAGTCCGGTGACATTGATGGGGAACTCCCTGAAAACCCGGAAGCCGGCGGAGAGGTGAGTACCGATCAAAAAAATTTACGATTAATCAAGGAATTAATCTTTAATTTCCACCGCCCTAAATTATAGGTATTGAAACTTCCTTTTTAAATTTGGCTGTTAGGAAACACATATTTTTCTGAAGTTACGAATTTTCCGAAATAACGAATGCCGCATCATTTAGAATGTATTATTACCTTGAGGCGATTCAGTTCGCATTTGCAGCGCTATACAAATCATTCATTCATTCATTACTTGGTTATTATTTCAGATTTTTGAGTTTTCAGATTTTCATTCTTATTCTTGAATTTTCAAATTTCCAAATTTTTTGATTTTTTTAAATTTATGAAATTTCGAGTTTTCGGAAATTCGTAATTCTTTTTTTTTTTTTTTTAAACTCTTTATTTTAACAATTTTAAACAATACATTTTGTCTTTTACATTTAACTCACTTTGTAACATCACAACTATCAAGAGCATGTTCTCTGACTTATGTTTTACATCCACTGTTCCTTTGGGATTCCCTCTAATCCCCCTATTACCCTTCTAAAACAACAAAAACAGCGAAAACAACAATAAAAAAAAAAAAAAAAAAAAGGAAAAGGGATTTCCTTTCATATCAAAGTAAAATCTCCCCCCTCGTCTCTCCCCCCCAGGCGTCACCCGACCCCGCCCTCACCTACCTCCCCCCTATATAGGAAATAGGGTGCCCATGTGGCCCCATACCCCTCCTCCTGATCTCTTATAGTCATTGTCAGGTTTTCCATTTGTTGAATTTCTCCCACTTTGGCCCACCATTGGGCCCTCGTGGGAGGTACGTCCTTTTTCCAGAGAGCAGGAATACAGGCTCTCGCCGCCGTGAGAAGATGTTTTAATAGTGATTTTTTATATTTTTCAACCGACATTGGGACATCGTTTAATAAAAATGCAGCCGGGTTTTCTCCAAGAGACACCCCTGTAATTTGCTTCACTGTTTCCTCCACCATCTTCCAGTATTCTCTTATTTTATCGCATTCCCAAAAAATGTGCAGCATTGTACCCTCTAATTTCCCGCATCGCCAACATGTATTCGGCGTCTGTGGGAATATATCATGTAACATGCTAGGGGTCCTATACCACCGGGTGAGAATCTTATACCCCCCCTCCTGGAATCTACTTGCTATTGATGTTTTGTGCACAGATCTCAGTATTTTTTCTTTTTGTTTTTGGGAGAACGTGACCTTCAAATCTTTTTCCCAGGCACATATATAGCTTAACTTTTTGGGGGCTTCATGTCTTGTAATCATTTCATAAAAATATGACAAGGGGTGCCTCAAAGTCTCGCCGTCCAGACAAATCTGCTCAAACTCCGACAACCCCCGAATTTCGGGGTATTTTTTACTTTTTGAGAGAATGTAAGCACCCAACTGCATTACTCTAAAGTAGTCTAGTTCTGGAGTAAATTGGTTTTCTATCTCCCCTCTTGTCATTATTTTTCCTACTTTTGAAAAATGTATAATCCTGTTTATCCCCCTACTTCTCAAATCAGAGAATTTATGATCCGATAGACCTGGCTCAAAGTCATATGTACCTAATATAGGTAGCATGGGGCTTGGTTCACTTGATATCTTGTTTTTATTGAAAATCTTTTTACTTATATTTAGGGTTGCCCCGATCAGTGGGTGTTTTTTGACTACCATTGGAATATCCTTTCCAGCCATCCATGCCAACCCCTCCAAGGGGGCTTTGCTCGACGTTTGTTCCATATTTACCCATGGCTTCTTTTTTTTAGCACACCACTCCTTTATTCTAACTAAATGTATGGCTTCCTGATACTTACATGGGTCTGGAAATTCATAATTCTGAATATTGGAAAAATTTGAAATTCGTAAACTTCGGAATTAACAAATTTGTCAAAATTCGTTAAACGAATTTGGAACTAAACAAATTGCACATGTCGTCTACTTTTTTCTCTTTTTTTTAAAATTCCCATCATAGTGCTGATGACTTTCTGCAGCCACTTCCTGTTCACATGCACTCGCTCCACCGTTGGCTGCACATGATTGCTCTGACCCGGTTCCTGATGGCGATTATAGTAGACCATTCCTGATTTGATGTGGTGTTGGCACAGTCACTCGTAGTCTCCACCAGGAGGCATGTGACAACGCAGGTGTGCAATTGGGAGATGGTTGTCGCCCTGTGAATGGAGGTGCCCAAACAATGACCATCATGGGAGGATCACCAGAGATTTGTGAATGAAAATGGAAGATTTTGAAATATTGAATAGACATGTGCCATTCGTTTCGCTCCGAATTCTTTTTTTTTTTTTAACCACTTTCAGCCCCGGACCATTTTGCTGGCTTAAGACCAGAGCACTTTTTGCGATTCGGCACTGCGTCGCTTTAACTGACAATTGCGCGGTCGTGCGACCTGGCTCCCAAACAAAATTGACGTCCTTTTTTCCCCCACAAATAGAGCTTTCTCTTGGTGGTATTTGATCACCTCCTGCGGTTTTTATTTTTTGCGCTGTAAACAAAAAAAGAGCGACAATTTTAAAAAAAAAAACTCATTATTTTTTACTTTTTGCTATAATAAATATTTCCCAAAAATATATAACAAAAAACATTTTTTTTCCTCAGTTTAGGCCGATACGTATTCTTCCACATATTTTTGGTAAAAAAAATAGCAATAAGCGATTTATTGATTGGTTTGCGCAAAAGTTATAGCGTTTAAAAAATAGGGGCTAGTTTTATGGCATTTTTATTAAGATTTTTTTTTACTAGTAATGGCGGCGATCAGTGATTTTTATCATGACTGCGACATTATGGCGGACACATCGGACATTTTTGACCCATTTTTGGGACCATTGTCATTTATACAGCAATCAGTGCTATACAAATGCACTGACTCCTGTGTAAATGACACTGGCAGTGAAGGGGTTAACCAGGGGGTGGCAGTGTAGGGGTTAAGTGTGTCCTAGGGGCGTGTTACTAACTGTGGGGGGGCGTGGCTTTGTGTTAGTGAACACTGATCTCTGCTCCAATCACAGGGAGCAAAGTGTCACTGTGTCACTTGTTGCTAGGCAGAACGGGGAGATGCTGTTTACTTCCGCATCTCCCCATTCAGCCTTCCCGTGAGACGATCGCGGGTATCCCCACGGCGATCGAGTCCGCGGGACCCGCGACTGGACGCACGCGATGGCATGGCTGCATTCTTAAAGGGACGTACCTGTACGCCCTTATGCCTGTCTGTGCCATTCTGCCGACGTCGTGCGCTGGTCGGGAAGTGGTTAAACTAATTTTCGACAAATTCGTTAATTCGGAAACCTCCGAATAAATGAAAACCCATTTAACAAACTTTTCCAAATACAGTGGAACCTCGGATTAGGAGCATAATCCGTACCAGGAGAATGCTCGTAATCCAAAGTACTCGCATATCGAAGCGAGTTTCCCCATTGAAAATCATTTTGTTCCGCCGGGAGGCACCGGAGAGCCTTGGAAACGGCCGAAAAGGCCAGAGGACACCTCGGCTGACCTCGGCAAACCTTGGAAAGACTCCATTCCTGAGATTTGCTGAGGTCCGCAGAGCTGTCCTCGGGCCTTTCCGTGCATTTCCAAACGATGCTGATCGTCGCTCTGCTCCGGCGCCCCCCCCCCACCTCAGGTCAAACGCCGCACTGCACACCGCTTTGGCCTGAATCGCGCTCGTTTTGTGAGACAACACTCGCAAACCCAGTTTCGATTTTTTTAAAATACAGCGCTCGTATTGCGAAACGCTCGTTAACCGCGTTAGTCGCAATCTGAGGTTCCACTGTATTCGGAAATTCCGTGCAGGTTTAGGAGATATCCACGGTAGCTACAGACAAAAGTGGTCTGTAAGGGTTTTACAAAATCTAAAACCCCTGCATCTATACACACCGGGGATCTAACACTAACCTACCTATCCCTGTAAAGAACAGATGAGTATACATACCTTTTTTGGAAGCCGATCTGACCCGCCCCGACCCGATCTCCAGCGGCGGAAGCTCTGCGGAGGACACGGCCGACAACGGCTGTGAAATGAATGGGAAGTGACGTCACCCATAGAGTTTCTATGGGGCTTCCGTTGTCGTCCGTCTCCTCTGCACCCGCCCACACAGCGAAGCCGCGGCTCACAGCTCAGCGTGGGATCCGGTCGGAAGCGGGTCAGATCGGCTTCCAAAAAAGGTATGTGTACTGGTTTTTACTTTACAGGGATAGAGAGGTTAGGGTTCGATCGGTGGTGTCTATAGATGTAGCAGGGATTTTAGATTTTGCATAGACTTCCACTTTAACTTTAGTTGTACAGCAGTTTATTTGCTTGTATGCTAAGCGTTACCTATTATGTTACATTGAGTTCTGCACAGATTGGAATTTGCATGGAGGTGTTTGCATGGGGGCCGCGTCCAGTGTCAGTTCTCATGTTTATACAGGTGAGCATGGAGGACACAAAGCCATCATAATGTAATGACGGGTTATTATGGGTCACAGCGGAGTTGTTAAAAGCAGACCGATCACTATTAGAGGAGAACTTTACCCAAAAAGGCTCTTTAAATGCCTGCCCGTGGGTCGCGCGCGCGCCGCCGGCGGCGCGCTCGCGACCCGGTCGGGAGCTCCGTGACCCCGGCGGCGTGACCAGCGAACCCGATCGCCGCTGGTGTCCCGCGATCGGGTTACGGAGTTGAAGAACGGGGAGAGGTCTGTATAAACAAACCTCTCCCCGCGCTTCCTACACTGCCTGTCATTGATTGGCTGTTCCCGGTCATCGGGAAAGCCGATCAATGACGTCAGACGTCAGCCCCGCCCCCTAATGTAAAAAAAACACACAACACGTCACAGCCCATAACCCCTCCCCTCCCCCTAGTGGTTAACTCTTTCACTACAACTGTCATTTACACAGGAATCAGTGCATTTAAATAGCATTGATTGCTGTATAAATGACAATGGTCTCAAAAATGTGTCAAAAATGTCCGATGTGTCCGCCATAATGTCGCAGTCACAATAAAAATCGCTGATCGCCGCCATTACTAGTAAAAAAAAAAATATTAATAAAAATGCTATAAAACTATCCCCTATTTTTTAAACGCTATAACTTTTGCGCAAACCAATCAATAATCGCTAATTGCGATTTTTTTTTTTACCAAATATATGTAGAAGAATACGTATCGGCCTAAACTGAGGAAAAAAAATGTTTTTTTATATATTTTTTGGGGATATATTTTATAGCAAAAAGCAAAAAATATAGCATTTTTTTCAAAATTGTCGCTCTATTTTTGTTTATAGCGCAAAAAATAAAAACCGCAGGGGCGATCAAATACCACCAAAAGAAAGCTCTATTTGTGGGAAAAAAAGGATGCCAATTTTGTTTTGGAGCCACGTCGCACGACCGCGCAATTGTCAGTTAAAGCGACGCAGTGCAGAATCGCAAAAAGGGGCCTGGTCCTTTGGCTGCCAATTGGTCCGGGGCTGAAGTGGTTAAGAAAGGCCTGGATACTTTCCTAAATGTACATAATATATCTGGGTTCTGACATTTATAGATAAAGTTGATCCGGGGAAAATCTGATTGCCTCTCGGGGGATCAGGAAGGAATTTTTTCCCCTGCTGTAGCAGATTGGAGCATGCTCTGCTGGGGTTTTTTGCCTTTCTCTGGATCAACTGTGGGTATAGAATGGGGTATATGGGATTTTATATTATTTATTTTTTTGGTGGTTGAACTGGATGGACTTGTGTCTTTTTTTTTTTTTTTTCAACCTGACTAACTATGTAACATGTTCCCGAAAGTGAACTTATCCTTTACCTTGTCAGTGGTCATAAAGTTATGGCTGATCGGTTTAAGCCCCCCGTAAACACAGTCGGAAATTCCGACCACAAAATACGTCAGATTTTTTTCCGACGGATTTTGTCCGACACTGGTGTTGCATACACACGGTCGGACAAAGTTGTCGGAAAATCCGATCGTTCTGAACGTGGTGACGTTCGTTGCGTCCGACGGAACTACGTAGAGTCTAGTAGCCAATGGCTTTGGTCTCGTAATTTGATCTGAGCATGCGTGGCACTTTGTCCGTCGGAATTCTCGACACACGATCTGAAAATGTCTGATCGGATTTTGTTGTCGGAAAATTTGAGATCCTGCTCTCAAATTTTTTTTACGTCGACAGAAAAAGCCCGCTAGAGCCCACACACGATCGGATTTTCCGACAACATAATCCGATCGGACTTTTTACGGGGCATAAGTTACGTATCCAATATCACAGTCTAAGGGTCACCACACAGGTTACATTCTGACCAACACCGTCTTTGTACAAGGAAATTTAGATTAATACGAGCACCTACTAGAGCTGAACAATTCTGGGAAAAATGAGAATCGCTATTTTTCTGCTTAGAATAAAGATCACGATTCTCTCAGCGTAACATCATCTTTCACATTCTACAAAAAAATTGGGCTAACTTTACTGTTTTTTTTTTTTTTTTTTTTTAATTCAGTAAAGTGAAAAAAAAAAAAAAATACCTATGAAAGACCGCTGTGCAAATACAGTGCGACTTAAAATATTTTAACAACCACCAATTTGTTCTCTAGGGTCTCTGCTAAAATATATATATATATACATGTTTGGGGGGTTCTAAGTAATTTTCTAGCAAAAAATAATTATTTTAACTTGAAACCAACAAGTGTCAGAAAAAGGTTTAGTCTTTAACCTCTTAAAGGTGTTGTAAACCCTCGTGTTTTTTCACCTTGCATTAAGGTGAAAAAACACCTGGCAGTCCCCGGCCCCCCCGCCCCCCCCCCCCCCTTTTACTTACCTGAGCCCCTTCATCTGGTCGGCTGGGACGCGCTGTTCCTCTCTCCACGGGAAAAAGTGACAAACTTTTACCCTTAAAAATCTTCATGGGCGACGTTTAAAAAATTCTACAGGTTGTATGTTTTGAGTTACAGAGGGGGTCTAGTGCTAGAATTATTGCTCTCGCTCTAACGATCGCGGCGATACCTCACATGTGTGGTTTGAACACCGTTTTTATATGCGTGCGCTACTCACATATGCGTTCGCTTCTGCTCGCGGGACAGGGCACATTTGAAAAACAATATTTTTTTTGTTATTTATTTTACCTTTTTATTTTTACACTGTTCTTTTTAAAAAAAAAATTGTGTCACTTTTATTCCTATTACAAAGAATGTAAACATCCCTTGTAATAGAAAAAAGCATGACAGGTCCTCTTAAATATGAGATCTGGGCTCAAAAAGACATCTCATATTTACACAACAAAAAAAATGTAATTTGAAAAAAAAAAAAAAAAGTCCCGTTTTAAGTGCTATGGGCGGAAGGGACGTTTTGACGTCGCTTCCGCCCTGCAATGATCTGGAGAGGGGTGGGGGGCCATCTTCCCCTCACTCGTCTCCATGGCTAACAGGAAGAAGAACCCGATCGCCTCCGCCGATCCGGTAAGCGGCGGAGGGCACCAGAGCTTGGCGGGAGGAGGGGGGCCCCTCTCCTGCCACCGATTTTAAAAGTGTTTGCGGCGAATCTGGCACAGAGACCACTTTTATCTTGAAGCGGACCGCTCGCTGAAGAAGAGGATACTGGGGTTATGGCAGCTAGCTGCTTCCATAACAACGATATTCCTCTTCAAAGTTGCGATGCAAAATGACGTCCGCAAGTGGTTAAACTTTCCTCATTTAAAGACTGAAGTTCATTCCTTTGATCCAAAGAACAAATGTAACGAATGTTACAATGTTTATAGTTGGCTCAGCCACTGAGGAATGTTGTGAAACTTGGCAGACTGCCTGTGTTTTTTTTTCTTTTTTTTTTTGACAGCTGTCGACTTGAGCAGAAAACTCTGCATACAATCGGGAAAATGCTTTGTTAAGATCACGAGGGGGGGAAAGAATCGCAATCTCGATACTTAGCGATTAATCATGCGGCTCTCGCACCTACCTAATCTGTCCAGTCAGTGTGCATCCAAAGAGATGCATTTGCCTTATATACATGTTGGTAGTTCTGTTGTGTTTTTATTTTAGAGCCCCTGTCCGACGGAAGAGACAGATGATGGCAGAACCTTAACCAATGGGATAGGACCACAGTGGAGGTGCTATGCTCGACTAGTCAACCCGCAACACCTTCTGCTGACCTTCCTTCCGGCCACTTTTTCTGGTATGTTCTATAAAAATGCTTTATTTTTTATTTTATTTTTTATCATTAAAGATTTATTGATAACAAAGGATTGTTACAAATCAAAGAAGCATACGTATATAATAGTATATTCTAATACATGAAGGTAATGTTATATAGAACGGTCTTCTCATTGTTATGGTGATTAGTCCAGGGCTCGACAAACCCTGGGCGCCAGGTCGCATTTGCGACTAGAATTAGTGACCTGGGGCAGCACAGCTGGGGTATCCTGTCTCCGCGCGGACCCCCCTCCCAGGCACGCGATTGCGTGAAGCCACGCTGGCCGGTAATCGAGGCGGCGGCTTTGCGGCCTTCTGCAAGCCTATACTTCCTTCTAGGATTTTGGCGCCATCTAGTGGGGCCACCACTAGATGGCGCCAAAATCCTAGAAGGAAGTATAGACAAGAAGGAAGTATGACATCCAGCAATGCTAATGGAGCCCTGCCTATAAAAATTAACCAATCTTAAATTTACACAGGCGCGACTAGAACCAAACATTATTTATTTATATATATATATATATATATATATATATATATATATATATAGTGTATGTATGCTTTGGTTCTAGTCGTCTTTCTGTGTAAATTTAAGATAGCTTTATTTTCAATATAAAAATGAACCATTATCGGTCGTTGTGTATATGCATTCTCCTGATTGCAGTCAGAAACCGTAACGATTAGTAGAGATAGACAAAAGGAAGGAAAGGAAAGTGAACGGGGATCGATCATCTTATACATATTCATTATGGGAGGTATAGAACCATGTGTACTATGACCCCCATCATGGTAAAAAGTCATTCAACTAATGCTAGGTTGATGAAATTGTTCAGTAAGGGTCGGTTCACGCTAGGACGCTAGGACTTAGCCGCCTGACAAGTCGCGTCCCGTTCTGTACAATGGAACCGTTCTAATCAGAGCGACTCAAGTCGCTCCGACTTAGAAAAAGGTTCCTGTACAACTTTGGGGGCATCTTGAGGCGACTTGCATTGACTTCTATACAGAAGTCGTTTTGCAAGTCGCCGTGGCTGTCGTGTCCAGGTCGCCTGAGGCAGTCGCGTTGTAAGTCGTGCTGCCTCAGTGTGAACCGGCACTTACAGTGTTCATGTATGTCTGAGAGTACCGTATATACTCGAGTATAAGCCGACCTGAATATAAGCCGAGGCATCTAATGTTACCACAAAAAACTGGGAAAACGTATTGAATCGAGTATAAGCCTAGGGTGAGAAATGCGCAGCTACTGTAAGTGGAAAAGAGGGTCAACAATGCCCATTTGCAGCCATAGGTCCCCCAAACTTCAAACTCTGTAGTTAAGGGTTCCTATATGCCCCCTAGCTGCACCCAAAATTTGGGGTCTCTGGACCCAAAGGGTCCTGAAATGACATTGCTGCAGATGGACACAGTTGACCGAATTTGGGGCCCCGTATCTCGGGGCCACTTAGTGCTAGGAACCCCAAATTTGCTTTAATTATTTTTATTAATACATTTTTCACATATACAAAGAACATTTCACATTATTACAAATTCTTATATATATACACTTATACAATACCTGTTCATAAATAATTTCATAACAAATAGACACAAAAAAAAAAACCACAATCAACAAAACACATGGATCAATCTCAATATATTTTTCAAAGAAACCAATAGTAGCCCCCTGTCTTCCCCCTCTTCCTGATATAATTCATTACCCCCTCTAACTTTATTCAAGCAATATTTTATTTAGTATTCTTATTTCCTTTTTCTTCCCTCCCTTCTCCCCCACCCTCACCCCCCCCTCTTCCCTAAGTAGTTAACTACCCCCCAATTCCCCCTGGTCCATTTCTCATCGCTGTTCCCATAATCCCCTGTTGTGTTTATATATTTATATTACACCTTGTGTGACATATAATGACGTCCTCTTCCAGAAAGAAAAGAAAAGATAAGGGAAGAGGAATAAACAACAGACGGGAAAAAAAAAAAAATCTCCTGTGTTGGTGTGTGATTCGTAAACCTCCTTCATCTGTCTTAATAAATCCCTAAGTGATTCCTTCTTGTACTAGTGACACCCCAAAAAAAAAAAAGGGGGCAGGGGGAAACTAGCACTATAACATATCATATTCCTAGCACGAAGTGGCCCCGAGATACGGGGGCCCCAAAGTCAGTTGGGAAAATGTCAAGCACTTTTCTGCAGCAGACAATTACATTTTCCGAACCGACTTTTTTGGCCCTGTATCTCAGGGCCACTTGGTGCCAGGAACCCCAGGATATGGATATGTTGTAGTGCTAGTTCCACTGGGTTTGCACACCAAATTTGGGGTTCCTAGCTTTTGCATTGCTGCAGATGGACACAATTGACTGACTTTGGGGCCCTGTATCTCGAGGCCACTTGATGCTAGGAACCCCAAATTTGGTACGGAACCTGCACTGCAACATATCCAAATCTGGGGTTCCTAGCACCAAGTGGCCCCGAGATACGGGGGCCCCAAAGTTGGTTCGGAAAATGTAATTTTCTGCAGCAGAAAAATGCTTGACTAGAGTATAATCCGAGGGGGGCATTTTCAGCACAAATGTGCTGAAAAACTCGGCTTATACTCGAGTATATACGGTATGCCTTTTGTATTAAATAATGTTTACATTGATTGGTTTATTTGTGCTATGTAGCAGTGTGCTTCATATAAAATCCCAAATATCTCTCTCCTTTTTCCAATGTAGCAGAATACATTTTGGGTTAAATTTATGAAGAAATTGTATTTTATTTTTTTATTGGATATGTTTAAAAGCAGGAAATAAAAATATAGTTTTTTTTCAAAATAATTGATCGTATACGTTTATATAAAGAAAAAAAATAAAAAAAATAAAACAGTGGTGATTAAATACTATTAGAAGAAAGCTATATTTGTGTTAAAAAAAATATATAAATTTAATTTGGGTACAGCATTGCATGACAAAGCTATTGTCAGTTAAAGTAGTGCAGTGCCGCATTGCAAAAAATTGCATTGCAAAAAATGGCCTGGTCATGAAGGGGGGGGGGGAACCTTCCAGGGTTGAAGTAGTTAAGACAATTGTGAGTTTCCAATGTTATGGACACAGCTTGGAGAGAGCCCTTTCCTGTGCGCTGTGTACAGAGCCAGCTCCATAAAGACATGGTGGGACCAGGTTGGTTTGGAGGATCTCAAGTATTCTTGCACAGAGCCCCGACCTCAACCCCACTGAAATCCTTTGGGATGAACTGGAACGCTGATTGTGAAACCGTTCTTCTCATCCATTTTCAGTACCTGACCCAAAAATTTGCTTTTTTTTGGCTCAAATGGCACAAACTCCGCTAGAAATATGAGTGGAGGTTGTTATGAAACACTTAACCATATAGCATAGCTGCAGACTGATTCCTGCATCGTGTTTCATACTATTCATGGATATTATTGATCTTAATTCTATTTCCTTTCTAGATGTCCAGAAGTTGATGATCCCTCCAGACCTCTCCTTTTCCACAGAGGGAAGCTCACTGTTCAACTCTTCTCTGTCAGAGACCCTTCCATCAGGAGCTGTGATCCCCACGCTGAGCATCACCCCTGCATCGGGTAAATGACACAACATGCTGTGCTTCACAAACCTCAAAAAGGCAAAATAAAATGTGTATATGTAAAGCTGAACACCAAGTTGGTATTCCATATTCACTAAAAAAGTATGGCCAAAGCTCTTTTGGCCATACTGCTCCTATGGGTCACAGGAGTGCACTTTAGTTCTGCACTGTTGTCACCCAGGATCAGCTGACAGCGGGCTCATGCCCGCTGCTGGCTGACGTCACAGGGCCGGTCCAGACACTGGAGGGATCCTGACAATAATGTCAGGATCCGCTCTAATGCCTGACTGGAAGCTGGCTCAGCCTCTCAGTGCCCCGCTAAGAACCTGAGCCAGCAGCTCCCGCCCCCTCCACAGTACAGGACTCCCGTGAATGCTGGAGGGCCATAGCAGAGAGCCGGTGACTGACAGTCACAGCTCTGTGCTCAAAGCACACCAACGAACTGAGCAATAAGCAGGCTTCCTTCATCTTCGGAGACCTTCGGCGTCTCCTTGTCCAAGCGACGGGGGACAGTATTCAACACAACACCGGCAATCGGCTATTTGTTCTCCTCGCGCTGTTAACCGATCACCGGCAGCTGTGAGAGGGACATCAGTCCTGATCGTGGTGGGCCTATGCAGAGGCTTCTGTGCCACCTACCAGTGCCCACCAGCGCTACCTATCAGTGCCCATAGTGTCACCTATCCGTGCCATCTATAAAAGTCACCACCAAAGTGCCTCATCACCAGTGTGGCCTATCAGTGCCACCCATCACGGCCGTCTTATCAGTGTCGCCTTATCGGTGCCCATCAGTGCAGCCCATCAGTTCCCATCACTGCAGCCTCATCAGCGAATATCAATGAAGGAGAAAAATTACCCGTTTGCAAAATTTTATAACTTTTGTTATAAAATCCCGACAATAAAGTCAGGATCCGCCCAAATGCCTGACTGGAAGCTGGCTCAGCCTCTGTGCCCCGCTGAGAGCCTGAGCCAGCAGCTCCCACCCCCTCCACAGTCCAGGACTCCAGTCAATGCTGGAGGGCCATAGCAGAGAGCCGGTGACTGCCAGTCACCGCTCTGTGCTCAGAGCAGACCCACGGACTGAGCAATAAGCAGGCTTTAATCGCTTTTGGGGATCCCGCACAAAATTAATGGGCAGGGGCATATGATGATCAGTGTGCCTTGCATGGAGAAGAAGAGATCCAATAGTGACATCTCAGGGTCTACTAAAAGGTGTGCAAAGAAAATAGGAGAGGAACATGGGAAGGCAAAATATAAGCTGATTGATCTTCAGCTTTAAACAGGTCAGAGGTTTGCTATTCAATGCCAGAATCGTTACCTAATTCTACTCCTAATCCTGTGATGGAAGTAGATAAAAGCGAAGACTCTCAGAAATGAATATCAATATTCTACAACAAGCTACTTATCCCCTCATCAACGAATATCGCCTATAATGTAAAACTGCACTGGGAGGGGGACCTGGGGAATCTAGAAGATCTAGAAGATGGAGCGAGGCACAAGATACCTGTAAAGCTGTCTCGCCTAAACTGTCCGACAGACTGACTCCAATTTACATTCTACACCACACATAACTCACACCTTTTAATAATGGCTAAATTCAATCGGGGACAACCTTCCACATGTCTATTATGCAAACAGGAAACCGGCACATTCCACCATCTTCTGTGGTCCTGTCCATCGGCGTATAACACGCCCCCCAAGTTTAGGAGGGAATTTTAAGGAAAAAACTTTTTAGGAGAGAAGTTTAGGGAAAAAAAAAAATGTACATTTAAGCGTCATTTGCAGCCTGCCCAGTGTCATTTGTAGCTTGCCCAGTGTCATTTGCAGCCTGCCCAGTGTCTTTCGAGCTTGCCCAGTGTCATTTGTAGCCTTGCCCAGCATCATTTGCAGCCTTGCCCAGCGTCATTTGCAGCCTTGCCCAGCGTCATTTGCAGCCTTGCCCAGCGTCATTTGCAGCCTTGCCCAGCGTCATTTGCAGCCTTGCCCAGCGTCATTTGCAGCCTTGCCCAGCGTCATTTGCAGCCTTGCCCAGCGTCATTTGCAGCCTTGCCCAGCGTCATTTGCAGCCTTGCCCAGCGTCATTTGCCCAGTGTCATTTGTAGCTTGCCCAGTGTCATTTGTAGCTTGCCCAGTGTCATTTGTAGCTTGCCCAGTGTCATTTGCAGTTTGCCAGCGTCATTTGCAGCCTTGCCGACGTTTAAATTTCCCGCCGCCGAGACAGACCACGCATGCGCTGCCGAAAAAGGCCTAAGCGCGGCCGAAAAAGACCGAGCAGACTGTTCGGCTCCGCTCGGAATCCCGCCTCCCTGCTGTTACGGGAGCGAGCGCAGGGAGGCGGGAATACGAGCGGAGCTGAACAGTCGGCTCGGTCATTTTCGGCCGCGCTTAGGCCTTTTTCAGTGGCGGTTCGGTCTTTTTCAGCGGCGGTCGCTATTTTTCGGCGTGGCAACCAATTTTTGTCATTTTTTTTTTGGGGGGTATGTGCGTATAACACGCACCCACGACTTTCCCCTGATTTTAAGATAAATACGGTACATACAGGGATTTTGGAAACAGGTGGTAGATTTCCTTCACAACAATATGGGGTCTCCGCTGACCCTGGACCCCAAAATTATGCTTATTGGGTATTTTTCCTGATGCAGACACTGATAAGTACGCCAAAACTTTTCTGCATGAGACTCTATTTTCCACCCGAAAAACAATAGCTAAACTCTGGATGAGGCAACCCCCCCCCCACCATAGACTGTCTGACTGGTTGACTGATGTCAATACTACTTGTGGCAAAGGGCTCAGACCAATGCAGGCCTCGTACTCTAGTTGTGCAGCTAAGTTGTTCTATACTCCGGGTTCCCTAGCTGATTTACGCAATTTTGCATATAGAGGCCCCAAGAAGTACATGCCGGTTGCATAGTTAGGTTGAAAAAAAGACACAAGTCCATCCAGTTCAACCACAAATAAAAAAAATAAAATAATATCATACAATCCCATATACCCCATTCTATACCCACCGTTGATCCAGAGGAAGGCAAAAAACCCCAGCAGAGCATGCTCCAATCTTCTACAGCAGGGGAAAAAAATCCCTTCCTGATCCCCCGAGAGGCAATCAGATTTTCCCTGGATCAACTTTACCTATAAATGTCAGTACCCAGTTATATTATGTACATTTAGGAAAGTATCCAGGCCTTTCTTAAAGCAATCTACTGAGTTAGCCAGAACCACCTCTGCAGGGAGTCTATTCCACATTTTCACAGCTCTTACTGTGAAGAAACCTTTCCGTATTTGGAGATGAAATCTTTTTTCCTCCAGACGTAAAGAGTGCCCCCTTGTCCTCTGTGTTGACTGTAAAGTGAATAACGCGACACCAAGTTCACTATATGGACCCCTTATATATTTATACATGGTGATCATATCCCCCCTTATTCTCCTCTTCTCAGGAGAGAATAAATTCAGTTCCTCTAATCTTTCCTCATAGCTGAGCTCCTCCATGCCTCTTATCAGTTTGGTTGCCCTTCTCTGCACTTTCTCCAGTTCCCCGATATCCTTTTTGAGAACTGGTGCCCAAAACTGAACTGCATATTCCAGATGAGGTCTTACTAATGATTTGTACAGATGATATCTCTCTCTGGAGTCCATACCTCTCCTAATACAAGAAAGAAGATATATAACTATACCTCCTGTTTTATGCAAAGAAGGAGATTCTTCTAAAGTGAATATCCGTCGCCCCCCCCCCCCCCCCCCCCCCTTCTCTCTCCTTCTGGGAAGCTTTGATAGCTGCAGCCCCACCCATGTATAGATTAACCTACATTAACTTCTTGCTGACCGCCCACTGTCAAATGACGGCGGGACGGTGCAGCTCTTGTGGCGGGCCGCCGTCATATGACAGAGCTCGCTTTCTGGCCACTAGGGGGCACGCGCGCGTGCCCGCCGCGTAGCTGGGAAGCCGATGCGCGTGCCCGGCGGCCGCGATGACCGCCAGGCACCCGCGATTGCCCGTTAATTGAGCAGGACGTGGATCTGTGTATGTAAACACACAGATCCACGTCCTGTCACTGGAGAGGAGACCGATGGTGTGTCCCTTGTACATAGGGACACCGATCGGTCCCCTCCCCCAGTCAGTCCCCTCCCCCCACAGTTAGAATCACTCATATAGGGAACATATTAACCCCTGCAGCGCCCCCTAGTGTTAACCCCTTCCCTGCCAGTCACATTTATACAGTAATCAATACATTTTTATAGCACGGATCGCTGTATAAATGTGAATGGTCCCAAAAATGTGTCAAAAGTGTCCGATATGTCTGCCGCAATGTCGCAGTCACGATCAAAATCGCAAATCGCCCCCATTACTAGTAAAAAAAAAAATAATAATAAAAATGCTATAAATCTTTCCCCTATTTTGTAGACGCTATAACTTTTGCGCAAACCAATCAATAGACGCTTATTGCGATTTTTTTTTTTTTTTTTTTTTTAACCAAAAATATGTAGAAGAATACGTATCGGTCTAAACTGAGGAAAAAATTTGTTTAAAAAAAATAAATAAATTGGATATTTATTATAATAAAAAGTAAAAAATATTGCGTTTTTTCAAACTTGTCCCTCTTAATTTGTTTATAGCGCAAGAAATAAAAACAGCAGAGGTGATCAAATACCACCAAAATAAAGCTCTATCTGTGGGGAAAAAATTATAAAAAATGTATTTGGGTACAACGTTGCATGACCGCGCAATTGTCATTCAAAATGCGACAGCGCTGAAAGCTGAAAAATGGCTTGGTCAGGAAGGGGGTGTTCGTACCTGGTAGGCAAGTGGTTAATAGAGGATGCCAATGGAAATATGACAAGGTGTGGGCCCCATGGGTGAATATGTAGAGACTAGAAGGGTGGGTTATGTATATGTTTACTAGCTACAAATCTCTTCTTCTGTTCAATACTGTAGCTGTTTATCTCTAATTGCAAACGTGTACTTAATCAATTACTCTGCTAATTACGGTTGTGTCTGTCCTTACCTTCTCTATGGTATCCAAGCATTTTGTACGGTTTTGTTTCCAGCTAATCTGCATGCTCTGTCTTATTCGTTTTTACAACAATAAAGCACCTTTTGTTAACAAAAAAAAAAGTTTTTCTGTACTCCACACCTGACCTGTTCAAACCTCAAGACTGGAGCTCTACTTCTTAACCATTTGCCGCCCGCCATATAGCAGAATGACGGCGGCAAAGTGGGTTCAAAATCCTGACCTCACATCATATGACGTGATCAGGATTTTGAGCCGCTGCGCGCCCCCGGGGGCGTGCATCGCGGCAATCGTCGTTGCTGTGTGTCAGTCTGACACCCCGCAACTTTACCACGTGATCAGCCGTGTCCAATCACGGCTGATCACGATGTAAATAGAAAGAGCCGTTGATCGGCTTTTCCTCACTCGCGTCTGTCAGACGCGAGTAGAGGAGAGCCGATCGGCTGCTCCTCTGACAGGGGGGGTTTGTGCTGATCCTTTATCAGTGCAGCCCCCCTGAGGATGCCCACACTAGACCACCAGGGACGCCACCAGACCACCAGAGATGCCCAGCACCAGGTATGCCACCCTAGACCACCAGCGATGCCAGTCAGTGCCCACAATGGATGCCAATCAGTGCCCACAATGGGCATCAGTGATTGGCATGCATTATTGTTTGGCACTGATTGGCATCCAATCTTTTACCACTTCCATCAGCTCTTTCCCCACAGTTACAACCTTTTGTACCACCTCTCCCACCCTATTAGATTGTAAGCTCTTCTGAGCAGGGCCCTCCTAATCCTATTGTATTTTATTGTATTATAACTGTATTGTCTCCCTTTTTATATTGTAAAGCGCTGCGTAAACTGTTGGCACTATATAAATCCTGTAAAAATAATAATCAGTACAATACATTACACTGCAATGCCGCCTATCAGTGCCCATCCGTGCCGCCTATCAGTGCCCATCCGTGCCGCCTATCAGTGCCCATCCCTGCCGCCTATCAGTGCCCATCCCTGCCGCCTATCAGTGCCCATCCCTGCCGCCTATCCGTGCCCATCCCTGCCGCCTATCCGTGCCCATCCCTGCCGCCTATCCGTGCCCATCCCTGCCACCTATCCATGCCGCCTATCCATGCCAATCCGTACCACCTATAACTGCCAATTTGTGCCACCTATCAGTGCCCATCCGTGTCGCCCATCAGTGCTGCCTATCAGTGCCCATCAATGCCACTTCATTGGTGCCACCTCATCGATGCCCATTAGTGCAGCCCCATCAGTGAAGGAGAAAACTTACTTATTTACAAAGTTTTGAAACTGAAACAATTTTATTTGTTTAGCAGAAAATAAAAATCCCAGTGGTGATCAAATGCCACCAAAAGAAAGCTCTATTTGTGGGAACAAAATGATAAAAAAATTTAGTTTGGGTACAGTGTAGTATGACCGCGCAATTGTCATTCAAAGTGCGACAGCGCAGAAAGCTGAAAATTGGTCTGGGCAGGAAGGTGTATAAGTGCCCCCCGGTATTGTTTTATTTTTGTTTATTGAACAGTTTTTAGAAAACAGCGTATACAGGGTATACAATATAACTTAACTTCGTAGAAAAATAGAACAGAATACAGCATCTGTGAGCATCATCACTACATAAAATGTAATTGCGTTGATCGTCCCCGGACCCGTCCGGGTCGAGGGCTCAAAATAGTAAGGGTGATCATGACTTCAATCTACAATCCTTTGCTTACATCACTACACCATTTACGGGGGGGGGGGGGGGGGGGGTGGGGGGGGGGGGGGGGGGGGGGGGGGGGGGGGGGGGGGGGGGGGGGGGGGGGGGGGGGGGGGGGGGGGGGGGGGGGGGGGGGGGGGGGGGGGGAAGGGGGGGGGGGGGGGGGGGGAGAAGGGTAAGAGAGAAGAGTAAGGCCTCATGCACACGAGACGCTGTTAAACGCGCGTTCAGAGGCAGTTGGACACTTTTTTCAACTGCACCTGAACGCATGCAATGTTATCCTATGTGTCCATGTACACAGTCTCGCTTTTTTCCCCGTTTTTATGCAGTTGCGTTTAACCTCGTTTTTCCAGAAGCAAAAAAATGCGTTCAGACACTTTGCTTTTCCGCGTTTCAGACGCAAAACGCATCTAAACGCTGCTAAACGCAGGCACCTGCGTTTAGCCGCGTTTGCGTTTCTAAGCCTTTTTAACCGCTTCCCGACCGCCTCATGTAGATATACGTCAACAGACGGGCACGGGCAGGCAAAAGCACGTACCTGTACGTCCCCTTTAATTTGCCTGCCCGGGGGGCGCGCGACCCGGTCGGGAGCTCCGTGACCACGGCCGCGGGACCAGCGGACCCGATCGCCGCTGGTATCCCGCGATCGGGTTACGGAGCTGAAGAACGGGGAGAGGTTTGTGTAAACAAACCTCTCCCCGCGCTTCCTACACTGACTGTTAGTGATCGGCGGTTCCCTGTCATCGGGAACGCCGATCAATGACGTCAGACGTACAGCCACGCCCCCCTACTGTAAAAAAAAAAACAAACACAACACGTCACACTGACTCCTCCCCGCCCCCTAGTGGTTAACCCCTTCACTACAACTGTCATTTACATAGGAATCAGTGCTATTTAAATAGCAGTGATTTCTGTATAAATGACAAATGTCCCAAAAATGTGTCAAAAATGTCTGATGTGTCCGCCAAAATGTCGCAGTCACAATAAAAATCGCTGATCGCCGCCATTACTAATAAAAAAAAAAATATTAATAAAAATGCTATAAAACGATCCCCTATTTTGTAAATGCTATAACTTTTGCGCAAACTAATCAATAATCGCTAATTGCGATTTTTTTTTTTACCGAAAATATGTAGAAGAATACGTATCGGCCTAAACTGAGGAAAAAAAATGTTTTTTTTATATATTTTTTGGGGATATTTATTATAGCAAAAAGTAAAAAATATTGCATTTTTTTCAAAATTGTCGCTCTATTTTTGTTTAAAGCGCAAAAAATAAAAACCGCAGGGGCGATAAAATACCACCAAAAGAAAGCTCTATTTGTGGGAAAAAAAGGACGCCAATTTTGTTTGGGAGCCACGTTGTTGTGAAATATCCAACGGACATTCGCTGTGCCATCAACGGATGGGTCCAATATCGACAAGCTCTGATTCTGGACCTCTCATGCAAATTTGCGACGACATTGCTGCCTCATCAAGAGCGACATCAGGAGCATTTCCTGACATATATTCAATATGGGATCCATTTCCAAAAAAAAACACAGAAAGAGAGGCAAATCCAAGTGTACAACGGCCCTCTGCTGCTGCTGCTGCTCACTCAATGGCAGAAATAGTTAATAATACATGATTTCTGAGCTTGGGGAGGGTCTATATGATGTTATCTTTACAAATGCTTATAGACGCAAACGCGTCTAAACGCGGCATGAAAACACAGCAAAACGCGCGTTTTTAAACGCAGGTTCAGCAGAGTTTGCATCTGCGTCTCGTGTGCATGGGGCCTAAGAAGAACAAGAAGAGTAAGAGTAGGAAAAAGAAGCTGAAAAAGAAAAAGAAAGCAAGGAAGAAAGAATAAGAAGGAGCGAATGAGCCTGATTTTATGAGCAAGTTCAGATATATTTAGGTACAAAAACACTTGAAATAAAACGTTTGGCGTACATGCATTAAACATGACTAGACAATCTACTGGGGAAGCCAATTGGGCCTACAAGTATCCAACCTATTTGGCGCAGGTCCCTCCCTCTCCAAACTGTGATACCCACTTCAAATTCAAATTCTAGAGGCAAAAACAATAAGAAATAAGAAAAATGCAGAATATCAGGCTTTTAAGTGCCCCCCGGTATTGAAGAGGTTAAGCCTCGTACACACAATCGGATTTTCGGCAGGAAATTGTGTGATGACAGACTGTTGGCCTAAAATCCGACTGTTAGTACGCTCCTTCAGACAATGGCTGTCCAACTTTTTCCGCCAACAAATGTTGGATGGCCGACTAGTAAATTTTCGGCGGACTACGGTATGTTGTCAGATTTTCCTATTGTGTACACAAGTCCGTCACACAAAAGTCCACAATACAAACACGCATGCTCAAAAACCCATGCTCACCAAACACGACATTAGCAGAAGGTGCCCAAAGGGCGGCGCTCAAGAGCTGAAATTCGACGTAGTGCGCCACTACGTTCGTGTCTGTTGGCCGACAATTGTGTACCGTTTGTATGCAAGACAAGTTCCCGACACGCGCCCTTCGGACAAAAGTCTGGCGCTCTGTTGGCCAACAATCCGATCGTGTGTACGAGGCTTTACACTTACCATGTAAACCTGAGCACTGTGCACCAATGTGGTGTTCATATATAAATGTATAGACATACCGTATATACTCGAGTATAAGCCGAGTTTTTCAGCACATTTTTTTGTGCTGAAAGTGCCCCCCTCGGCTATACTCGAGTCAAGCATTTTCTTCAGCAGAGAATTACTTTTTCCAACCTGAATTTGGGGCCCCGTATCTCGGGGCCACTTGGTGCTAGGGACCCCAAATTTGGTGTGCAAACCCATTGGAACTATCACTACAACATATGTAAGATGCGGTTCCTAGCACCAAGTGGCCCTGAGATACGGGGGCCCCAAATTCAGGTTGGAAAAAGTAATTCTCTGCTGCAGAAAAGTGCTTGACATTTTCCGAATTTGTGGTTCCTAGCACCAAGTGGCCCCGAGATACGGGGCCCCAACGTCGGTCAACTTTGTCCATCTGCAGCAATGTCATTTCGGGACCCTTTGGGTCCAGAGACCCCAAATGTTGGCTGCAGCTAGGGGGGCATCTAGGAACCCTTCACTACCAAGTTAGAAGTTTGGGGGACCTATGGCTGCAAATGGGCACAGTGATGCTGCAAATGGACACAGTGAGGCTGGGCATTGTTGACCCTCTTTTTGCACTTACAGTAGCTGCGCATTTCTCACCCTAGGCTTATACTCGAGTCAATACGTTTTTCCTAGTTTTTTTGTGGTAAAATTAGGTGCCTCGGCTTATATTCGGGTCGGTTTATACTCGAGTATATACGGTAGGTAATCTTCAACGCATAAAAGAGTTGGAGACCTTGGATGATGGCAGCTGCTCAGTGATCTCCTCGAAATCCAAGTTTCCAATATATGCAACAAATTATCATCAAGTCCTCGCCTCGGAAATATATAAATATGCACCATTGCAAGTCGTGGGATCTACATTTAATCCCCCAAATAAATCTCATTGCATTTTAACGTTTGCTGTTTAGAACATTTGAAATAACACGAGTCAGATTTTTGTATCGCCTTTAAAAACCGCCACATGGTGTTGTACATCCACATCATGGCATATCAGTTTGGAGAGGAGCTCGGAGAGAATTTGCTGTACATATTGGAATCTAATTATCTCCGGAATGACTCGGCTCATAGTATTCAGTCACATTAAACTGTTCTGTAATGCTGAAGATGTTTTGTAGCATCTCCCGAGACACTTCTTCAGTTCTAATGAGTGTCAGGAAGATTCTCCATCATTTATATCCACACAGTGTGATCTTTAACCACTTCAGCCCCGGACCAATTGGCAGCCAAAGGACCAGGCCCCTTTTTGCGATTCGGCACTGCGTCGCTTTAACTGACAATTGCGTGTTCGTGCGACGTGGCTCCCAAACAAAATTGGCGTTCTTTTTTTCCCCACAAATAGAGCTTTCTTTTTTGGTGGTATTTGATCGCGCCTGCGGTTTTTATTTTTTGCGCTATAAACAAAAATAGAGCGACAATTTTGAAAAAAATGCAATATTTTTTCCTTTTTGCTATAATAAATATCCCCAAAAAATATATAAAAAAACGTTTTTTCCTCAGTTTAGGCCGATACGTATTCTGCTACATATTTTTGGTAAAAAAAATCGCAATTAGCGATTATTGATTGGTTTGCGCAAAAGTTATAGCGTTTACAAGATTGGGGATAGTTTTATAGCATTTCTAGTATTTTTTTTTTTTTTTTACTAGTAATGGCGCCGATCAGCGATTTTTTTTTTTTTTTGTGACTGCGACATTATGGCGGACACATCGGACATTTTTGACAAATTTTTGTGACCATTGTCATTTATACAGAAATCAGTGCTATTTAAATGCATTGATTCCTATGTAAATGACACTGGCAGTGAAGGAATTAACCACTAGGGGGCGGGGAGGTGCTAAGTGTGACATGTTTTTTTTTTTTTTTTTTTTACAGTAGGGGGGCATGGCTGTACGTCTGACGTCATTGATCGGCGTTCCCAATGACAGGGAACAGCCGATCAGTGACAGGCAGTGTAGGAAGCGCGGGGAGAGGTTTGTTTACACAGACCTCTCCCCGTTCTTCAGCTCTGTGACCCGATCGCGGGACACCAGCGGCGATCGGGTCCGCTGGTCCCGCGGTCGCGGCCAGGGAGCTCCCGACAGGGTCACGAGCGCGCCGCCGGCTGGGCTCTTAAAGGACCAAGTACAGGTACGTGGTTTTGCCCAGCCGTGCCATTCTGCCGACATATATCGGCGTGAGGCGGTCGGGAAGCGGTTAAACTCCATCGGTGAGAATCCACCCCACCAGTGCGCTCTAATATCAGATCTGCTCGCCTCAGAATTGACTTCCTGTATTACACAGCAGGTCAAAACACATCAAAAGGAAAACCCATCTTATTCAGGCAAATTCAATCCACGGCAATCCTTAACCTGCCAGAAGATTTACCCCCCTCCCTGACCAGGCCATTTTTTGCGATACGGCACTGCATTACTTTAACTGACAATTGCGTGGTCGTGCGATGCTGTACCCAAATAACATTGATGTCCCCCCCCCCACACAAATAGAACTTTCTTTTGGTGGTATTTGATCACCTCTGCCTTTATTTGCTGCACTATAAACAAAAACAAAAAAAAAAGACCAACAATTTTGAAAAGAAAAACAATATTTTTTACTTTCTGCTATAAAACAAATCCAATAAAAAAAAATCCAAGTTTTTCATCAACTTAGGGATGCAATGTCTGCTATAGGTCCTTCTGAGTTTTTTGCCTCTCGGCTGCATACAGTACGAGTACCAGGATTCGTATCGCACACAAATGTACCGCCAATGTCAGTGGAAATGTCGGTACGGGTCGGACCTGATAAAACTTGAGGCTGCTGGAGGCTTCTTGTTCACTTACCTGTAACATCTCCTTTTTTTTTGTCTCACCAGGCGATGGGCAGGAGGCCGAACATAAGAGAGAGATGCACATTTCCTTCAGCCGTCAGTCTTCCCTGCAGGATTTGAGCTCCAGCCGCCGGCTGCGCTGTCCGGTCTACGTCTATAACTGCTCGCTGGAGGCCTTACGGGAGCAGCTGGTCAGCCCCAGGCAACAGAGACTCTGCTGTGACATCTTCTTCAGGTCAGTTCAGTTTCCCGCCATCCAAACTGCTGGTCAGTATTTCAATAAGCCAAATGGATAATGTGTACAGCAGGGCTGATTTTTTTAAATTTTTGCAAAAAAATTTTTTAAGGACCGCCTCCTGCACATTTACGTCGGCAGAATGGCACGGTTGGGCACATCAACGTACAGGTACGTTGCTCTTTAAGTGCCCAGCCGTGGGTCGCGTGCGCGCCGGCACACTCGCGACCCGGTCCTGAGCTCCGTGTTCCCTGTCATCGGGAAAGACGATCAGTGATGTTGAACGCCAAGCCACGCCGTGGGACCCGCGGACCCGATCGCCGCTGGTGTCCCGCGATCGGGTCACAGAGCTGAAGAACGGGGAGAGGTCTGTGTAAACAAACCTCTCCCCGTGTTTCCTAGTGAGGCTGTCACTGATCGTCTGTTCCCTGTCATCGGGAAAGACTATCAGTGATGTTGAACGCCAAGCCACGCCCCCCCACAGTAAAAAAAAAACACACACAGGTCACACTTAACCCCTCCCCGCCCCCTAGTGGTTAACCCCTTCACTGCCAGTGTCATTTACACAGGAATCGGTGCATTTAACCACTTCAATACAGGGCTTTTAAACACCCTTCCTTACCAGAGCACTTTTTGCGATTCGGCACTGCGTCGCTTTAACTGACAATTGCGCGGTCGTGCGACGTTACACCCAAACAAAATTGACGTCCTTTTTTTCCCACAAATAGAGCTTTCTTTTGGTGGTATTTGATCGCCCCTGCGGTTTTTATTTTTTGCGCTATAAACAAAAGAAGAGCGACAATTTTGAAAAAAAAAACACAATATTTTTTACTTTTTGCTATAATAAATATCCAATTTTTTTTTAAAAAAACTATTTTTTTCCTCAGTTTAGGCCGATACGTATTCTTCTACATATTTTTGGTAAAAAAAATCGCAATAAGCGTATATTGATCGCTTTGCGCAAAAGTTATAGCGTCTACAAAATAGAGGATAGATTTATTGAATTTTTATTTTTTTTTATTTACTAGTAATGGCGGGGATCTGCGATTTTTTTTTTCGTGACTGCGACATTGCGGCGGACACTTCGGACACTTTTGACACATTTTTGGAACCATTCACATTTACACAGCGATCGTTGCTATAAAATTGCAATGATTACTGTGTAAATGTGACTGGCAGGGAAGGGGTTAACACTAGAGGGCGCTGGAGGGGTTAATGTGTGTCCCTAATAGGAGTGATTCTAACTGTAGGGGGAGGGGACTTAAGGGGAGGAGACCGATCATGTGATCCTCCGTACTGGGATCACATGATCGGTCTCCTCCCCGCTGACAGGACGTGGAGCTGTGTGTTTACACACACAGCTCCACGGTCCCGCCCGGTCCCGTTGTTTTAACGGGCAATCGCGGGTGCCCGGCGGACATCGCGGCCGCCGGGCACTCGCACCGGGTCCCGAGTGATGCTGCGGGCGCGTGCGCCGCCGGCGGCGCGCGCGCGCCCCCCAGGCGGCCGGGAATCCGAGGACGTCATATGACGCCCACCCAGGATGGTAGATCCACCTTGTGGGCGTCATATGACTATAGCCGGGTATTGAAGCGGTTAAATAGCATTGATTTCTGTATAAATGCCAATGGTCCCAAAAATGTGTCAAAAATGTCCGACGTGTCCGCCATAATGTCGCAGTCACAATAAAAATCGCTGATCGCCGCCATTACTAGTAAAAAAAAAAATATATTAATAAAAATGCTATAAAAACTATCCCCCATTTTGTAAACGCTATAACTTTTGCGCAAACCAATCAATAATCGCTAATTGGGATTTTTTTTTTTTTTTTTTTTTAGCAAAAATATGTAGAAGAATACGTATCGGCCTAAACTGAGGAAAAAAAACGTTTTTTTATATATTTTTTGGGGATATTTATTATAGAAAAAAGTTCTATTTTTGTTTATAGCGCAAAAAATAAAAACCGCAGGGGCGATCAAATACCACCAAAAGAAAGCTCTATTTGTGGGGAAAAAAAGGACGCCAATTTTTGTTTGGGAGCCACGTCGCACGACCGTGCAATTGTCAGTTAAAGCGCCGCAGTGCCGAATCGCAAAAAGGGGCCTGGTCCTTTGGCTGCAAATTGGTCCGGGGCTGAAGTGGTTAAAAAATAATCCATCAGGACAGAAATATAAGAGCGCACTTGTTTCTTAATGGGTCAGGATCCGGGTTTGCCATCCTTATCCCTTTTTCACTGCTTAGTGATTCTCTCTAACTTAACTTTGTAGTGAGAATTGGATCAGGAAGTCCTCCCTGGAACGCGCACCCCCAAAGACAAGCCGGCTGCGGCAGCCCTTATTTCTGCTCTGAGAGGATCTTCAGATTTCAGGGTTTTGGCACACAGACACAATAGTGCTATCGGTGATCCATCTTGGGTTCAAATTAACCGCTTCAACCCCAAAAGATTTTAGCCCCTTCCTGACCAGAACACTTTATGTGATTCGGCACTGCGTCACTTTAACTGACAATTGCGCAATTTGTTGTTATTGCTTGTTAATTTAAAATATAAGAAATGCATTATAACCGCTAAGCACATCTTCAAGCATGTATACTTTTATCATTTCAAAGTATGATAAATATCTATGACATGTAGATATATAATGACTTGTCAATCGATATGCAAAAATAGTTCTTTAGGAAAAATGGCACCCACCACACGGTGCACCGGGCTAGCATCTGAGGTTCTAAGGGGGGTGCGCACTATAACACAATTGGTTACCGCTGGTGTACACAACCCCTTTGAACCCTAGGAGCTTGCTGCCCGGTCCTCCACGCAGAGCACTGATCCCTGATAACCCTATCCTCTCTCCTCCAGCGAGTTTAGACAAGAGTCAGTGTCGTGGGAAATCTTCCAGGAGGTGCAGTCCAGGTAGTATGAAGACGCAGTGCTGCTTTGGCGTATGCAGGAGATGGACTGGGAGGAAACTGGGTGCTGGGTGCGGCATTTGGTAGCGCGGCCTTGTGGGGACAGTGTAACCTCTGCTTAAGCTGCATGTGCAGAACACGAGTGTGTGACCTGTGTGCTGCTCGAGCTGTCCTTTTACTTTTTATAACTTGCATACCTGGTTCTATGTACTAATGAGAAGGTTTGTGTTCAGTTCTGCTGGAATCCACCAAAGCCAATCAGATACTTCAAATTCAGCCAGTAAAAAATATTTTCAGCAGAGGTCCAAATCTTATATTTGTGCTACAACTCAGTCCCCTCTCCCCACCCTTTACAACAAGGTTCCCCTTCATATTAGAGCCCCCTTTACATCATAGTGCCCTCCTAACATCACATCCCCCCCTTTACATCACATTCCCTCCCTTTACAGCGCATTCCCCCCCCTTTACTTCGCATTCCCCCCTTTACATCGCATTCCCCCCTTTACATCGCATTCCCCCCCTTTACATCGCATTCCCCCCCTTTACATCGCATTCCCCCCTTTACATCCCATACCCCCCTTTACATCCCATCCTCCCCTTTACATCCCATTCCCTCCCTTTACATCCCATTCCCTCCCTTTACATCCCATTCCCCCCCTTTACTTCGCATTCCCCCCCTTTACATCGCATTCCCCCCTTTACATCGCATACCCCCCTTTACATCGCATTCCCCCCCTTTACATCGCATTCCCCCCTTTACATCGCATTCCCCCCTTTACATGACATTCGCCCCCCTTTACATGACATTCGCCCCCCTTTACATCGCATTCCCCCCTTACATCACATTCCCTCCCTTTACATCACATCCCCCCCTTTACATCACATTCTCCCCCTTTACATCACATTCCCCCGCTTTACATCACATTCCCCCGCTTTACATCACGTTCCCCCCCTTTACATCACGTTCCCCCTCTTTACATCACGTTCCCCCTCTTTACATCACGTTCCCCCTCTTTACATCACGTTCCTCCTCTTTACATCACGTTCCCCCTCTTTACATCACGTTCCCCCCTTTTACATCACGTTCCCCCCTTTTACATCACGTTCCCCCTCTTTACATCACGTTCCCCCCTTTTACATCACGTTCCCCCCTTTTACATCACGTTCCCCCTTTTACATCACGTTCCCCCTCTTTACATCACGATCCCCCTCTTTACATCACGTTCCCCCTCTTTACATCACGTTCCCCCTCTTTACATCACGTTCCCCCTCTTTACATCACGTTCCCCCTTTTACATCACGTTCCCCCCTTTTTACATCACGTTCCCCCCTTTTTACATCACGTTCCCGCTTTTACATCACGTTCCCCGCTTTTACATCACGTTCCCCCTTTTTTACATCACGTTCCCCCTCTTTACATCACGTTCCCCCTCTTTACATCACGTTCCCCCTCTTTACATCACGTTCCCCCTCTTTACATCACGTTCCCCCCTTTTTACATCACGTTCCCCCCTTTTTACATCACGTTCCCCCCTTTTTACATCACGTTCTCCCCTTTTTACATCACGTTCTCCCCTTTTTACATCACATTCCCCGCTTTTACATCACGTTCTCCCCGCTTTTACATCACGCTCCCCGCTTTTACATCACGCTCCCCGCTTTTACATCACGTTCCCCGCTTTACAGCAGTTTCCCCAGCCCCCCCTTTACATCAAAGTCCCTTTCATTTCACAGCCTCCTCTAAATCAACCTTCCAATCCCAGCCCTCCCCCCCTTTACAATCAAACCTTATGCAGGCAAATGGCAGGAGGTGCGGTAAGTCTGGACAGAGGGTAGGAGTTGTCTAACTTTTCATGTTAACAGGCTGGTGATTGGTTTTCTATGACCACCCTGTGTCCTAGCAGCCAATCACCTGCTTGTTAACCTGCTAAGACCTGCCGCGCCTTAACCAACCACCCGCTTGTTAAGGCCCCTTTCACACAAACGTTCCGGTTGGGTCCGCCCCTTTTTGTTTTTCAGGCGTACCCGATTGGACCATCAATAGCTCTCTATAGAGCTCTATAGACGGTCCCATCTGTCTGGCAGGTCGGATGAAAACGGACAGGTGATCCCTTTCCATTCCAACGCCCAATAGAGAAGAGCGGGCTGTGTCATCCGCGGGATCAGCGGAGAGATCCGCCCACTGAGCAGGCCGATCCGCTGGGCGGAGTACATCCCATGGGCTTAATTGAGAAGTTGGGTGCCCGCTGCCCCCCTGTCCGGATCTGCTGCACCTCCTGCCCTCTGCCTGCTGGGAGGATGATGGATGCGGTGGAAGGGGGGGTGAATTGGAAGACACAACTTGGAAGGGGACAGACCTGTCCCTCGGTCCGGGTTCAGTCCACCATATAGTGATGCCAAATCTAAACCAGTGCAGAGCAAGATTGCTTTTATATGTAGCAATGTTTACAAGGTGTTCTTCTACTGCAATCCGATTGGATCCTCTACATTAACCACTTCAGCCCCGGACCAATTGGCAGCCAAAGGACCAGGCCCCTTTTTGCGATTCGGCACTGCGTCGCTTTAACTGACAATTGCGCGGTCGTGCGAAGTGGCTCCAAAAGAAAATTGGTGTCCTTTTTTCCCCACAAATAGAGCTTTCTTTTGGTGGTATTTGATCGCCCCTGCGGTTTTTATTTTTTGCGCTATAAACAAAAATAGAGCGACAATTTTGAAAATAATGCAATATTTTTTGCTTTTTGCTATATTAAATATCCCCAAAAAATATATAAAAAACATTTTTTTTTCCTCAGTTTAGGCGGATACGTATTCTTCTACATATTTTTGGTAAAAAAAAATCGCAATTAGCGATTATTGATTGGTTTGCGCAAAAGTTATAGCGTTTACAATATAGGGGATAGTTTTATAGCATTTTTATTAATATTTTTTTTTTTACTAGTAATGGCGGCGACATGACTGCGACATTATGGCGGACACATTGGACATTTTTGACACATTTTTGGGACCATTGTCATTTATACAGCAATCAGTGCCATTTAAATGCATTGATTCCTGTATAAATGACAGTTGTAGTGAAAGAGTTAACCACTAGGGGGGGGGAGGGGTTATGGGCTGTGACGTGTGTGTGTTTTTTTACATTAGGGGGCGGGGCTGACGTCATTGATCGGCTTTCCCGATGACGGGGAACAGCCGATCAATGACAGGCAGAGTAGGAAGCGCGGGAAGAGTCTCTGAAACTAGATCCAGATGTCCATGGCCCTTGTGGCAGCTGGCCCCAAAGAAGGAGCAATGTCTTCAGAAGAGAACAAATAGAGCGGGGCGCATCTTAAGTGCAGTAATAAAGCATAATTATTGATAAAAGGACAATTGGCAATTCACATAGATTGCTTACATCCAGACCGCTACATTCAGTCCTGTGCCCGTCTCTTAGGAAGCTGCCCGCTTGGTGTATTCGTCTCTGGAGTTGACAAGATGCCCTGTCGCTTCTGGAACCACGCTAAAACCATTGGCCTCCCTTGGCAGCGATGACCTCACAATGGGAGCATGGCGGGGCGTTGCTTTTTGTTTCGGAGCATGCACACTCTTTTCTCAAACCCTGGGCTTCTTCATCTGATGTCTGTAGGTTTTCCCAGCTCTAGGAGTCCTGGAGCAAAATCGAGTCGGGTTGAGCATCGCTCAGCCACTCCCAGGAAGCTTTGTATTTTCTGAATGAGTACAAGGCTTCCTCTGAATGGCTCAAGTTGGAGATTGCTTTATCATGCGCCCACCTCTCCACTTCAGTCAGTCAGAGGAAGCTTTGCACTTGACAAAATAAAGCTTTGTACTCAGAAAATACAAAGCTTCCTGTGAATGGCTTAGCAGTGCTCTTCCCGGCTCGATTTTGAGCTGGGGACACCTACAGACAAGAAGGTGAAGAAGACACGCTTGCCTTATTCCTTATAACCTAAGATGTGGCTAGTCTGGGTTCCAGCACCTGAACACACTGCACAATGTGTTTTTTTATTACATTCCTAATGTCTGCTGTTGGCTTGTGTTTGTATTTTGTTGTCATGTTCAGAAATTGTAGAGTCTGTAGTTTAAGTGATATCTTTGTATTTGTTAACTCAAGTCATAAGAGATGCAAGTTTTGGGACTAGACATGTGCACTGCCAAAAAATTTGTTTATTTTCGTTTCGTTTTTTTCGTTTCCGTTGATTCGTAACGATTCGTACATTCGTAAGTCGTCGGTGTTCGTATTCGTAACCATTCGTACATTCGTAAGAGTTATTTTTTAGTTGATTAGTTTTTTCGTTAGTTAAATTTTCAGACGCATTCATATTTATTCGTACATTCATAACATTCGTAGATTCGTAATCGGAGCATAATTCATAATTTTATGTAATGTGTATGCTATTATTACATTTTAATAATTTACGAATCGGAAAAAAAAGTTACTAATCGAAAAAAAAAAGTTACGAATGTATGAATTTTTTTGTTCAATAGAGACCTGGAAAATTACAAATCGAAAAAAAAAAAAAAAAAAAAAAGTTACGAATCGAAAAAAAAAAGTTACTAATCGAAAAAAAAAGTTACGAATGTACGAATTTTTTCGTTCAATCTATTAGAAGCACGTTTAGCAGCACCATTGTAAGGGACACGGAAAATTACCAATTCAACAAAAAAAAAAGTTACGAATGTACGAATTTTTTCGTTCGTTTTCGTTTTTCGGATTTTCTTCATTAGTACATTCGTTGTTTCTAATTAGTTTTTTTCGGATTTTCGCTGTTTTTCGGATTCGTTCGATTTGAATGATTCGTTAATCGGATTCGTAGGATTCGAACGATTCGGTCATTCGTACGAAAACAAACGAACGAAAATAACGAAAAAAAAACGAAACGAATTGCACATGTCTAATGTGCACTGCCCAAAAAATGTGTTTCATTCGCTTTTTTTCCCCGTTTTTCTTGTCATTCGTTATGATCGCAATTCGGAAATTCGTACATTCCTGAATTTGTTCATTTGTAAATTCATACATTCGTAAATCTGCACATTCGTAAATCCGTACATTTGCGAATTCGTAAATTTGTAAATTCGTATATTCATTGTATATTCGTAAATTCATAAATCCGTACATTCGCACATTCGTAAATTTCTATATTCGTAAATTCTGATATTCATTGTATATTCGTAAATTCATAAATCTGTACATTCGCACATTTGTAAATTCGTAAATTTTGTAAATTCGTATATTCGTAAATTTGTCAATTCGTATATTCATTGTATATTCGTAAATTCATAAATCCGTACAATCGCACATTCGTAAATTTGTATATTCGTAAATTCGGAAATTTAGAAATTCGAAAAACCAGAAAACCCGAAATTAGAAAATCGGAAATAGTAACTATTAAATTATAGGTATTGGAATTTCCTTTCAAATTTGGCTGTTAGCCAACGTAATGAATACGAATTTATCCGAATTTACGAATTATCCAAAATAATGAACGCCGCATTTAAACAAATGGAACGGAACAAATTAATAATAAATAGTAATAATAAAAAGTTTTTATTATGATTGTTATTTTTATTATTAATTAATTACGTTCCATTCGTTTGGATACGACCATATTATTTTGGATAATTTGTAACTTCGGATAAATTCGTATTTGTTACGTTCGCTAACAGCCAAATGTGAAAGGAAATTCCAATACCTATAATTTAATAGTTAGTAAAAGTTAAGTTATTAGTTAATTATTTATTATTACAGTTTTCCAAATTTCCGAATGTGCAAATGTACGAATTTTCCGAATATACGAATTTACAAATTTTTGCACATTCAAATTTACGAATATTCAGAAAAATGCGTTTAAAAGGGTTTTTCGTTTAATTTGGATATTTCCGAATTAACTAATTTGCCGAAATTCGTTAAAAAACGAATTCGAAACAAAATGCACATGTCTATTTGGGACCTCTTAGCCCCCGTACACACGGTCGGAAATTCCGACGGAAAATGTCCGATCGGACCATGTTCTCGGAAGATGCGGCTGTGTGTGGGCTCAATCTGACTTTTTCTGTCGGAATTTCCGACGGAAAAAATTTGAGAGCAGGATCTCAAATTTTCCGACAACAAAATCCGATCGGACTTTTTCCGATCGTGTGTAGCGAATGTCGACGGACAAAGGGCCACGCATGCTCAGATCAAATTACGAGACCAAAGCTATTGGCTACTAGCCTCTACTTAGTTCCGTAGTACGCAACGAACGTCACCACGTTCAGAATGATCGGATTTTCCGACAACTTTGTCCGACCGTGTGTATGCAACACCAGTTTCGGACAAAATCCGTCGGGAAACAAACGGACGGATTTTGTGGTCGGAATTTCCGACTGTGTGTACGGGGGCGGAGATCCCTTCTTCAGATTTCTATAAAGTCTGAGAAAGGGATCTAAAAACCGGCATCTTTAGTAACTTACGTTAGTTAATATAAGGCAGGGATATGCAATTAGGGGACCTCCAGCTGTTGCAGAACTACAAATCCCATGATGCATAGCAAGACTCTAACAGCCACGAGCATGACACCCAGAGGCAGAGGCCTGATGGGACTTGTAGTTTTGCAACAGCTGGAGGTCCGCTAATTGTATTTTAAAAGGCTCGTTGGACTACAGTGTTTTCTAATGTTTGCTTATATATATTGTACCATCATCCCAAATTAGTATAAAGAAAAAGTATTTGGAGATACGGGACCATCAAAGGTACATAATCACAAAGGTATTCACGTATAGTAAAAAAGGGTATTTTATTAACACAAAAGAATAAAAAGATATATTTTAATGACTTCGTGTACAACAGTACAAATATCAAAGTTCAGGGGTTATGCATACAATCCATAATGGAACTTAACATATTAATATACTAAGGGCACATAAGTCAAGGTACTTGTCCATTTCTTCTCGACATGTTTCGCCAAAACGGCTTCCTCAGGAGACAAGGATAAGGTACAGGTGAAAAATGGAAAAGGATTTATGAAGATATTTTCTTCATAAATCCTTTTCCATTTTTCACCTGTACCTTATCCTTGTCTCCTGAGGAAGCCGTTTTGGCGAAACATGTCGAGAACAAATGGACAAGTACCTTGGGGCACATAAGTCAATTTATGAAAATATCTTCATAAATCCTTTTCCATTTTTCACCTGTACCTTATCCTTGTCTCCTGAGGAAGCCGTTTTGGCGAAACATGTCGAGAACAAATGGACAAGTACCTTGACTTATGTGCCCTTAGTATATTAATATGTTAAGTTCCATTAGGAATTGTATGCATAACCCCTGAACTTTGATATTTGTACTGTTGTACACGAAGTCATTAAAATATATCTTTTTATTCTTTTGTGTTAATAAAATACCCTTTTTTACTATACGTGAATACCTTTGAGATTATGTACCTTTGATAGTCCCGTATCTCCAAATACTCTGTCCGCTAATTGTAGATCGCTGATCACTTAAACGGCAACCTTCCTGTATATGGTGAATGAGAAAAGCATCATTATGAGATTACAATGCATCCAAGTCACCATCTCCATCATACATTATTCTTCAATGTCTTCAGAGCCGGTCCTTTCCTCGTATATTAAAGTCAAACTCCAGGCAAACCGCCAACAACACGTTTGAAATACATATATCATTGAATGTTTTATGTGCTGAAGGATGCGTCCTCTTTGCTGCTCAGTAAGGGCTCCTTCACACGGGCAGCTGAAGAGTGGTTGAGCTGCAGTTTTACTGCCCCTCGTCTTTATACTATGACAAGGTTGCATGTTATTGGACTGCAGTGCCATATATTCTGAATGGCCGCCCAGCTCGCTTGTGGTTTTGTAGTGCATCACAACGGTAAGCAATGCAATACCATGCATTGTGCTCTGCTCTGTTGCTGAGAATAGTGCATGCGCCTTTTTTGGTCACCTGGGGAAGCCCAGTCACGTACCCGGGCTCCCCTACCACAATGCAGAGATGTAAATAGGTCCTTTATGGAGACACTCAAAAAACGATTTTTAGTTGTTTTTTTTGCCCTGGAAGCTGAAGTAACACACTAGAAACTAGGGTTGCACCGATACCGAGTATTTGCACAAGTATCGGTACTCAAAGCAAAGGCACCGATACATGAAACCAATACTTTCATGCTCGGCTCTTTGAGCTGCCAGTGGATCTCCCCGCGTTAAAGAAGTCCGGTGATTGGAGCTGCCAAAAAAAAAAAAGCAGCTGCTGACTTAAGAAGTACACTTACCCTCCCAGGGCGCCCGTGATGTCGGTCGTGGAGGCCGAGATGTCCCTCGGCGCTCCAGTCCCAGCGCCGCCATACTCAATAAGGGAAACGGGCAGCGAAGACTACGGCTTCACTGCCCGTTTCCTACTGCGCATGCGCGAGTCGTGCGGCGCTTTGTGAATGGGGAACGCGATGTGTTGTGGGGCACACAGTTTTCATAACACACCGCGCCCCATTCACTAGAAGACAGCGCTAGGAGCAGAAGACAGAACAGCTCCGCGGAACAGGAAGAGGCAGATTAGGACGATCTGCCTAGCAACAGACATTTCTGGTAAGTAAAAAAAAATAAAAATTTTTTTTTTTTTTTTTTTTTTTCATTTTAAATTTTTATTAACATTTTTATCAAGTTTTTTTTTTTATTTTTTTTTTAAGGTTGTCCCTCCACTTTAACAACATTGCTTAGCCCTGAAACACATAAATAAAAAGAAACATTTTTTCTTTTTGTATCTTTCTGTTTCTTCATCTGCAGATCAAAGGGATGAACAAATGTTCCTCTGTTTACCCCTTATTTACCCATAATTTACTCTAATCAGCCTTAATTAAAGGGGTTGTAAAGGTAAAATGTTTTTCACCTTAATGCATTCTATGCATTAAGGTGAAAAAAACATCTGACTGTACCGCCCCCCCCCACCCCTCAGACCCCCCCGTTTTACTTACCTGACCCCTCGAAAGTCCCGCGCTCGCCCCCGACGTCCCTTTTGCCGCTCACCCTGACCGTTGATTGGCTAGAGCGGATGGATTGAAAGCAGCGCAGCTATTGGCTTGCGCTGCTGTCAATTACATCCAACGACGATGGCGCACCGGGGGGGCGGGGCCGAGTGATACAGTGAGCGGCTATAGCCGCCGGCTGTAACACGGAAGCGCGCCCGCAAGTGCTTCTCACCATGCGAGGGAGCTCACATTTAGGAGAGAAGCACTTGCGGGGGGGGGGGGGGGCGAGACAGCCGCCGAGGGACCCCAGAAGACCAGAAAAGAAAACCTTTTTTTTGTTATAGAATATTTTCACACATATACATTAACATATATTTACACATTTCACATTAACCACTTCAGCCCCGGACCAATTGGCAGCCAAAGGACCAGGCCCCTTTTTGCAATTCGGCACTGCGTCGCTTTAACTAACAATTGCGCGGTCATGCGACGTGGCTCCAAAACAAAATTGGCGTCCTTTTTTTTCCCCACAAATAGAGCTTTCTTTTGGTGGTATTTGATCGCCCCTGCGGTTTTTATTTTTTGCGCTATAAACAAAAATAGAGCGACAATTTTGAAAAAAATGCAATATTTTTTACTTTTTGCTATAATAAATATCCCCAAAAAATATATAAAAAAACATTTTTTTTTTCCTCAGTTTAGGCCGATACGTATTCTTCTACATATTTTTGGTAAAAAAAATCGCAATTAGCGATTATTGATGTTTGCGCAAAAGTTATAGCGTTTACAAAATAGGGGATAGTTTTATAGCATTTTTATTAATATTTTTTTTTTTATTAGTAATGGCGGCGATCAGCGATTTTTATTGTGACTGCGACATTTTGGCGGACACATCAGACATTTTTGACACATTTTTGGGACATTTGTCATTTATACAGCAATCACTGCTATTTAAATAGCACTGATTCCTATGTAAATGACAGTTGTAGTGAGGGGGTTAACCACTAGGGGGCGGGGAGGAGTCAGTGTGACGTGTTTGTGTTTTTTTTTACAGTAGGGGGGCGTGGCTGTACGTCTGACGTCATTGATCGGCGTTCCCGATGACAGGGAACCGCCGATCAGTGACAGTCAGTGTAGGAAGCGCGGGGAGAGGTTTGTTTACATAGACCTCTCCCCGTTCTTCAGCTCCGTAACCCGATCGCGGGATACCAGCGGCGATCGGGTCCGCTGGTCCCGCGGCCGTGGTCACGGAGCTCCCGACCGGGTCGCACGCACGCCCCCCGGGCAGGCAAATTAAAGGGGACGTACAGGTACGTGCTTTTGCCTGCCCGTGCCATTCTGTTGACGTATATCTACATGAGGCGGTCGGGAAGCGGTTAAAAAAGCGCAAAATTAAAAAACAAAATCAATTTATTTCATTTGTAAATAACTTTTTTCAATGGTTTGGAATCGGCGAGTTTAAAAAAAAAAAAAAGTATCGGTACTCGTAAAAAAAATGGTATCGGTGCATCCCTACTAGCATCTAATGCCCCGTACACACGGTCGGATTTTCCGATGGAAAATGTCCTATCGGACAATGTTGTCGGAAATTCCGACCGTGTGTGGGCTCCATCGGACTTTTTCCGTTGGATTTTCCGACGGACAAAGTTTTATCTCCTGCTCTCAAATTTTTCAGACAACAAAGTCCTATTGGACTTTTTCCGATCGTGTGTAGCGAATTCCGACGGACAAAGTGCCACGCATGCTCAGATCACATTACAAGACCAAAGCTATTGGCTACTAGCCTCTACGTAGTCCCGTCGTACGCAACGAACGTCACCACGTTCAGAATGATCGGATTTTCCGACAACTTTGTCCGACCGTGTGTATGCAACACCAGTGTCGGACAAAATCCGTCGGAAAAAATCCGATGGATTTTGTGGTCGGATTTTCCGACCGTGTGTACGGGGCATTACACACCGACGGGTGATGCAGAATGCCCACGAGGAGGACGTTCATCGTTTTGTCATCTCATGTCTGTGTGCAGGTCTTTGTTCAAAACTATTTTGATTTTACCCCCCCCCCCCCTTTTCTATTTTAATCAGTAGGGTTTACTATAATCTATATACAAATATGTGCTTGTGGACATTTTTACTAATGACTGTATAATCTACTCGGTAATTAATCTTCTGCATCCTCGCAGGTCTCTGTCGCAAGAACGTCCGGCAGCCAATCCGTTCATACACCACCGACAAAAGGAACTCGTCAACCACTGCAACCTGCTGCAAGAGCACTATCACCAGTGTTATGTGAAAGGTGGGACTACCTCCCGGCTCGGGGATCGAAAGAACCGGCTTGTAATTCTTATTTCCAAGACTGACCTGTTAGAGAGGTTAAGATATTTAAGGGCAAAAATGTCACACAAAAAAAAAAGCACATGTGGTACATTTGTTTTTGAATACATGCACATTTTTTTTTTCTTTTTTAAAAATGCTGCAAGTACAAATGTGTTAATCTTCCCCAAGTCCAGTGTGCTGCAAACTTCCTGTTTGATAACATGATGCCTCTTCTGTACAAGAAAAGATATGACTGCCCCCCCTCCCCCCCCCAAAAAAAACCAAGGGTAAGTACCAAATGGAGGATGGATGTGTATGACAATCACTTTGCAAGACTCTGGTCCGGCCGCACCTGGAGTATGCTGTCCAGTTCTGGGCACCAGTCCTCAGGAAGGATGTACTGGAAATGGAGCGAGTACAAAGAAGGGCAACAAAGCTGGAGAGTTGTCACCTGGACGGTGGCAGAGATCGGCTGGCAAGAGGCGGGCGGATGCAGAGTTCGGCCAGGAAGCTGCTGTGTGGATGAAAAGGAAGGGCTGCTGTGTGGATGAAAAGGAAGGACTGCTGTGTGGATGAAAAGGAAGGGCTGCTGTGTGGATGAAAAGGAAGGGCTGCTGTGTGGATGAAAAGGAAGGGCTGCTGTGTGGATGTAAAGGAAGGGCTGCTGTGTGGATGTAAAGGAAGGGCTGCTGTGTGGATGAAAAGGAAGGGCTGCTGTGTGGATGAAAAGGAAGGGCTGCTGTGTGGATGAAAAGGAAGGGCTGCTGTGTGGATGAAAAGGAAGGGCTGCTGTGTGGATGAAAAGGAAGGGCTGCTGTGCGGATGAAAAGGAAGGGCTGCTGTGCGGATGAAAGGGAAGGACTGCTGTGCGGATGTAAAGGAAGGACTGCTGTGCGGATGTAAAGGAAGGACTGCTGTGCGGATGTAAAGGAAGGACTGCTGTGCGGATGTAAAGGAAGGACTGCTGTGCGGATGTAAAGGAAGGACTGCTGTGTGGATGTAAAGGAAGGACTGCTGTGCGGATGTAAAGGAAGGACTGCTGTGCGGATGTAAAGGAAGGACTGCTGTGTGGATGTAAAGGAAGGACTGCTGTGTGGATGTAAAGGAAGGACTGCTGTGTGGATGTAAAGGAAGGACTGCTGTGCGGATGTAAAGGAAGGACTGCTGTGTGGATGTAAAGGAAGGACTGCTGTGCGGATGTAAAGGAAGGACTGCTGTAGCGCAGGGAGCTGGAGCGCAAGCTTGTCCGACTTGTGTAGCGGCTTTCGGTTATCCTCGGCCCGCTTGGCAAAACTAGGCTCTGATCAGTGATCACATCACTCCGTAAGGAGGGCGTGGTTATGCAATTCGGCCCTCTGCTCCTTTGTCAGACCATAGGGAAACATTACAACGGTCCTCCTTTAAATTCACACAGCAGCTTCCCAGCCGAGCTCTGCAACCCCCGCCAGCTACTTGCCTGCCGATCTCTGCCCCCCTCCAGATGACAACTCCCCCACTGATGATATGCTGATTTATTTTTCACATTCTGTGAGTGCATTACTTTGATTTTATGTTTATTGTATACGGTTTACACTCAGGTGGAGGCGCCCTCGTTCGCTTGTTGTTATTATATGATGCCTCTTTTGTACTGGAGTCTCAAACAGTGTTGCCCGAGTTCTCTCCTGTTGGACTACAAGTTTATTGAAGCCGTTCCCATGATACTAACTCCACCCCCCCCCCCCCCCCCCGTGGTGTTTTTCCAGGCCTGTTCAAAGCGCTTCAGCAGTCTCTCTGGGTGTCGCACCAAGACCTCCTGACGGCGGTGGATTATTGCGAAGAGCAGCTGCAGGAGGTCGATATCACCAACTTCCTGATG
Organism: Lithobates sylvaticus; assembly: GCA_028564925.1. Classification (NCBI taxonomy): domain Eukaryota; kingdom Metazoa; phylum Chordata; class Amphibia; order Anura; family Ranidae; genus Lithobates; species Lithobates sylvaticus. The sequence continues at coordinate 269,494,816 of CM053032.1, forward strand.
ACGCTGTGTGGCCATCTCCGAGGCTTCCGAGAGACACAGGGGTCTCCCCGACCCCCTCTCCACAGACGGGTACACAAGGCCAGCTTCCGCATCGGCAGCCTGGAGCAAGAAGACGAGGTGGCGGCTAAGGACGGGTCTGTCCTGCACTCGGAGTCCAGGTATTGACTACAGACCAGCACAGGTCCCTCTTCATTTCTGTACACATCCAATGCTTCGTGGTCGTGTTTTCTGTTTAACCACCTGATTACTTTGCACTTAAACCCCCCTCGTGACCAGACCAATTTTCAGCTTTCGGCGCTGACGCACTTGGAATGACAATTGCGCGGTCATACAACACTATACCCAAATGAAATTTTTACAATTTTTTTCCCACAAATAGAGATTTCTTTTGGTGGTATTTAATCACAGCTGGGGTTTTTATTTTTTGCTAAACAAATAAAAAAAGATGGAAAATTAAAAATAAAAATAAAATCATGTTTAATAGTTTGTTATAAAATTTTGCAAACAGGTAATTTTTCTGCTTCATTGATATGCGCTGGTGGGCACTGATAGACTGTACTGGTGGGCACTGATAGGCTGCACTGGTGGGGACAGATAAGTCGGTACTGATGGGCACTGATAGATGGCACTGATGGGCACTGATGGGCACTGATAGATGGCACTGATAGATGGCACTGATAGGTGGCACTGATAGGTGGCACTGATAGGTGGCACTGATAGGGGACACTGATGGGCACTGATAGGGGACACTGGTAGGGGACACTGATGAGCACTGGTAGGGGACACTGATGTGCAGCACTGGCACTGTGGGCACTGACATATGGCACTGGGGGCACTTTTATTAGCAATGGTGGGCACCATGGACCCTTGGCATATTGCAGTGAGAGGGACTGATGTCCCTCTCACTGCCGCTGGTGATCGGCTTTTTTTTTTTTCTCCTCGCGAGCGCGAGCAGGAAAAAAAAAGCCGATTACCGGCTCGGTAATTATCACATGATCAGCTGTCATTGGCTGACAGCTGATCACGTGGTAAGGGGTCGGGATCGACCCCTTACTCGGATCTGTGATCCAGCGAGTCTCACAGACTCGCAGATCACAGGGCGCGCAGGCAGCTCGTTGCCGGGACGACGTCAATAGACGTTGTCCCGGCACATCAGATCCGCGCTGTAGCCGTCATTTGGCTATGGCGCGGATCTCAGGTGGTTAATGTGGGACTCTCAGCAACTGTTTTTTGTTGCCTTTTCACTGAATCGGACACTACAGTTCTTTCTTGTTTTCCATAAATGTTTTTTTAACAGCTTCAGCCCCGGAAGATTTGACTGCTGAATGACCGGGCCATTTTTTGCCATTCGGCACTGCGTCGCTTTAACTGCCAATTGCGCGGTCGTGCAACATTGTACCCAAACAAAAATTTACGTCCTTTTTTTACCCACAAATAGAGCTTTCTTTTGGTGGTATTTGATCATCTCTGCGTTTTTAATTTTTTGTGCTATAAACAAAAAAATAGCGACAATTTTGAAAAAAACACTATTTTGTACTATTTTGTATTATCCCAATTTTTTCTCAGTTTAGGCCAATATGTATTCTCCTACATATTTTTGGTAATAAAAATCTCAATAAGCGTATATTGATTGGTTTGCGCAAAAATTATAGCGTCTACAAAATAGGGGATAGATTTATAGCTTTTTTATTATTTTTTTTTACCAGTAATGGCGGGGATCTGCAATTTTTATCATGACTGCGACATTATGGCGGACACAACGGACACCTTTGGCACATTTTTGGGACCAGTGGCATTAATTCAGCGATCAGTGCTATAAAAATGCACTGATTACTGTAAAAATGGCAGTGAAGGGGTGAAGGGGCGATCAAGGGGTTAACGGGGTTCCCTCTCTGTGTTCTATCTGAAGGGGGGAGGGGACTTGCTAGGGGAAGAGATAGATCGGTGTTCATTACTTTGTATGAACACACGATCTGTCTCTTCTTCTCTCAGACAGGTTCTCGCCGGGTCACGAGCGATCACGGGAGCACGATGGTCATTGCGATCGCCGGACGCTCGCATCGGGTCAGGGAAGGAGCAGTGGGCGCGCGCCCCTAATGGCCACATAAAGAAGCTACGTAACATAACGGCGATTCACGCAGCCGAGCCATGTTGCCGCAGTACAACTCCAGCGGCTGGTCGGCAAGCGGTTATCCAAGTTTTAATTTTTGCTTTGCGTCTGCAACGACTTTAATACAGAAGTGAAGTGAAAATATAACAAATGCAGGTTAAAAAAAAAGTGCATTTATTTTTTTTTCTTCTTATGAGCCTGTAATCATGCATTGCAACTGTGATCGGGGGTGCCATGTCAGGCTCTTGCAGACTGTCGGTACAGCTGTCTGGCTGTACCTCCCATACAGGCAGGCAGTTACAGAAGTCCAGGAAGATCAATGAACTACAAGAGGTCTCGCCAGCCCCCTCGCAGCTCATCGAGAACTACAAGCTGTCTGCTGCAATGGCTGACAGTACTTGTAATCTATTCAGAGTGAATGAATGATGTGGCCATGTGGGACGGAGACCCGCCCAGCTGCGCTTCATTTGGATTCTGACAGCAGGTTCGGAGAGAGGATCCTGCCTGCTGTCACATGTTGCTAAAAGTGAACTTATCCTTAAAGGTTTCATAGCATCTAGGGCAGGGGTCTCAAACCGGTGACCCTCCAGCTGTTGCAAAACTACAAGTCCCATGAGGCATTGCAAGGCTGACAGTTACAAGCACGACTCCCTCAGGCAGAGGCATGATGGGACTTATAGTGTAGCAACAGCTGGAGGGCCACCAGTTTGAGACCCCTGATCTAGGGGTTAGCCAAGGAGGATGTGATCCCCTCTGTCAGTCAGTGGCGGCTGCAGGGAAGAAGAAAGCGCGCTCAGTAGAAGCTGGGATGCCTGGGAGCGGTGATATCACCCGTGGGCTCCTATGGTCCATCCATTGTTGGCACTCCGTCCTCTCTCCTACAGCCACCACTAGCTGACAGTGTAGCCTTATCAGGTGGCTGACCTGAGTGGGCTGTTTTTACACAGGGTGGTCAGCATATGAGGGGGGTGGAGCATTTTTAATATTACTTTTGTTTAGCCTGGAATTTCAGTTTAAAGAGGAGGTCCAGCCTGGGTAAAAAAAAAAAAAAAAAGTCAGCAGCTACAAATGCTGTAGCTGCTGACTTTTAATATTGGGACACTGTCCAGGTAGCCCCCTGATGTCGGCACCCCAGCTGATCTTCGGTTTGACTGTCGGGTGCTGCCACCGCCACTAAGGGGGACCGGCAGTGGAGCATTTGACCAGAAACATATATTGTTGTCAGAACCATTTAAATCCATTTTAACTGAATGATCTTCCTTCTTGGTGTCTTCTGCCGTTTAGTGTGGATACAGAGGAGTGTGTTGAGCAGGACCTCCAGGTGGTCTCCACCCCAGAACCCAGCATCTATCCGGAGCTGCAGCTGTCAGTCCTGGAATCTGGACATCCATGTGAGGTGTCTCTGGACCTTCATCGAGTCATTCAGGTCTTTATCATCTTCCTGAATCCTGTAACAAAAAACAAAACAAATTATTACTCTTATTATAGAAGAAAAGGTATTAACATTACTACCATGTTCATAAGGACTGTCCTCTTCAATATTCAAAACAATTATAAAGTTTATATATGGGATTCTTATAATACAGCACTTTAGTAAAATACACTTAAAGGATTTCTAAAGGTTGGATTTTTTATTTTTAAATGACAAACATTTTATACTTGGTTGCTCTGTGTAATGGTTTTGCACAGAGCAGCTCCCATCCTCTTCTTTTTGGGTCCCTTGCCAGTGGTCCCTTGCTTCTGACTCCACTACAAGGCCATAAACTTTATCTCCAGCTTCATATAGGGCTTACACGACCTGGTGTTCTATTTATCCCTTGCATCAATTCAGACAGCTAAACTCAATGAATAAACTCACTGTATGGATTGACAGACGATGAATCCTTTCGAATGTTCTGTTGAATGATAGATATTCATAGGTAGAAAAACTTTGGTGTTTTAAGCCACATGGAAAGATGTTACAGCAATGATGGTTTACTGAGCAAATGAATCAGAGACAGGAAGGGGAGGGGAATAGGTGGGAGAGAGAGTTCAGCTAGACAGAAGGGAACAGAGCTTAAAGACACAGAGCGATAATAAATCATGTAACACAACAGTCCTGGCTCCTCCACCATGCCGACCAATAGCTAGTTTTTTTTTGTTTTTGTTATAAACTTTTGTAAATAAGTAAGTTTTCCCCTTCACTGTTGGGCACTGATAAGCTGTACTGATAAGGCTGCACCGATGAGGTGGCACTGATATGCGGCACTGGTGTGCACTGAAAGTCTGCACTGATGGGTACTTATGGGTGCCACTGAAAGGCGGCACAGATGGGCACTGAAAGGTGGCACAGATGGGCACTGAAAGGCGGCACAGATGGGCACTGAAAGGCGGCACAGATGGGCACGGATGGGCACTGAAAGGCGGCACGGATGGGCACTGAAAGGCGGCACAGATGGGCAACACTGATGGGCACTGAAAGGCGGCACTGGTGGGCACTGGGCGGCACTGGTGGGCACTGAAAGGCGGCACAGGTGGGCACTGAAAGGCGGCACAGGTGGGCACTGAAAGGCGGCACAGGTGGGCACTGAAAGGCGGCACTGATAGATTTCACTGATAGTTATCACTGGTGGCACTGGCAGGCATTTTTCTTTGGCACTGATTGCCAGCTGCCTGGGCACTGGTTGGTATTTCTCTGGTGGTCTAGGGTGGCATATCTGGTGGTCCAGTGTGGTGGCCATCCCTGGTGGTCCTGGCGGCATCCTGGTGTCCTGGGCGGGCATCCGAGGGGGGGGTTGCGCTGATAAACAATCAGCACAGAACCCCCCCTGTCAGGAGAGCAGCCTATCGGCTCTCATCTACTCGCGTCTTTTAGAGGCGAATGAGGAAAAGCCGATCAACAGCACTTCCTGTTTACTTTGTGATCAGCTGTGATTGGACACGGCTGATCACGTGGTGAAGAGTCTCCATCAGACTCAACACAACGCATTTAAAACACATGTTGCATTTTGAAAGTGCAGCAACCCCTTTCACACTGGGGCGTTTTTCAGGCACTTGAGCGTTAAAAAAAGCTCCTGTAAAGCGCTTGAAAGAAGCCTCATCTGCAATCCCAATGTGACACCCAAGTGCCGGCGCTGGCCCAAGTGAAACCCAACTGCCAGCGCCCGAAAAATGATAGTAAAGCGCCGGTTAAACTAGCGGCGCTTTACCGGCATTTTTCGAGCGCTAGCTTTTAGCCCCCCGCTAGTGGCCAAATAAAGGGTTAAAAGTGCCCACAAAGCGCCGCTGCCAAAAGCGATTGGCAGGCGCTTTGCAGGCGCTTCCCATTGATTTGAATGGGAAGGGGCGCTTTAGGAGGGGTGTATTCACCGCTCCAAAAGTGCTGCAAAGAAGCTGCTTGCAGGACTTTTTTTGACGCCCTGCCCGCGCAGCGCCTCAGTGTGAAAGCACCCGGGCTTTCACATTGGGATTGCAGATGAGGCTTCTTTCAGGCGCTTTAATGCTTTTAAGCTTTTTTTTTGTAACGCTTAAGCGCCTGAAAAACACCCCAGTGTGAAAGGGGTCTTACAGTCAGCCTTTTCATCTAACAATGGCATCCTATACCAGTCTTCCTATTTATTTATTTATTTATTTCTTATTTGTAGGATAAATTTCTGGCAATCGGGAGTCTCCACTTTAAAACGGTGCCTTCAAACCCTCACTATTTCTTCTACTGTCCGTCCTCCCAGAGGAGAGAGGTGAGTGTCCTCCATGGGTAGTATTTCAATATAATGCACATTATTCAACTTTCTTTAAATTGTTTCTGAAAAAAAAAAAAAATAATTAGACCCCTTCGATTACCAGAGTGGTGTCTAATAATTTACAAACCCCTCGTCAGATGTAGAAGTGTCCTTTTTTTTTTTTTTTTTTAAGCTATGAAGCAGATCCGGGTTCAGACATTTAGGCCCCTTTCACACTGGGGCGTTTTTCAGGCGCTACAGCGCTAAAAATAGCACCTGTACACCACCTAAAAAAAAATCCGGCCCCATTCACTCCATTGTGAAAGCCGGAGGGCTTTCACACTGGAGCGGTGCGCTAGCAGGACGGTCAAAAAAGTCCTGCTAGCAGCATCTTTTGGAGCGGTGAAGGAGCCGTGTGTTCACCACTCCTATACCGCTCCTACCCATTGAAATCAATGGACACCGCGGGGATACCGCCACAAAGCGCTTTAATTAAATTAAAATCAATGAATGCTTTCACACTGGGGGCAGTGCGCTAGCAGGACGGTCAAAAAAGTCCTGCTAGCAGCATCTTTTGGAGCGGTGAAGGAGCCGTGTATTCACCGCTCCTATACCGCTCCTACCCATTGAAATCAATGGGACACCGCGGGGATACTGCCACAAAGCGCTTTAATTAAATTAAAATCAATGAATGCTTTCACACTGGGGGCAGTGCGCTGGCAGGGTGGTGAAACAACGCCCCTCTCTATTGAAATGAATGGAAAGCTCTTCAAAAGCGCCTGAAAAGCTCTTCAAAAGCACTCAGGCAGTTTAGAAGCGCCTCAGTGTGAAAGGGGCCTAACAAAATTATATGTAACATAATATGTAACAGTAACAAAATGATATGTAACAGTAATATATAAAGTGGGGAAAATAATGAATCGATCCCCTGCAGATTTTGGTTGCTCATTTACAAAGAAATGAAGGTTCTATCATTTCTATCATAGGTGTTTTTTAAATGATAGAGACAGAATATCAACCAAAAATACCCCCCCAAAAAAACAAGATACAAATGTTATAAATTGAGTGGCAGCTCAGTGAGTAAAATAAGTATTTGATCCCCAAGCAAAATATGACTTTGTTGGGAAGCTCAGAGGTGAGACGTTTCTTGTAGTTGGTGACCAGGTTTGCACACATCTCAGGAGGGAATTTGGTCCACTCTTCTTGTGTGGGGGGTTTCCCCATTCTTGGATTTATAATCACTCTAGCAATTAATGGACTTATGTAACTACATATCCTCCTGAAGAAGATTCATATCAAGAATCAAAACGTGTTGGGCTTTCACAGATAGTGTTGGGGCATTATTATTCTGCCATTTCATGGGGGGGGGGGGGGAGGGGTGTAACATTCACTATATTGTCAAAAGTATTGGCCGTGAAGGCCGTTCACAAGGTTTAGGAGTGTGTCTTTGAGAATGTTTGACCATTCTTCCAGAAGCATTTCAACGGGGAGGTGCTTTCTTGCGTTTTTTTGTTTTTTTATCTGACCAAGAATGCAGCAAGCAAGATTTAACACCACAATAGAAGCTCAACAGACCAGTGTGAGGACATACATTATATTACCAAAAATATTGGGACGCCTGTTTTTATTTATTTTTTATTTTTTTTCCACAAAAAGTTTTCTTTTATTTTGAAAAGATTCATAGGGAAATACAAAAAGTACATTTCAGAACTTACAAAGGTTTTAGTGCATTTAACATCAACAAGGCATTATAATTCACACAGTTATAAACCAATGAACTAACAATTAGTGCCCCTCGTGCCCTCCTTCGTCGGTCTAGTAGGGATCTAGCCCCTTGATTTCTAGTGGTTGTGGCAGTTTTTTTTTAGTTTTTCCCACATAGAGCGGTGATGCCACAATGCTCTGTGGCTTCTCGGTGATAGTACTGTGCGGCGAGGGCCAGTAAGTGGGCATAAGGCAACGTTTAGTCGTACTATTGATCTTCAGTTGGGGGTGGACAGCGTCCAACTCTAGGTCGTTTTGCCATCCCAGCTCTCCTCCTAGAAGAGGATTAATATAGAATGGGGGGTATGGGGAAGAAAGAACAGAAGGAAGAACAGAGTAGGAGGGTGGGGAAGGAGAGGGGAGATGAAAACTGCCCGGGGGTTATGTGGAGAGGGGGTGGGAAGAGCCACCAACTACCCTCTCCAGGTGTCCCCGAGCATAGCGTATAATGTACAGGGTCTAATGCCCTCTGGGTCCACATCACCAGAGGGGCATGGACCCCGGGAGGGAACAGTCAAGGGTTTTCCTGTATTGTAGTATTTGGTATCGTTGTGAGTTCCGATATTCAAGCCAGGGAGCCCATGTAGTCGAAAAATGTGGCATTCTGTCTTGTGAGGCATGGATCAGCTCCTCTATCGCTGCAATTTGGTTGATTCGGAGTGTCCAATCCTTCATGGAAGGGGGTGATTTTGTTTTTGTTTTTTAATGACAACCCAGTCTTATGCCCCCGTACACACGGTCGGAGATTCCGACCACAAAATTCCTCGGATTTTTTCCGACGGATTTTGTCCGACTGGTGTTGCATACACACGGTCGGACAAAGTTGTCGGAAAATCCAATCATTCTGAACGTGGTGACGTTCGTTGCCTACGACGGGACTACGTAGAGGCTAGTAGCCAATAGCTTTGGTCTTGTAATGTGATCTGAGCATGCGTGGCACTTTGTCCGTCGGAATTCGCTACACACGATCGGAAAAAGTCCGATAGGACTTTGTTGTGGGAAAATTTGAGAGCAGGAGATAAAACTTTTTTTCCGTCGGAAAAAGTCCGATGGAGCCTACACACGGTCGGAATTTCCGACAACATGGTCCGATAGGACATTTTCCGTCGGAAAATCTGATCGTGTGTACGGGGCATTAGTCCGTAGGGTTCAATATTGAGTTGGCCCTTTGCAGCTATAACAGCTTCAACTCTTCTGGGAAGGCTGTCCACAAGGTTTAGGAGTGCGTCTATGGGAATGTTTGACCATTCTTCCAGAAGAGCATTTGTGTGAGGTCAGGCACTGATGTTGGACAGGAAGACCTGGCTCGCAGTCTCCGCTCTAATTTATCCCAAAGGTGTTCTATCAGGTTGAGGTCAGGACTCTGTGCAGGCCAGTCAAGTTCCTCCACCCCAAACTCGCTCATCCATGTGTTTTATAGACCTTTCTTTGTGCACTGGTCATGTTGGAACAAGAAGGGACCATCCCCCAACTGTTCCCACAAAGTTGGGAGCATGAAACTGTCCAAAATGTCTTGGTATGCTGACGTCTTAAGAGTTCCCTTCACTGGAACTAAGGGGCCAAATCCAACCCCTGAAATACAACCCCCACACCATAATCCCCCCTCCACCAAATGGTTTGGACCAGTGCACAAAGCAAGGTCCATAAAGACATGGGTGAGCGAGTCACATACATGATGTGATTCCTATGCCAACCACTTGCTGAGTCTGTAACGCACAAGTGTGAACCCAGCCTCAGACTTCATCTAAAACTAAAGCTGGCCATACAGAATTCGTTATTTTTATTATTTCGTTCAGCCAGCGGGCTGAGCATAAAAAAGAAACTAACAGGTTTCGCCATCCACACAAACAAGGTGGTTGGAGGACTCCCACCTTTCCCCCAGCAGGACATTGTGTTCCGGCAGGACACTGTATTCCAGCAGGACATTGTGTTCCGGCAGGACATTGTGTTCCGGCAGGACATTGTGTTCCAGCAGGACATTGTATTCCGGCAGGACATTGTATTCCAGCAGGACATTGTGTTCCGGCAGGACATTGTGTTCCAGCAGGACATTGTATTCCAGCAGGACATTGTATTCCAGCAGGACATTGTGTTCCGGCAGGACATTGTATTCCAGCAGGACATTGTGTTCCAGCAGGACATTGTGTTCCGGCAGGACATTGTATTCCAGCAGGACATTGTGTTCCGGCAGGACATTGTATTCCAGGCAGGACATTGTATTCCAGGCAGGACATTGTATTCCGGCAGGACATTGTATTCCAGGCAGGACATTGTATTCCGGCAGGACATTGTATTCCAGGCAGGACATTGTATTCCAGGACATTGTATTCCAGGCAGGACATTGTATTCCAGGCAGGACATTGTATTCCAGCAGGACATTGTATTCCAGGCAGGACATTGTATTCCAGGCAGGACATTGTATTCCGGCAGGACATTGTGTTCCGGCAGGACATTGTATTCCAGCAGGACATTGTGTTCCGGCAGGACATTGTGTTCCGGCAGGACATTGTGTTCCAGGCAGGACATTGTGTTCCAGGCAGGACATTGTGTTCCAGGCAGGACATTGTGTTCCGGCAGGACATTGTGTTCCAGGCAGGACATTGTGTTCCGGCAGGACATTGTGTTCCGGCAGGACATTGTGTTCCGGCAGGACATTGTGTTCCGGCAGGACATTGTGTTCCGGCAGGACATTGTGTTCCGGCAGGACATTGTGTTCCAGGCAGGACATTGTGTTCCGGCAGGACATTGTGTTCCAGCAGGACATTGTGTTCCAGGCAGGACATTGTGTTCCGGCAGGACATTGTGTTCCAGGCAGGACATTGTATTCCAGGCAGGACATTGTATTCCAGCAGGACATTGTATTCCAGGCAGGACATTGTATTCCAGGCAGGACATTGTGTTCCAGGCAGGACATTGTGTTCCAGGCAGGACATTGTATTCCAGGCAGGACATTGTATTCCAGGCAGGACATTGTGTTCCAGGCAGGACATTGTGTTCCGGCAGGACATTGTGTTCCGGCAGGACATTGTGTTCCGGCAGGACATTGTGTTCCAGGCAGGACATTGTGTTCCAGGCAGGACATTGTGTTCCGGCAGGACATTGTGTTCCGGCAGGACATTGTGTTCCGGCAGGACATTGTGTTCCGGCAGGACATTGTGTTCCGGCAGGACATTGTGTTCCGGCAGGACATTGTGTTCCGGCAGGACATTGTGTTCCGGCAGGACATTGTATTCCAGCAGGACCTGCTCCTGTCAGAACTTGCCGATCGGCGGCTGCAGCCACTAAATGCCTTTTTGTATTTTCACCTTCTCATCCTCCCAGGAGAATTCTGCTCATGACACAGAAGACCGAAAACCGAGCGACGACCTGGAGGCCTCCGAAGCAGAACAGGCCACAGAGGAAGGTGAGGCCATTGGCATTGATGGCTCCAGCTTTTCAGGTTACACGTGGCACATCTTTCCTAATTTTTGTCTTTTGTCATCCCAGGCAATACATCAGCCGGCGGCATTGTTACAGAGAGTGACCCGGACCTGGAGGTGGAGTATCGGGAGCACTCGGATAATGCCGAATCGCTGTCGGGATCGGAGACCGTGAACCAGGATGATGATTCTTTCAGCGTGTTGGGAGACTCTTTGAATGGGCAAGACCTGCCAGAGCATGAAATGCCGCCTCTGTTTGTGCATCTCATCTGCTCGGTGACGCACAAGCACCAGCACGGCTCTATGCCGGTACTGACGCTGCCAACCTGCCTTGGTGAGTCACGAAGAACATGGAACTGAATGAGCCACATTGCACTTCGCCCAGTGGGTTCGATTCCCGCATCATTGCTGACATTTGGGCAGCACAAGGAGTGACGATAGAACCATCATATAGTCAAATGAATGGTTATTCTATATCTTCTATACAAAAAATGTAATGTTCATTGTCTAACCATATACCTGCCAAATGCAGTGTATCAGTTAAACATAAACATGGTGAAAACAAATAAACAAAAAAGGTTTTTAAAGTTCATCAAATATAAAAGTCCTATATGTGGAGCAGGTATAAAGTCCACCCAAAAATCCACTACTGCTCCAATATGTGCTAGTAATACCTAATCTGTGAGACCTTCACCATATTGGCTCATACAGAGCCTTTGTTCCCACTATCTTTTTTTGCCTGCTGGTATTCACCAGAAATGATCCCGTGTTATGTCAGATTTGGAGACCCGTCAGATTTTGTAACAGAAGTGACGTTCCCTCGCCACCATCTTGCTACACCCCGCACTCGTCCACAGTAAAGGATACAGTGAGAAGGTGGCGAGCGGACATCTTGTTACACCCACCGGAGTCTTGTATTTCACGCTTATTTTTAACAGTAAACCGAGCTTATATGGTGAAATACAGTAGTTAAAAATCCGTCTGACTGTTTACATTTAGAGTTTTAAAAGCAGCGGCGAGCATGCTGATCCCACAGGTTTGCTAATCTGACAGAAGACCACTGCTTTAACCGCTTGCTGGCCAGCCGCCGTCATTTTACTGGGGCAGGTCGGCGCGATCCCGCTTACAGTCGTAGCTATCAGGGGATCAGGATAGCAGGGGCGCCCGCCCGCTGCACTGTGGGGGTGCCGTTGCTAGTGGCCGACAGTTGTGATGATCGCCGGCCACGAGCGATCGCGGGCACGAGAGGCAGAACACGGAAGTGTGTGTGTGTGTGTGTGTAAACTCACAAATCCCTGTTCTGTGAGGAGAGGAGTGACAGATCGTGAGTTCCTAATAACTAGGAACCATGATCTGTCATTTCCTCTAGGTCAGTCCCCTCCCCCTACAGTTAGAAACACACACAGGGAACACGGTTAACCCCTTGATCGCCCCCTAGTGTTAACCCCTTCCCTGCCAGTGTCATTTACACAGTAATCAATGCATTTTTATAGCACTGATCGCTGTATAAATGACAATGGTCCCAAAACAGTGTCAAAAGTGTCCGATGTGTCCGCCATAATGTCGCAGTCACGATAAAAATCACAGATCGCCGCCATTGCTCATAAAAAAAAAAAATAATAATAAAAATGCCATAAAACTATCCCCTATTTTGTAGATGCTATAACTTTTGCGCAAACCAATCAATATACGCTTATTGTGATTTTTTTTTTTTTTTTTTATCAAAAATATGTAGAAGAATATATATCAGTCTAAACTGAGAAAAAAATTTTTTTTAAATTTTTGTTTTATTATATAAAAAAATTTTTGGGGGATATTTATTATAGCAAAAAGTAAAAAAATATTGCGTTTTTTTCAAAAAAAAAAAATTGTTTTTTTTTGCTTTTTTTTTTTGTTTATAGCGCAAAAAATAAAAACCGCAGAGGTGATCAAATACCACCAAAAGAAAGCTCTATTTGTGGGGAAAAAAGGACGCCAATTTTGTTGGGTTGGGTGCAGCACCGCATGACCGCGCAATTGTCAGTTAAAGCGACGCAGTGCCGTATCGCAAAAAGTGCTCTGGTCAGGAAGGGGGTAAATTCTTCCAGGGGCTGAAGTGGTTAAAGTTCATCAAAAATAAAAATCCTATATTTGGAGCAGGTATAAAGTCCACTACTGCTCCGATATGTGCTAGTAATACCTAATCTGTGAGACGTTCACCTTCACCATCCACCCCAAGTGAACCTGAATGCATAGAATGCATTAAGGTGAAAAACCCTGGAGTTTTACAACCCCTTTAGGCTCGGTTCACACTGGAACCCGCTGCGGATCGCACAGGAGCGCTGTGCGTCCCGGTTTCCCGTTTCAGGGACGAATCTGTGCCTGAATTCGGCCCTGAAACTGAGCCAAACGCGTTTCTCTGCAGTGCGCTCCGGAGATAAGTGAACCGGCTCCATAGGGAGCCAGTCACTTTCGCCTGCTATGCGAATTACATGCAGGGAAATCCGCTTCTAATTCGCATAGGTGTGAACCCGGCCTTAAAGTGTTACTAAACCCAGCAGCAGTTAAAGTGGTGGGACACCCTGAAAAAAAATACTTTTAAAAAAATGTTAATAACAATTTAAAATGAAAAAAAAAAAAAAAAATGTTTTTTACTTACCAGAAATGGCTGTTGCTAGGCAGATCGTCCTAATCTGCCTCTTCCAGCGCCGTGATGATCTTCTCTCCCTCCGTCTTCTAGTGAATGGGGCGCGGTGTGTTATGGGAACTGTGTCCCACAACACATCGCGTTCCCCATTCACAAATTAGTCTCGCGCATGCGCAGTAGGCTGCCCGCCGACTCACGCATGCGCAGTAGGAAACTGGAAGCCGTTTCCCTTATTGAGGATGGCGGCGCTGGATCCGGAGCGCCGAGGGACATCTCGGCCTCCACGAGCGACATCGCGGGCGCCCTGGGAGGGTAAGTGTACTTATTAAAAGTCAGCAGCGACTTTTTTTTTTTTAGCTGCTGACTTTTAAAAAAATTTTTTTTTAGGTGAAACACCCCTTTAAAGCAGTCTTGTGACTTCTATCAGTGTCTGGTTAAAGCTTGTAGGAGTTCTCATTCTCCTCTGAGAAACAAGAGTCTGCTTCACTCTCAAGGGAGGTGCTATTGTTTTATCTTTACATATGGACTTTTTGTTTTACACCGGGAGCATTATACACCAAACTGAGCATGTGCAGAGTGCATCCAAAAGCAGATGATTTCAAGTCCTAATTGCAGTCAAAAATTTGTCCCTGAAATGGAGAACGGGGCGCACCCAGACCCCCCCTGTTGTCAGCCGCATTCGTCTGCAGTGTGAACCCAGCCTTTAATGTTAGGCTTTATATCCACTTTAACCACTTTCAGACCGGACCATTTTGCTGGCTTAAGACCAGACCACTTTTTGCGATCTGGCACTGCATCGCTCTAACTGACAATCGCGCGGTCGTGCGACGTGGCTCCCAAACAAAACTGACGTCCTTTTTCTCCCACAAATAGAGCTTTCTTTTGGTGGTATTTGATCGCCTCTGCGGTTTTAATTTTTTTGCGCTATAAAAAAAAAATAGCGACAATTTTAAAAAAAAAAACACATTATTTTTTACTTTTTGCTATAATAAATATCCCACAAAAATGTATAAAAAAAAACATTTTTTTCCTCAGTTTAGACCGATACGTATTCTTCTACATATTTTTGGTAAAAAAAATCGCAATAAGCAAAAAGTTATAGCGTTTACAAATCAGGGGATAGTTTTATGGCATTTTTATTAATAATTTATTTTTTATACTAGTAATGTCGGCGATCAGCGATTTTTATCATGACTGCGACATTATGGCGGACACATTTTTGACACATTTTTTAGGACCATTGTCATTTATACAGCAATCAGTGCTATACAAATGCACTGATTCCTGTGTTAATGACACTGGCAGTGAAGGGGGTTAACCACTAGGTGGCAGTGTAGGGGTTAAGTGTGTCCTAGGGGCGTGTTGCTAACTGTGGGGGGGGGGGCGTGGCTGTGTTGTACACATCACTGATCTCTGCTCCAATCACAGGGAGCAGAGATCAGTGTCACTGTTGCTAGGCAGAACGGGGAGATGCGATAGAGTCGCCGTCAGGATTTGCGATCGGACTTACGGAGGTCCCGACCGGCGCGCGCATGCAATGGCACGGCGGCAAATTTAAAGGGACGTACCTGTACGCCCATATGCCTGTCCATGCCATTCTGCTGACGTACATCGGGGTGCGCTGGTCGGGAAGCTGTTAAGAAATCCCAAGAGCAGCCTATAGAGCAGGGATGAGTGTGTGTGAATCTCTCGCGCTACTACGAGTAAATAGGTGGGTCAGAATAAAAACAATGGGTGAATGGTGGTTGCAGCAAAGTGAATAGTGTTCACAAAAGCACTTAAAAGGGATAGATGAGTAGAGAAACTTCGCGCAAACTTAAATACAAATATATATTTGTAGGAAATGCAATAATGATTAGGTCCCTCAGGGGGCGCTAGTCTAGGATAAGGAAGGGATCCAGGACCAGAAAGTGAAAGTAATGGTCAAAAAAGTGCAAAATATGCAAGAGGGGTGTAAATAAAGTGAATATATAGTGAATAATTAATAACTAATTCATAGGTTCAAGGTAGTAATATGGCCCTAAAAAGCCTCATACACTTAACAAAAGGAAAATGAATCTGTTTTTTTTCTTTTTATTTTCTAATTTTTTTTTATTATTTTTTTTTTATTCTTATTATTTTTATTTATTTATTTTTCACCTAAGATCCGTCCGGTGGGGGGGGGGGGGGGGGGGGGGGGGGTGGGGGGGGGGGGGGGGGGGGGGGGGGGGGGGGGGAGGGGGGAGGAGTATATGTGGGTATGCGTGAAGAAGTGTATGTATATGTGTAGGTAAAACAATATTTTATTTTATTTTTTTCCTATATTATATTGGTATTATTATTTTTTTTTCTCTTTCTTTTTTTTTTTTGGGGGGGGGGGAGGGGGGAAAAAGAGATGAGGACGTTTTCATGTTAAATATGTGTATAAATGATTTAAAATGGCTTTTAATGGAAATGTGAAAGAAAAACCAATAAAATTTGATTAATAAAAAAAAAAATAACTAATTCATAAACGTGACTGGATAACGCTGTATCTCAAATCAATTAAAATGATAAAAATAAAATGGTGCATAAACATCGATATAAATAAATATATTGCTAAAATTGCAGTGTATCAAGAGATAAAAAAGCAATATATCCTGTGATAAAAATTTGCAAATTTATAATGAATCCTGTGATAGAAATAATAATCATAAGTGTTGAATCCTGTAGTAAAAATAATAAATAATAATAACGATAATAATAAATGGTGGCAGTAAGTCCTGTGATAACAAAATATCCTGTGATGCAAAAATTTAATAAATGAAATAAAATCCTGTGATAAATACTCAAATAAGTTCTGCGACAAAAGATCGAATGAAATAAAAGCAAATAGATGAATAAAAGGGGTGTGAATAAAAAGCGTCCAAAAATAAATATAGCAATGTCCAGATCAATGGATAAAATGGGACCAAATACACAATAAACGTCTTGATAATATAAATAGTTTTGAATCCGCCAATCCACTATATATAGAGCAGGAACGGCTGGAGGTCTGCTAATTGAACAACTACAAGTCCCATAAAGGCATAGCAAGACGCTGACAGCCACAAGCATGACACCCAGAGGCATGATGGGACTTGTAGTTTTGCAACAGCTGGAGGTCCGCTAATTGCATATCCCTGCTATAGAGCTAAACAGTTCATATGCTGACAAGATTCATGCTTGGTATTGGCTGACAACCATGGTGAGATTCGGAGGTAGGGTTGTCAGCCTGACACTGTAAGGCTGCTTTCACACTGGGGCGGTGCGGGGCGGCGACGGTAAAGCAGCGCTATATTTAGCGCTGCTTTACCATCGTTTTACCCGCGGTATGCGGCCGCTAGCGGGCTGGTTTTAACCCCCGCTAGCGGCCGAAAAAGGGTTAAAAACCTCTGCAAAGCGCCGCTGCAGAGGCGCTTTGCGGGCGGTATCCCCGCGGTCTCCCATTGATTTCAATGGGAAGGAGCGGTATAGGAGTGGTGAACACACGGCTCCTTCACCGCTCCAAAGATGCTGCTAGCAGGACTTTTTTTTTACCGTCCTGCTAGCGCACCGCTCCAGTGTGAAAGCCCTCGGGCTTTCACACTGGAGACACAGCAACAGCTGTTTCGGGTCGGTTTGCAGGCGCTATTTTTAGCGCAAAAGTGCCTGCAAACCGCCCCAGTGTGAAAGCAGCCTAAGTAAATCTTTCCTGCAGTCTCCAGTGTAGGCGGTTTCCCCCCGGTGATGGTTTTTCCTCTTGTTGTTTTCCAGGTGAAGTTGTCCGATGTCTTGAGAACAGTGAGACATTACAAAGCATCTCTCTGGGAGATCTGAGCGTCATGCTGGACATCTATGTGCTGACTTTACCGCTGGAGATAGAGGGGGTGAATGAGGACACCCAGCATACTCGGTACGAGCTGCACCCACGTGTCCCGTCCTATACTCTACATCTATACTGTACATCTATGTAACACAGTAATAGTTCATACACTGCAGCTCACCAGTCTTTAGATGTGACGGCTGCTTTAGCTTTCTCTTTCAGGATTTCTCCTGCCAGTAACACACCTCCTTGTCCTATCATGACAACGCTCACTCCCCGCACTGTATCTGTGGAGGAGTTGTCACTCTGGGATAAAAGTAGAGATTACCTCCCACTCTTATCTTCTTCATAACTTGAGGGAAAAGTGTTCTTTAGAGCAATACGGAGCAACAAAAAGTTCATTTTGGATCGATATAAACTTTTAGGGCTTTGGCCACACTGAATTCCACTTTGAAACTGGGAAGTCACGTGATTTCAAAGCCGTTTGTCAGTGCGACTTCATGCACAAATGTCTATGCAATTCACACCTGAACTTGCAAATAGTGCAGGAACTACTGTATGTATTGGCGTATAACACGCACCTTTTCACCCTGAAAATTGGGTGCAAATAGCATGTGCATGTTATACGCCTGTGGCGGACCCCGTACTCAAGATGTCCGCCGTAAATGCTTCCTCTGTCCGGTACCACACAATCCAAGACCCCTTAGCTTTCCCATTCACTAGTCGTAGCTCAGTGTAGGGTAAAACATCAGACCACACCAGTCTTGAAGTACATCAGGAATAACCTTTTATTTGAGATCTCACACAAATATATAGGATGCAGGATGACTAAAACCTAACCTAATTAACATGAGCTAATTATCTAATCATTTAGACAGCCTAGGTGACTAAGAGATATGACCTTTAGGACAGACTTGACGTCTTTTAGCTCAGAAGACACAATCAACATTATCATAAATCAACACAGAACTCCTTAACCACTTTCAGCCCCGGACCAATTTGCAGCCAAAGGACCAGGCCCCTTTTTGCGATTCGGCACTGCGTCGATTTAACTGACAATTGCGCGGTCGTCGCGACGTGGCTCCCAAACAAAATTGACATCCTTTTTTTTCCCACAAATAGAGCTTTCTTTTTGTGGTATTTGATCGCCCCTGCGGTTTTTATTTTTTGCGCTATAAACAAAAAAGTGCGACAATTTTGAAAAAAAAAAAAACGCATTTATTTATTTATAGCATTTTTATTAATAATTTTTTTTTATTAGTAATGGCGGCGATCAGCGATTTTTATTGTGACTGCGACATTATGGCGGACACATCGGACATTTTTGACACATTTTTGGGACCATTGTCATTTATACAGCAATCAGTGCTATTTAAAGCTATTTATTCACTGATTCCTATATAAATGACACTGGCAGTGAAGGGGTGAACCACAAGGGGGCAGTGTAGGGGTTAAGTATGCCTAGGGGTGTGTTTCTTACTGTGGGGGGGCGTGGCTGTCAGCTAGTGAATGCTGATCTCTGCTCCAATCACAGGGAGCAGAGATCGGCGTCACTAGTTGCTAGGCAGAACGGGGAGATGCTGTTTATTTCCGCATCTCCCCGTTCAGCCTTCCCGTGAGACGATCGCGGGTGTCCCCGCGGCGATCGAGTCCGCAGGACCCACGACCGGCCTCACGGGGGTCCCGACCGATGGCACGGACGGCATTAAAGAGGGACTTATATATATGCCCTCCTGCCTGTCCGTGCCATTCTGCTGACGTACATCGCGTTGCGCCGGTCCGGAACCGGTTAATACAATTGCAGGGTTAATTAGCACAAACAACAATGGACGAAAGACTCTCTAATGCCCCGTACACACGGTCGGAAATTCCGACCACAAAATCCATCTGATTTTTTCCGACGGATTTTGTCCGACACTGGTGTTGCAAACACACGGTCGGAAAAAGTTGTCGGAAAATCCGATCATTCCGAACGTGGTAACGTTCGTTGCGTACGACGGAACTACGTAAAGGCTATCAGCCAATAGCTTTGGTCTTGTAATTTGACCTGAGCATGCGTGGCACTTTGTCCGTCGGAATTCTCTACACACGATCGGAAAAAGTCTGATCGGATTTTGTTGTCAGAAAACTTGAGAGCAGGATCTCAAATTTTTTCCGCCGGAAATTCCGACAGAAAAAGTCAGATGGAGCCCACACACAGCCGGATTTTCCGACAACATGGTCCGATCGGACATTTTCCGTCGGAATTTCCGACCGTGTGTACGGGGCATTAGAAGCTGTGGCAAGCCAGACTAGACTCATTTACATTATAGAAGACAACAGACAGGTGGAGTTGATGACATTGGCATCTCACAGTATGTGTCCCAACAGTATGAATCAGTCACTATTTCCAATATGGCACATACAGGGTTCCCAGAATCTGTGTGTCCCGGGGGGACATGGACCTGAACCCAAAGCAACACCACCTCCAGGGTCCCCAGGCACACAGCTCACAACGAGCACCGTTTCCCCAAATGCCAGGGCCCACGATCGGTATGCAATAGGCTCGCATTCAGTCCGCTCCAAAAGCCTCTGTCCCGGCTAGGTCTGTCACAACGCTAATATTTCGATTTTAGCTGCTTTGGAGGGGGCAGGGAGGGGGGCGGGACGAGCGCCGTCAGATTACAGTGAGAATCTCCTGTTTACTTGGCGGCCTCTATAATAGGAAGTCCCGTCTCCTGAAAATATGACCTGTTGGGGCGCCTTGATGAATGGAGTTGAGAAACACTGATATACAACATAAAGGGATGCATTTTTCTTGAGCTTTTCTTGCACTAAAGGTGCCGATAATGGCCGACAATAAATTCATATTTAAATTCATTATATTCGTTAAAAAGTCGAAACATAATACAATTTTATATATAAAAAAAATATATATTTATTTTTGAAAACTATCATTTTCGGTTTCGGCACCAAACTTTCCATTCGGTGCACCTCTCGTATATATTGTATGTCATGAAAACCGAACGTTTTTATTTTTTTTTATTTTATTTTTTTAAATGTCATTGATTAGTTGATTATGGGGGAGAGAGACACCAAGGAAGGCAAAATATACCATATATACTCAAGTATAAGCCGACCTGAATATAAGCCAAGGCACCTAATTATACCACAAAAAACTGGGAAAACGTATTGACTCGAGTATAAGCCTAGGGTGAGAAATGCGCAGCTACTGTAAGTGGAAAAGATGGTCAACGATGCCCATTTGCAGCCTCACTGTGCCCATTTGCAGCCTCACTGTGCCCATTTGCAGCCATAGGTCCCCCGAACTTCAAACTCGGTAGTTAAAGCGGAGTTCCACCCGCACCAAAAATATTAAAAGTCAGCAGCTACAAATACTGCAGCTGCTGACTTTTAATAATCGCACACTTACCTGTTCCAGGGTCCAGCGACGCGGGGGGGGCGAAGCTCCGAGAGCCCCCCGATCCGCTCGGCTGCGCCGGCATTGCAACTGTGGGCACCTGGCTATGGCTTCACAGCCGAGCACCCACTGCGCATGTGCGAGTCGCGCTGCGCGTCTTTATTGGTCCCCGTTGTGTCCTGGGAACTGTGTGTTTCCCAAGACACAACGGGAACCCTGGGATATGGGCGGGCATTCCCCGATATGGGCGGGGCAGATACCTGTATTATACAGGTATCTGCACCCCCCTCCCCCCTAAAAGGTGCCAATTGTGGCACCGGAGGGGGGGGGGAGGAATACGATAAGCGAAAGTTCCACTTTAGGGTGGAACTCCGCTTTAAGGGTTCCTAGATGCCCCCTAGCTGCAGCCAAAGGGTCCCGAAATGATATTGCTGCAGATAGACACAGTTGACCGATTTTGGGGCCCCCGTATTTCAGGGCCACTTAGTGCTAGGAACCCCAAATGGCGTGCAAACCCAGTGGAACTAGCACTACAACATATCCAACGCTGGGATTCCTAGCAGAAAAATGCTTGACTCCAGTAGAAGCCGAGGGGGGCATTTTCAGCACCAAAAAAATGTGCTGAAAAACTCGGCTTATACTCGAGTATATACGGTAAGCAGATTAAACTTTAGCAGCCCTCGGTGGAATCCTCTCTGCACTGGCAGCCCCTCCGCAGACTTCTATGGGGGTTGTCACATGACCTGTGTTTTTGAGGTACCGTATTTATCGGCGTATAACACGCACTTTTTCCCCCTTAAAATCGGGGGAAAGTCGTGGGTGCGTGTTATACGCCGATACCCAATAAAAAAAAAAAAATGACAAAAATCGGTTGCGGCGCCGAAAAATGGCGACCGCGGCCGAAAAAGGCCGAACCGCGGCCGAAAAAGGCCGGAAAAAGCCGAAGCGCGGCCGAAAAAGGCCGGAAAAAGCCGAAGCGCGGCCGAAAAAGACCGAAGCCGGCTGTTCAGCTCCGCTCGTAGTCCCGCCTCCCTGCGCTCGCTTCCGAAACAGCAGGGAGGCGGGACTCCGAGCGGAGCTGAACAGTCGGCTCGGTCTTTTTCGGCCGCACTTCGGCCTTTTTCGGCCGCGGTTCGATCTTTTTCGGCCGCGCATGCGCGGTATTTCTCGCGGCGGGAAATTTAAATGATGGCGAACTGCAAATGACACTAGGAAGCTGCAAATGACGCCGGGCAAGCTACAAATGACGCCGGGCAAGCTACAAATGACGCTGGGCAGGTTGCAAATGACACTGGGCAGGTTGCAAATAACGCTGGGCAGGTTGCAAATAACGCTGGGCAGGTTGCAAATGACGCTGGGCAGGCTGCAAATGACGCTGGGCAGGCTGCAAATGACGCTGGGAAAGGCTGAAAATGACGCTGGGAAAGGCTGCAAATGACGCTGGGAAAGGCTGCAAATGACGCTGGGAAAGGCTGCAAATGACGCTGGGAAAGCTGCAAATGACGCTTAAATGTAAGTCTTTTTTTTTTTCCCTAAACTTCTCTCCTAAAACTTTTTTTCCTTAAAATTCCCTCCTAAACTTGGGGTGCGTGTTATACGCCGGTGCGTGTTATACGCCGATAAATACGGTAAGTAGGAAGATAGGTGGGGGGGGGGTGTACTTTGTCTAAAATCGCATTTAGCCTGGTTGTATTCCTCTGCAGAGATGGAAAGAAACTCCATATAAATGCATTAAAATGTGCATTGTCATCACATTTCACTTTCCATCCATTTTCCATGCATGTTTGCTTTATTTAATTTGCTTTGATAGTCTGACACTTGCACCGGTGTCAGAGAATCGCCTGCGGTATTGCCTATATCCCATGCGCTTTGCCGATTTCAGTCATTGTGTTGTGTTTTGATCCCTCCCACCATATCCTTTCCTCTATCCCTTCCCAGGTATACCTCTGAGAGCAGCGTTTCCTTTCCCCGCTCCCCCGCTCAGCCATCCTCATATCGCTCTGATGAAGAGAACCCACCCGCCTTAGAAAGATTCCCATCCAATGTGGAGCCGAGGTGAACCATTGGCTGCTACGCTTCATTTCCTCTTTTTGTAGAACACATCAGAAAATCTCATCATGTCTTCCTCATAGAGTGTCCTCACAGGATCTTCATTTTAGGTTGCTTCTTTCAACTCATTCAGGATGAATTCCAGGATTGGAAACGTTTATACATACTTACAGTGGTCCAGCTTGGATCGATGTAACTATACAGTACATCTTGTGATGATACACCATAAAAACTTTGGGTGCTGCTTTACGTCTCCCCTCACATATTCCAATAAGTCTCGCTGAAAAGGGTGCTGGTTTAGTGGAGAGCCTGTCATCCCGGCTCTGTACACACCCACAAGGGAAACAAGGATCCAAACTGCCAAGCACCAAAGAATGCCCAGGTATCAGACCGATAAGAAAGGGCTTTAGCCCAGCTCTATGCAGGCCACCGACACGTTTCATCCCAGCCTCCATGACTAAGTACCCATGGTCAGGGTGAAACGTGTTGATGGTGCCTGGCCTGGATGGAGTCTTAAAGGAAATGGTAGGTATTCTGGACGACCACCTGTCTATTAGGTACACAAACAGTGCCCTCAGATATCTGGAGACATCGAATAAAACGAGAAGCAGGTTGTGCATTTGTAAAACGTCTGCCTTTATTAGGTGCGTATACAGCTTGTATATGGTTCAACATACCAATAGAAAGAGGGGAGGGTGGAGTGGTTAGTAAATGATGTATTGGTATAAAATATATGGTTATACAAGTCAATGACCCCTAAAATTACATTTTATCATGAGGTTACAAGAGTCAACAGGCCATCTGGTTATGAGTCATACGTCATGCATCCTGTCCCATGGCCTACAGAACAGAGAACATATATAGAGTACAGTGCTTGTGCAAGCATCTTTGTAAGCATTCTTTTACAATTGCAGATTTAAGCTATCTTGTATACTGAAATTATATGTGATAGTCCATCAATCGAATTTGTAGATGATATAATAGATGAAATGATACGAATCCTCCACCAAGCTTCAGTGCATATAAGAAAAGCACACCACACCCACGTGCTATCAATCTGCTTACCAGAATGATGTAAAAAACGAGCATTGTGATCATATAATGCAACCGGTCAATGGTTAAACTTCATTGACGCGATAGGTAGGGCACTATCCAGGTTCATCAAAATACCAGTGGGTGGCAATAAATTCACAGCGACGGGTCAATGTATTGTGCTATATCATCTCCAACAAAACCAGCGTCCAATAAGGAGAAAGGAAAAGCCACAATAGTGAAGCCCGTAGGTAAAAACATAACATTTATTTGTAGTCTACTTACAGGACAAAAGGGACATCAAAGCATATAAGAAAACTCTGCGGATCACAGCGTACTTGCATCAGCCAGCCTGACATGTTTCATCCTATGGGGATATCATCAGAGGCACACCAAATTCCTAAAAAAAAAAATAATTGGAAAAAAAAAAGGTTTTAACTCACCTCTAACTGCCTGTTGCTAGGGGGTCCTTTTTGGTGTGGTTTTCTTATATGCACTGAAGCTTGGTGGAGGATTCGTATCATTTCATCTATTATATCATCTACAAATTCGATTGATGGACTATCGCATATAATTTCAATTCACTTTGGTTTATACAAATTTTTTGAGCGCCACACTTTGGACTTTATATTTTTTTGTTTGATAATCAACAAACTGTGCTGGCTGCTACACATTATCACTTTGAGTTAGCGCAGATATTTGTTCACCCTGTTTTTTATCTTGTATACTGAAATGGCAGAGCATATCAAAGCATATCAGTCACGCTTATTATTACAGTCAAGCTAAAGCCGTTTCTTATCTGTCTGATACCTGGGCTTTCTTTGGTGTGCGCTCTCCCCTCATGAGCTTACTGGCTGTGATTGGCAGTAGCAGGAGCCAATGGCTACCGGTGCTGTCTCAGCCAATGAAGAGGGAAAGAGCCAAGAGAGCTTAGGCTCTTGTGCACAGCGCTGGATCCAGAGGGGGCTCAGGTAAGTATTGTATGGGGTGGTGAGCTGTGGGCACTGCTGCACACAGAACGTTTTTAACTCCATGCATTCATGAAGATAAAAAAAAAAAAAAACATGAGCCTTTAGAAGCACTTTAGGGCTCATTTACACTTGCTTCGGCTTCGAAAAGGCTTCAGACAGGCTTTGTTAAAGCTCTCTGAACGTCAGACAAAGCTCCTGTCACTAAATAAAATGGTTACTTTACAGTCCTGTTTACACCTCGCTTTTGCTTTGCTTTGCTTCAAAAATTATACCCTGTGTAGCTTCAGTGGTGCTTCAAAGCATCTTCAAAGCCTCCATAGAAGTCTATGGCAAAGCTCACTTGAAGCCCCATTAAAGCTCCACCAAAGCCTCATCGAAGCACCAAGCAAAAGCAAGGTGTAAACAGGACTGTAAGCTAACCATTTTATTTAGTGACAGGGGCTTGGACTAGCGTTCTGAGAGCTTTAACAAAGCCTGTCCAAAGCCTTGTTTTGAAGCAAGTGTAAACTAGCCCTTAACCACTTCAGCCCCGGACCAATTTGCAGCCAAAGGACCAGGCCCCTTTTTGCGATTCAGCACTGCGTCGCTTTAACTGACAATTGTGCGGTCGTGCGGCGTGGCTCCCAAACAAAATTGGCGTCCTTTTTTTTCCCACAAATAGAGCTTTCTTTTGGTTGTATTTGATCGCCCCTGCGGTTTTTATTTTTTGCGCTATAAACAAAAATAGAGCGACAATTTTGAAAAAAATGCAATATTTTTTACTTTTTGCTATAATAAATATCCCCAAAAAAATATATATAAAAAAACATTTTTTTTCCTCAGTTTAGGCCGATACGTATTCTTCTTCATATTGTTGGTAAAAAAAATCGCAATTAGCGACTATTGATTGGTTTGCGCAAAAGTTATAGCGTTTACAAAATGGGGGATAGTTTTATAGCATTTTTTATTAATATATATATTTTTTTTCCTAGTCATGGCGGCGATCAGCGATTTTTATTGTGACTGCGACATTATGGCGGACACATCGGACATTTTTGACACATTTTTGGGACCATTGTCATTTATACAGAAATCAATGCTATTTAAATGCACTGATTCCTATGTAAATGACACTGGCAGTGAAGGGGCTAACCACTAGGGGGCGGGAGGAGTTAGTGTGACGTGTGTGTGTTTTTTTTTTTTACAGTAGGGGGCGTGGCTGACGTCTGACGTCATTGATCGGCTTTTCCGATGACAGGGAACAGCCGATCAGTGACAGGCAGTGTAAGAAGCGCGGGGAGAGGTTTGTTTACACAGACCTCTCCCCGTTCTTCAGCTCTGTGACCCGATCGCGGGACACCAGCGGCGATCGTGTCTGCTGGTCCCACGGCCGTGGTCACGGAGCTCCCGACCGGGTCGCGAGTGCGCCCCCGGCGCGACCCCAAGTCATCCCCTTGGAACAATCACTTCAGGTGAGTGAAGTTCTTTAGACTTTAGTAGCACGTTAACCGCTTCCCGACCGCCTCCTGCACATATACGTCGGCAAAATGGCACGGCTAGGCAAAAGCACGTATATATACGTCCCCTTTAAATGCCTAGCCGTGCCATTTTGCCGACGTATATGTGCAGGAGGCGGTCGGGAAGCGGTTAACGTGCTACTAAAATCTAAAGAACTTCACTCACCTGAAGTGATTGTTCCAAGGGGATGACTTAAATCGAGGGCCACAGGGGCATTCCGGGTATTTGGTATGACAGTATCACTCCCAGTGACACATACAGGCACTGTCAGATCAGCTATTTCCATTTTAATATTATTAGCAGACTTTTTATAGCAGTTCCTTGTCTGCTTATGTTCAGGTTATCTGGAGATCGGGTGATCGAGTTCCCTTGCTGAAATCGATTGCTAAAAGCAGTGCTGTCCTGGTGCTGTAATCATTTGATCAACAGCGTGAAAAAGGAAAATTGTTCTCCTTCTGTAGTGGTTTGCAAGTATCCCATTATAGATGGAACTCCAAGTGCAGTAGACCTAAGCGCATCGTTGGCGATGTCAAAATCTAGGTTGTCTATCCTTTGATCCAAAGGTCTGGGTGGGCCAGTTGCAGGGGAATGAGGACTATGACATGTGCTGAATAGGTGATGACAGCAGCTCTGCGGATTAGTCCCCTGCCACAAATGTCCAGATTAACCAAGTGTCCTTCCATCCTTTCCAGATATTCGGCACTATCCCGGCTCCCCGCAGAACACAGGCAAGCTATAGAGGTCACGATGAGTGAGGTGAGTGCAGCCCGTCTTCATATAGAATAACTGTAATTGCTTTGTTCTCCTCTGGTTTTTGGGGCCCACTTATAAAAGTTGGGTAATTGCCCGCTTTCCCATCAAATCTCTTGGAGTGGTTACTCATATTTACACTTTAAAGTTCATCTGAACTTAAAATGTGAAGATTTTGCTATGCTATAATGAACATCTATAAAGCCTCATGCACACTGGAGGTTATAAAAACGCCAATAGCGTTAGCTGTAGAATGAGTTTTTGCAGTAGCGTTTTCAACGTTTTTTTAGCGTTGGCTTTTTTTTTTTTTTTTTTTTTTTAGCCAAACTATACTTCCACAAAAAGCTTATGGCTCAAAAACGCTGATAAACGCAGAATAGCCACGGTTTTAAGCTTTTAACAGCTAGGAAATAAATGGAAGGCTATATATAGATACCTCATCCAAAAAAGAGTTTAGAGGAAAAAGAGCAATTGTACGGACTTTAGATGTTTCACAATTTCACATTTTTTTTTCAAATTTAAAAATAACATGCCGTATTTATCGGCGTATAACACGCACCCCAAGTTTAGGAGGGCATTTTAAGGAAAAAAAGTTTTAACAGCTTGCCCAGCGTCATTTGCAGCTTGCCCAGCGTCATTTGCAGCTTGCCCAGTGTCATTTGCAGCTTGCCCAGTGTCATTTGCAGCTTGCCCAGTGTCATTTGCAGCTTGCCCAGTGTCATTTGCAGCTTGCCCAGCGTCATTTGCAGCTTGCACAGTGTCATTTGCAGCTTGCACAGTGTCATTTGCAGCTTGCCCAGTGTCATTTGCAGCTTGCCCAGCGTCATTTGCAGCTTGCCCAGCGTCATTTGCAGCTTGCCCAGTGTCATTTGCAGCTTGCCCAGTGTCATTTGCAGCTTGCCCAGTGTCATTTGCAGCTTGCCCAGTGTCATTTGCAGCTTGCCCAGTGTCATTTGCAGCTTGCCCAGTGTCATTTGCAGCTTGCCCAGTGTCATTTGCAGCTTGCCCAGTGTCATTTGCAGCTTGCCAGCGTCATTTGCAGCTTGCCCACGTTTAAATTTCCCGCCGCCGAGACAGACCGCACGAGTGCCGCCGAAAAAGACTGAGCGCCGCCGAAAAAGACTGAGCGCCGCCGAAAAAGACTGAGCGCCGCCGAAAAAGACTGAGCGCCGCCGAAAAAGACTGAGCGCCGCCGAAAAAGACTGAGCGCCGCCGAAAAAGACTGAGCGCCGCCGAAAAAGACTGAGCGCCGCCGAAAAAGACCGAGCGCCGCCGAAAAAGACCGAGCGCCGCCGAAAAAGACCGAGCGCCGCCGAAAAAACCGAGCGCCGCCGAAAAAGACCGAGCGCCGCTGGCACAACTTCTCACATTCTTACCCCCTTAAGTGTAATTTTTACTGAACTTTGTGATCTGCATGTAAAGTAGTTTTAAGCTCCCAGCATTTTATAGCCTATGATCCGGTTCACACTGAATGTGGTTTTGAAATCGCGCTACTTCAGCGCAATTTGAAAGGCGACGGTCAGTGCGGTTTCATGTGCGGCTTCATGCACAGATATCTATGCAAGCCGCACATGAAATCACCAAAAATAATGCAGGGACCTTTTTCAAAATGGGTGCAAGTCGGAGTCGCACCGATTTGAACCGTTCCATAGGCACAAATAGGGTGTGACTTGTCATGTGACTTTAAACTGACAAGTCGCACCTATGTGAACCAGAAACTAAAGAAGAATTCCAGGTATGGATATTTTATACATAGTTATTGTTCCAGCTTGGATCAATGTAACTATGTGTTTACAATACTTGTGGAATCCCTCTAGAACAGGGATCTTCAAACTACGGCCCTCCAGGTGTTGCGGAACTACACCTCCCATGAGGCAATTGTAAAACTGACATTCACAGGCCTGACTAGGCATGATGGGAATTGTAGTTCTCGAACAACTGGAGGGCCGCAGTTTAAAGACCCCTGCTCTAGAAGCTGGAAATCACTGTAGTAGACACCGCTACTACACCGCTACTACAGTGATCTCCACTAGCTTCTGGGTCCTGTCCTGAGCTGCTGTCCTGCTGCTCTGTGAGCACAAGAGGCCGACTGCTCGTCAAAGTCACCATCCAGAGAATGTTTAGCATTTTCTGAACTATTTCAAAGCATTCCGATTGGCCAATTTAGAGAGGTGGGGCAATGACATCACAGACGTAGCAAACGTCATACAAAAAAAAGGTATCTGCCAGGAATGTGCACATGGAATGTATAAGTTGGCCCCTTTTGTACTATTATAAATGTTATTATTATTGTCTTGTCTGTATGAAGTTTTGCTCTCTCTCCTGTGCACACGCGTGTCATTTTGCTGTGTTTCAGATCCGCTGGCTGCTTGAGGATGAGTTGGTGTCGGCCTTGCGTCACGCCCGTGTAATCAGCCGTTCCATCTTGCGAAAAGTTCTGTCCCACGTGTGCGAGTCGGAAGGACGGCCGCACTGCAACCGGGAATTGGTTCAGCTCCAGTTTGTATTCGGACCAGAAAACTCTCTGCAGAAGTTTAAAGAGGTACGTGGTGCGAATTCTGTACCCCAGAAGTGTGTGCGATATTGGAGGCAACTCCTAAACTAACTGCTTCCAGCCCAGGCCAATTCTGGCATTCCTCGTAAAAATCATAATTTTTTTTCTAGAAAAGTACTCAGAACCCCCAAACATTATTTATTTATTTATTTATTTATATATATATATATATATATATATTTTTTTTTAGTAGAGGCCCTAGAGAATAAAATGACAGGCATTGCAATTTTTTATGTCACACGGTATTTAACCACTTCAGCCCCGGACCAATGGGCAGCCAAAGGACCAGGCCCCTTTTTGTGATTCGGCACTGCGTCGCTTTAACTGACAATTGCGCGGTCGTGCGACGTGGCTCGCAAACAAAATTGGCGTCCTTTTTTTCCTACAAATGGAGCTTTCTTTTGGTGGCATTTGATCGCCCCTGCGGTTTTTATTTTTTGCGCTATAAACAAAAATAGAGTGACAATTTTGAAAAAAATGCAATATTTTTTGCTTTTTGCTATAATAAATATCCCCAAAAAAATATATAAAAAAAACGTTTTTTTTCCTCAGTTTAGGCCGATACGTATTCTTCTACATATGTTTGGTTAAAAAAATCGCAATTAGCGATTATTGATTGGTTTGCGCAAAAGTTATAGCGTTTACAAAATAGGGGATAGTTTTATAGCATTTTTATAAATATTTTTTTTTTTTTACTAGTAATGGCGGCGATCAGCAATTTTTATTGTGACTGCGACATTATTTTTGACACATTTTTGGGACCATTGTCATTTAAACAGAAATCAATGCTATTTAAATGTATAAATGACAGGTAGTGAAAGAGTTAACCACTAGGGGGAGTGGAGGGGTTATGGGCTGTGATGTGTGTGCGTCTGACGGCTTTCCCGATGACTGGGAATAGCAGATCAGTGACAGGCAGAGTAGGAAGCGCGGGGAGAGGTTTGTTTACACAGACCTCTCCCTGTTCTTCAGCTCTGTGACCCGATCGCGGGACACCAGCGGCGATCGGGTCTGCTGGTCCCGCGGCCGGGGTCACGGAGCTCCTGACCGGGTCGCGAGCGCGCCGCTGGCGCACACGCGACCCATGGCCAGGCAATTAAAGTTTTGCCTGCCCGTGCCATTCTGCTGACGTATATGTGCAGGAGACGGTCAGGAAGCGGGTAAAAAAAAAAAAAAACTTTCATGAAAAAAAAAAAAAAATGGTAAAGTTAGACAAATTTTTTTCTATAATGTGAAAGATGATGTTAATGGATAAGTAAATGGATACCTAACATGTCACTTATTAGCCCCTGGATGGCTTTTACAGGCAGCAGCCAACCATGGGCACCTCTCAGGGCTCTCCTATTTGCTCGGGAAGCTGGAGATCTGATCCAGTGGCGTTGCTCGATTACCACAGAGCTGGCCGAGGACCGGATGGTCCCCGCCCATCTCTACGACCCTGGGAAGCTGGAAGCAGTCACGACGTCACGTCAGGCGCTGGCAGGGTAGAGGAGATATCTGGGGTCTTATAGACCTCCATAAATAGGACCTGTCATCCCGTCTATCACAAGGAATGTTTACATTTCTTGTGATAGGAATAAAAAATACATCAAGAAAATATTCAAAAAATATTGACTGTACATAAGAAACTCAGATATGATTACACATTCAAAAGATTGATGGAAAACCATAGTCACTCAAAGAAGATTACAGAGTGATTTGTCCCGACGTGTTTTGCCTGTTAAGGGGATATTTTTTTCTCTTGATTGAATGTGATACTGCATAGAACAGAGTACAGTTAAGAGCAATATACATTTCATAATGCAAAACAATAAAGTAAATGTGTCATTGATCGCCCCACCCGATATCCATTAATTGCCCAAAAGAATGTATTGGTAATGAACTTCCAGTCCTTCATTACCATCCCCCCCTTTCCCGTGCTACCACTCCCTTCCTTCTTTTTCCCTTTCGGGTGGGGCGATCAATGACACATTTACTTTATTGTTTTGCATTATGAAATGTATATTGCTCTTAACTGTACTCTGTTCTATGCAGTATCACATCCAACCAAGAGAAAAAAATGCCCCCTGAGGAAGCCTTAACAGGCGAAACATGTCGGGACAAATCACTCTGTAATCTTCTTTGAGTGACTATGTTTTCCTTCAACCTTTTGGATGTGTAATCATATCTGCGTTTCTTATATACAATGGGGCAAAAAAGTATTTAATCAGCCACCAATTGTGCAATCACATTGTCTGATTTTTGAAAGAATTTATTTGCAAATTATGGTGGAAAATAAGTATTTGGTCAATATCAAAAGTTCATCTCAATACTTTGTTATATATTTTTTGTTGGCAATGATGGAGGTCAACCGTTTTCTGTAAGTCTTCACAAGGTTGTCGCACACTGTTGCTGGTATGTTGGCCCCATTCCTCCATGCAGATCTCCTCTAGAGCAGTGATGTTTTGGGGCTGTCGCTGGGCAACACGGACTTTCAACTCCCTCCAAAGGTTTCCTATGGGGTTGAGATCTGGAGACTGGCTAGGCCACTCCGGGACCTTGAAATGCTTCTTATGAAGTCACTCCTTCATTGCCCGGGGCGGTGTGTTGGGGATCATTGTCATGCTGAAAGACCCAGCCATGTATCATCTTCAATGCTCTTGCTGATGGGAGGAGATTTGCACTCAAAATCTCAGGATACATGGCCCCATTCATTCTTTCATGTACACGGATCAGTCGTCCTGTTCCCTTTGGAAAGAAACAGCCCCAAAGCATGATGTTGCCACCCCCATGCTTCACAGTAGGTATGGTGTTCTTTGGTTGCAACTCAGCATTCTCTCTCCTCCAAACACGACGAGTTATGTTTCTACCAAACAGTTCTACTTAGGTTTCATCTGACCATATGACATTCTCCCAATCCTCTTCTGGATCATCCAAATGCTCTCTAGCAAACCTCAGATGGGCCCGGACATGTACTGGCTTAAGCAGGGGGGACACGTCTGGCACTGCAGGATCCGAGTCCCTGGTGGCGTAGTGTGTTACTGATGGTAGCCTTTGTTACGTTGGTCCCAGCTCTCTGCAGGTCATTCACTAGGTCCCGTTGTGTGGTTCTGGGATTTTTGCTCCCCGTTCTTGTGATCATTTTGACCCCACGGGGTGAGATCTTGCCTGGAGCCCCAGATAGAGGGAGATTATCAGTGGTCTTGTATGTCTTCCATTTTCAAATTTTTGGCCCCACAGTTGATTTCTTCACACCAAGCTGCTTGTCTATTGCAGATTCAGTCTTCCCAGCCTGGCGCAGGTCTACAATTTTGTTTCTGATGTCCTTCGACAGCTCCTTGGTCTTCACCAAAGTGGAGTTTGGAGCGTGACTCTTTGGTCTTCACCATAGTGGAGTTTGGAGCGTGACTCTTTGGTCTTCACCATAGTGGAGTTTGGAGTGTGACTGTTTGAGGTTGTGGACAGGTGTCTTTTATAATGATAACAAGTTCAAACAGGTGCCATTAACCACTTTCAGCCCCGGACCAATTGGCAGCCAAAGGACCAGGCCCCTTTTTGCGATCCGGCACTGCGTCGCTTTAACTGACAATTGCGCGGTCGTGCGACGTGGCTCCCAAACAAAATTGGCGTCCTTTTTTCCCCACAAATAGAGCTTTCTTTTGGTGGTATTTGATCGCCCCTGCGGTTTTTATTTTTTGCGCTATAAACAAAAATAGACAATTTTTGCTATAATAAATATCCCTAAAAAATATATAAAAAAACATATTTTTTCCTCAGTTTAGGCCGATACGTATTCTTCTACATATTTTTGGTAAAAAAAAAATCGCAATTAGCGATTTGATTGGTTTGCGCAAAAGTTATAGCGTTTACAAAATAGGGGATAGTTTTATAGCATTTTTATTAATATTTTTTTTTTTACTAGTAATGGCGGCGATCAGCGATTTTTATTGTGACTGCGACATTATGGCGGACACATCGGACATTTTTGACACATTTTTGGGACCATTGTCATTTATACAGCAATCGGTGCTATTTAAATGCATTGATTCCTGTATAAATGACAGTGGCAGTGAAAGAATTAACTACTAGGGGGCGGGGAGGGGTTATGGTCTGTGACGTGTGTGTTTTTTTTTTTTTACATTAGGGGGCGGGGCTGACGTCTGACGTCACTGATCAGCTTTCCCGATGACAGGGAACAGCCGATCAGTGACAGGCAGTGTAGGAAGCGCGGAGAGAGGTTTGTTTACACAGACCTCTCCCCGTTCTTCAGCTCTGTGACCCGATCGCGGGACACCGGCGGGCGATCGGGTCCGCTGGTCCCGCGGCCACAGAGCTCAGGACCGGGTCGCGAGTGCGCCGCCCGCACGACCCACGGCTGGGCAATTAAAGGGGACGTACAGGTACGTGATTGTGCCTAGCCGTGCCATTCTGTTGACGTAAATCTACAGGAGGCGGTCCGGAAGTGGTTAAAGAAGAAGATACAGGTCTGTGAGAGACAGAAATCTTCCTGGTTTGTAGGTGACCAAATACTTATTTTCCACCATAATTTGCAAATAAATTCTTTAAAAAATCAGACAATGTGATTATCTGGATTTGTTTCCACATTTTGTCTCTCATAGTTGAGGTATACCTAGGATGACAATTACAGGCCTCTCTCATCTTTTTAAGTGGGAGAACTTGCACAATTGGTGGCTGACTAAATCCTTTTTTGCCCCACTGTACAGTCAATGTTTTTAAATATTTTCTTGATGTAATTCTGTCTTTTTTTTGCTTTGCAACGCAAGATTTTATTTGTAGCTTAAATGCCAGCTGCAGCCTTTTGTATCAAATGTTGAAGCTTTTTCCACAGCCACAGGTTCCTTTTAATGTTCGGGTTATTAAAAATGAACTCACTAGTGAGTTTATTTTCTACATAGTCCATTTCAGTTCCTAATCAAGTCAGCTTTGCTTTCTCCTCTATAAACACTCTCACTCCATCTTGCATTACTTCTTCATCCGATACACCCTTAGGCCCCTTTCACACGGACGGACCGTCTATCCGTTTTTCTTCCATCCGTCGACGGACGACAATGCATTCCTATGGGCAGACGGATGAACATCCGTCACCATCAGTTAACCTCCGCTTCCGTTTTTATCCGTTTTTTTAAACGTACAAGGCTACGTTTAGATCCGTCAAAACGGATATTAACTGACGCTGACGGACATCGTCCGTCAACGTCCGATCCGTTAAGATCCGTTTTGTGTTTATCTGTGAACTCAACCTCTTAAAGGCACAGGCACACATATAAACGGAACAAAGCGTATACAAAAACGGATGAAAAAACGGACGTAAACGTGTGCATTTACGGATGTAAGCGGATGTTAACGGAACATAAGACGGATGAAAACGGACATTAACGGAACGGATGACGGATGAAAACGGATGAGACAACGGATAAGAACTGATACGTTTTTGACGTGCCTAAACTGACTGCGTCCGTGTGAAAGGGGCCTTACACTTTGCATAGTCTAAGTAATAAGTCAAGCCATTGCAGCCCCTTGTACGAACGAACTACTTTTAAGCCAATATGATCTGGTTGATCTGCTAGAAGCTGTTTTACTTTACTTACAGCAGAGGGCGTCAGAGTGAGCGCCGCCCGGGACGCTTGCACCTTCCTTTTGCTGACCGCCCTGATGGTCGCCCTCACCAGCGAGGTGGACATGTTGTTGTTGTTGTTTTTATTTTTATATACCTTGGAGTGTTGTTGTAATAGAATTTTCAGACTAAAATGTCTGAACCGAGTTATCTGCACCTGGTCTAATATCAAAATGTTCATGCATGCATGGTAGAAACGAAGCACACTGACACACGCTGTTCAAAGTGAAACTTCCTCTTTATTGCTCTGGGCACATAGCCCCCTTTATAGTGAGAAGACGACTCATTGTTTGCAAAGACAAATTCAAAGTCTAATTGTGTTTTCATCTGTGGATTGGAAGACTTTTATCTAGGTGTTTCATCTTCTATTCATATTCATCCAAGTCTGCCTGTGTTGTCATCTGTAGATTGGAGGATTCTTATCTAAGGGGTCTTAGCCAGTTTCATCGAGGTTTGTCTATTGATGTCTTGTATTGGACTCCTGAACCCACTCGATGGGAGGGGGGGGGGGGGGGGTCTCTAGTTACTTCAATTTGAGTAAGGAGACTTGGCATTATACATATACAATAGAAATAGTCATTTTATCAAAGCATTAATAAATCCACAACATTGTAATCTGACTTCCATGCCTGTCACCTTTAAAAATCCCACCAAAAAATCTCTCCCTGTTCTTTCAACGTATACAGTATGTTTTTTTTACATGTAGTAGAGAAATGTCAGAATTGGCCTGGCTGGGAACTAGTTAAAGTCCCTGTGTACCAGACGCCATTTATGAACGGTAGGCAAGTAGTTAATAGAAGTTTTTTGTTTCTGAAGTTCAGCTCCAAGTCCAATGAAAATTCTATACAAATCATCTATAGTGTTTGCATATCCTTCTCCGCTGGCAGCGTTGGCCGCGGTGCTGAGCCGTGCCCGCGAGACTTTTTTTATTTTTTTGGAACGACTTAACTTGCAGTTCTGTGCGCGGCCGTCTACAAGAGTTTGGCGATTATTTTTAGAAACAATTATCCTTTTATGGCTCGTTCGCGGCTAATGTCAAGTGATGTTCCGGCTGTTGAGTTAGGCCCCCCGATCTCAGCCTTTAATGATCTCAGGGGAGTTCTTTAGGGCTGTAAAATCCGGGATTTGTTTTTAAATGAAATGTGTAATCTTGGGACCGTGTTTGGCAGGAGAATGTCATTGTTTCAAGTTGAGTGTTTTTTGTTATATCTTCATTTTCCCACTTTATGTTTCCAGCCTACGGTCCATTTCCCTCCGTCTGTCTATAAATAAAATCCTGCACAGTCATGAGCTCTCTATTAAAAAAAAATAAAAAAAATAACAAGATTTACAAGTGAAAGTTGAGAAGTAGGTTCGAGGTCAGAGATTGGTCATAGCCAAAGCAGTTTCCTTTACGTATCGTAGGCCAGCGCCAACACTTTTATAGGACGGAGTGCTATTGGTGCCAAGGCAGTGAGAGTTCCCTGCTGTCAAAGGGACAGGAAGTGAAGTGAAATCTCCCCCACGGGTTTTTGGACTGTAGTACAAAGTTGACAGAACTATTTGCAATTCTCAGGTGTATCCAGAACTGAAGTAAAATGTTTGAGTGGAGTTCAGCTTTCTCGACTTGGGCCGCTGCCTGAACATAAAATGTTGATTGCACTTTAACCACTTGCTGTCCTGCAATGAAGTGGTTACAACAAGCTCATGACTGCAGCTATGAGCTTGGTGTAATTCCTTTACAGCCGAAAATCATCAGTACAGTACAAGTGATATGGGCGGCTCTATAGCCACTCGATCACTTGCTTTATTGAGAAGGGCCAGCACAATACATTTCCCAACTCGCTTCCCGCAGCGGTTCCCAGGCTCTCCCATTCCTCTGGGGAGACTCCTGATATCTCCATAAAGATTACCTATCACCGGCCCAAAGCTTTGACATAAGGCGTTTTTAGCTAAAGGTAAAAATGCTGGATGAACCCTCTGCACACCGCTATACACCCTTTCTAGCAAACTTTGCACAAAAAAGGGACAGTTTA
Source organism: Lithobates sylvaticus (assembly GCA_028564925.1). NCBI lineage: Eukaryota > Metazoa > Chordata > Amphibia > Anura > Ranidae > Lithobates > Lithobates sylvaticus. The sequence goes on from CM053032.1 coordinate 269,532,117, forward strand.
GTTTAGTGCACTTAGTGTATTGCAATACTTGTTTAAGCTGGCCAGCTGTGTCAAAGTAATCCCTCTCTGGCCAGTCCCTTCTCTGCTCTGCAGAATGCAAATGTTGCCATGGATACAGTGCCTATTTGGGGCAAATGGACACAAGTTGTAGGAGAGGTACAGGTCTGGTCACTGGACTGGACTATGCAATGGAAATAAGATATGCCTGTGCTCAAATCTCAATAGCTTATACATTATATATATATACATATATATATATATATATCATAGCTTATATATATATATATATAGATATATATATATATATATATATATATATATATATATATATCAAGTGCTGAAGTGGTGTGACCACATGTTAATGCTAAAAAGTCTGAATTGAACCCTCTACACATTGCTATACACCATTTCTAGCAACAGGGATTTTTGCAGAGCAGAGTAGGGACTGGCCAGAGAGGGATCATTCTGATGCAGTTGGCCAGCTGTGCTCGATTAGCTGCTTTGAAGGGCAGGGGAGACTCCTGATGTCTCCATAAAGATTACCTATCACCCACACAAAGCTATGACATAAGGAGGCTTATTAGCTAAAGGTAAAAATTCTGGATGAACCCTCTGCACACCGCTATACACCCTTTCTAACAAACTTTGCACAAAAACAGGGATTTTTAGTTCACATACATGGCAATACATGTTTAAGCTGGCCAACTGTGTCAAAGTAATCCCTCCCTAGCCAGTCCCTACTCTACTCTGCAAAATGCAAATGTTGCAGTGGATATAGTGTCTATAAGGGGCAAACAGACATAAGTTATAGGAGAGATTCAAGTACAGGTCTGGTCACTGACCTGGAAAATCCAATAGAAATAATATATACCTGTGCTCGAAACCCAATAGTGAATACACACACACACATACATATATAGATATAGATATAGATATATTAGGGGTGCAACGGATCGTCGCCGATCCGTGATCCGAACGGGTCACCCCATTCGGATCGGCACACTCCGCGATCCGCGGAGCGCTCTGCGGCCTCGACCTTAGGAAAGGCCGCGGCGGTGGCCATCTTGGTACACCCGGCGGCCTTAGGAAAGGCCGCGGCTTCGGCCTAGCTCCGGAGCGGCGGCCATCCTTGTACACCCGGCCACTGTTTACAATGTGATCGCTCCGTCAAATGATGGAGCGATCACTTGTAAACAAACCCTGCATATACTCTGCATATACTCTGCATATACTCTGCATTACCCAGCATATACTCTGCGATACTCTGCATTACCCAGCATATACTCTGCATTACCCAGCTGATACTCTGCGATACATGGCATTACCCAGCCAATACTCTGCATTACCCAGCCAATACTCTGCGATACTCTGCATTACCCAGCCGATACTCTGCGATAATCTGCATTACCGAGCCGATACTCTGCGATACTCTGCATTACCCAGCCGATACTCTGTGATACTCTGTGTGACAGACCTAGCCGGGATACGGGCTTTTTGAGAGGACTACATGCTAGCCTCCTGCCAGCTGATTACGGGCCCCCCAAAATACACTCTCTGTATATGCATTTGGCATTAGAAATAGACTAGCATCTGACAGCTTGTATCCCATTCAATGTCATGAACTCAAGCCACCTGTCTATTGTGTAAATGAGGCTGGTCTGGCTTGTAAGGTGTATTCCACACAATGTTGTTGTGCTAATTAGCCCTGTGTTACTGTTTATGTTAATATATGTTGAATAGTCATTCCAATTAACTAGGAGCCTTAAAGTCTGACCCTGAAAAGCCTTTTCAGGCAGTCAACTAGTCTGGGCAATGATTAAGATAATTAGCTCATGCTAATTAGGTTAGCTTTTAATCATCTGGCTATATATGTGTGTGAAATGTCAAATAAAGCATTCCTGATTTACCCCAAGAACTAGTGCCGTCTAATTCTTGGGGGTTCCTATAACCAGATCCATTGGACTCATGTTCCAGGACTTAGGAAGCATTTACGGCGGACACCTTGAGTACAGGATCCGTCACACTCTGCATTACCCAGCCGATACTCTGCATTACCCAGCCGATACTCTGCGATACTCTGCATTACCCAGCCGATACTCTGCGATACTCTGCATTACCCAGCCGATACTCTGCATTACCCAGCCGATACTCTGCATTACCCAGCCGATACCCTGCCAATACTCGGCGATACCCTGCCAATACTCGGCGATACCCTGCCAATATTACAGTGGGGGAGAGGACGTGGATATTACAGTGGGGGGAGAGGATGTGGATATTACAGTGGGGGAGAGGATGTGGATATTACAGTGGGGGAGAGGATGTGGATATTACAGTGGGGGAGAGGATGTGGATATTACAGTGGGGGGAGAGGACATGGATATTACAGTGGGGGAGATTGTGGATATTACAGTGGGGACTATATGGTGGCGGAATTTTCACAGGTTTTTGCAAATTCAATTATTATTTGCTGATCCGAAAAATGATCCGATCCGTGACTCTGATCCGAGGATCGAGCCGATCGGTGAGTTTTTTGATCCGTTGCACCCCTAATATATATATATATATATATATCTATAAAACCCATCAGGTGCTAAAGGGGTGTGACCACATGTTCAATTCTGAACTCTCTTCACACTGCTATACACCCTTTCTAGCAAATTTTACACAAAAACAAGGATTTTTGCAGAGCAGAGTAGGGACTGGCCAGAGACGGATCATTCTGATGCAGTTGGCCAGCTTAAACATGTACACTATTGCAATGTATGTGGATCCCTGTTTTTCTAGTTTGCTAGAGACTTCTAGCTCTGCCATCCAGCACTGGTACTCTTTTGGGTTGAATGGTGCCCAGCATTACTCGCTTCCTGTGAGCTCAGGGTGTCAAGGACCTGTCTCCTAGGAGTGCATACAGATATTCTGTCCGTTGACCCCACCGGTCTCCTGATTCTCCTTCACTGTCCATAGACCCCGTCTGTCCCCTGGTTTCTCCTTCACTGTTCGTTGACCCCACTGGTCTCCTGCTTCTCTTTGCCTGTTTATTGACCCCACCAGTCTCCTGCTTCTCCTTCACTGTCCATTGACCCCACCAGTCTCCTGCTTCTCCTTCACTGTGCAATCAGCAGAGAGGACACCACTGTATTTCTGAACTATAATGCCCCGTACACACGATTGGATTTTCCGACAACAAATGTTGGATGTGAGGTTAATGGCAAAAAGTCCGACCGTGTGTATGCTCCATTGAACATTTGTTGGCGGGCCTTCCCGCCAACAAATGTTGGCTAGCAGGTTCTCAAATTTTCCCGCCAAAAATTTTTGTTGTCGGACTTTCCGATCGTATGTGCACAGGTCCGTTGCACAAAAGTCCACGCATGCTTGGAATCAAGTATGAGCCGTAAGTGCTCGGTCTTGAAAAAACTAGCGTTCGTAATGGAGATATCACATGACTAGTTCATAATTGTTGGCCAACATTTGTGTGACCGTGTGTATGCAAGACAAGTTGGAGCCAACAACCTTCGAACAAAATTCCACGGTTTTGTTGTCGGAAAGTCCGATCGTGTGTCCGGGCATAAGTGGTGTCTTCCACTTATTGTGTTGTGAAGCTGTGTAACTCTCAGGCCTGGATGGACAGAAAGAAGGTGAAGCATCTGTGACCCAATCTGGCAAATTTTCTTCCAAAGTTTCTATTCTCCTGTGACCTTTTCTTATTCATTCTGTTTGGATTTATGGGCCAAATCTGTAAACATGCCTCAGAGTCCCAGAACAATATTCACCAATACCCTCCGCTGTAATCAAGGACCTGTGATGACCCCATTTGTCAATTTCCCAATACATCTTCAAATGAAATTATAAGGGCTTAAGATTTTACAATACAGAATATGTTCACTTGTATTATATCAGCTTTGTAAATGAAATGTCCAAGCAGAAGAAGTAAAAAAGGGACCAAGGCGTAGTCCTGTATAAGCGATAGCGAGGCTGGTTGTAGGCCTCACCTCTAGGATCAAGGAAATGGATCTACCATTAGACCTTCTCTAAACTCTGAATGCTCATTGTTCATTATGTACTAACATTCTCGAAGGTAGGGTGACCTACAGTACCACCTCCTGTGTGTGTGATGCCTTTCTTCTCTTTATCTGTTTCAGGAATTCCGCAGACTGTCCCTGTCCGGCTACCAGCTGAACGAGGAAGAAGACGACTATTATTATGTCTCTTTAAGCCGACATCACGCCCAACGGACAGAGCACACTAGTGCACAACATTTGGGTGTGCAAGGACACACAGCCTGGCAGGAACCTGATGTCGGCACAGCTACAGAGAGTGTTTATGAAGAGCTTCCAGGCAGTGGTCGTCCTGAGGACAAGGTGATCATGGACAACTCTAGCCCTCACCTTCAGTCTTGCACAGTTGTAGCGGCTCCTCTCCTGGACTGAAATTTCTTACTCTGATTTCACTGCACACTGTGAGCTTCTCATGATGTGCATTAGAAGCTGCAGCAAGTCAGCTAGAGCCCTCCTCCTTCCCTGGCCAGAAGACACCCAGCACCATCTAGCCTCAGAGACTCTCATTTTCTTTTTTGACACATGGGGGGGGTATTCGCCATCTCTCTCGGTTTTCCTTGACTATCTCCAGGACTGAGAGACATGAGAAAATACCATATTTTGAGTTGTCACAAGAACAAGGATTTCAATCACTCCTGAGATTTTTTTTCCACTTCCTGTTGTGTCTATAACACAGGAAGTGAATATAAATCTCCCCAATGAACCACAGAAGGCCAGTGACAAGTTTTAACCCTTCCCTAGTTTGACTAAAACATAACCACTTGTCTACTGGGCACTTTCACCCTCTTCCTGCCCCAGGCCAGTTTTCAGCTTTCAGCGCTGTCGCGTTTTAAATGACAATTGCGCGGTCATACAACACTGTACCCATATGAAATTTTTTAATTTTTTTTTCACACAAATAGAACTTTTTTTGGTGGTATTTAATCACTGGTTTTTTTTTTTTTTTTTTTTTGCTAAACAAACGAAAAGAGAACGAACATTTTGGGGAAAAAAATAAATATATTTTTCATAGTTTGTTATAAAATTTGGCAAACGGGTAATTTTTCTCCTTCACTGATGGGCATTGATGAGGCTACACCAATGGGCTGCTCTGGTGGGCACTGATGGGCTGCTCTGGTGGGCACTGATGGGCTGCTCTGGTGGGCACTGATAGGCTGCTCTGGTGGGCACTGATAGGCTGCTCTGGTGGGCACTGATAGGCTGCTCTGGTGGGCACTGATAGGCTGCTCTGGTGGGCACTGATAGGCTGCTCTGGTGGGCACTGATAGGCTGCTCTGGTGGGCACTGATAGGCTGCTCTGATGGGCACTGATTGGCTGCACTGGTGGACACTGTTGGGGCTTTCTTCTTTTCTCCTCACACCTGTCAGTGAAAGGAAAGAAAAGCCGATTACCCATCTCCATTCAGGCAGCGTTTCAAGGCATTTCGCCCCGTACACTGGGCTTAGTTGTTAGTGATTGGGGTGAAGCGCGTTGGAGATGTGGCCTGGACAGAGCTGGGTTGAAGTTGCTTTTGCTCTGGCGACTGTCAGGTTATGCTGGTGTGCAGCGTTCTCTTCTTTGCGCAGGAACACTCTCTTCCCAGCCAGCACCCTAAGTGCGAGATTCGGGATCAGGACGGAAGAGCCTGGAGCGCTACTTTTTAGTTTTCTGATGCGGCTTAAAGTGATTTAAGTGATAATTTTTTTATTTATTTTTTAATAACAAACATGTTATACTTACCTCCACTGTGCAGCTCGTTTTGCACAGAGTGGCCCCGATCATCCTCTTCTGGGGTCCCCCGGCGGCGCTATCAGTTCCTCCCCGCATCGGTAAACCATCTAAGAGAAGCGCTCTCCCAGGGGGAGTTACCGTGCAGGCGCGCTCCCGAGTCCAGCATTTGCGCCCATAGACACAGGATGACGGACTCGGCCCCGGCGCCTGCATCGTTGGATTTGATTGACAGCAGCGGGAGCCAATAACTGCGCTGCTATCAATCTATCCAATCAAGAGCCGAAACAATGGGCAGAGAGCTAGAGAGCTGAGGGAACAAACTGCTCAGGTGAGTAAAACGGGGGGGCTGGTCAGTGTCGTTTTTTTTTCTTCACCTTAAAGGGGTTGTAAACCCTCATGGTTTTGCACCTTAATGCATTACGGTGAAAAATCTTCTCTGGTGCTGCAGCCCCCCCCCCCCCCCTCCCCGCCCCCCGTCTTACTAACCTGACCCCGATCTTTTTCCAGCCGGGAATAAGCACTCTAGCTTTAGCCAGTGTTTCTGGTCCAAATTGGATAGATTGATAGCAGCGCAGCCATTGGCACGGTAACTCCCCCTGGGAGAGCGCTTCTCCTAGGTGGTTTACCAATGCGGGGAGGAACTGATAGCGCCGATGGGGGGACCCCAGAAGAGGATGATCGGGGCCACTCTGTGCAAAACGAGATGCACAGTGGAGGTAAGTATAACATGTTTGTTATTAAAAAAAAAAAAAAAGAGGGTTTACAATCACTTTAAGCCGCGTCAGAAAACTAAAAGTAGCGATCCAGGCTCTTCCGTCCAGATCCCAAATCTCATACTTAGGGTGCTGGCTGGGAAGAGAGTGTCCCTGCGCAAAGAAGAGAACGCCGCACACCAGCATGACCTGACAGTCGCCAGAGCAAAAGCAACTTCAGCCCAGCTCTGTCCAGGCCACACCTCCAACGCGCTTCACCCCAATCACTAACAACTAAGCGACGTGACGTGGCGCCGCCGGGGGGGGGGGCACGCGAGTCCTGCGTTCTATGTGAATGGACACAGATGCGGGACTTGGGGGCGCGCCCACACGGGTGTCCACCAAGGCGAGCGCTTCTCCAACGCGGACACTCGACGTGGGGAGGAGCCACCAGCGCCGCTGAGGGACCCCAGAAGAGGAGGATCGGGAGCGACTGTTTTTTTTTTTTTGTTTTGTAAAATGAGGGTTTACAACCCCTTTAATGCATAGAATGCATTAAGGAGAAAAAACACGAGGGTTTACAACCCCTTTAAGGTACTGCCATGTATGTTTTAAAAAAACAATTATTTTCTATAATTACAGGCGGGGGCAGAGGATCCTGGGGAATGGGCGCAGACTGCCCTGGAGGTATCGGATAGTGAGGTCTCCTCAGTCATGTCGGGGATGTCTGCAATGGAACAAGGAGGAAAATCTGCCACCGACGCGTCTCTGAGTGACAGAGGCCACACCCCACCGAAAACCTCATCAGAAGTCAGTCTGCCCGAGTCTGTACAGTCTGCAAATATGAGCAGTGCAGGTAGATCCATTCTCTCTCTTTATAGCATTCACATAATCTCTGCCAGCTTCTTACCCCCCTTCGTGTCTAAGGGGAAAACAGACCTTAATGCCTGAGCACAATTTTGCAATTTTTGACATGTGTTAGTAAAACCGTACATATCACCACAACTACTTTTGTGCATCCAGGTGGATTATACTGCGTTTTTTTCAGGAAAAATTGGGCTTTCATTTGGTGGTAAATGGTTATGGATAGCTCCTGATTTTTTATTTTATTTTTATTTTTATTTTTTTATTATCAAAGGAAAACTGGCCCAAAATAGTAAAAAAATAATATTTTTTTGCAATTTAGCTGTATATTTCTTGCTACTACCATAACCTACCACCAAAGAATAACATAAATTCTCCTGCGCCTGATGATTGCAGTGATACCTCATATGTGTATGTTAGTTGTTTGTACCCGTAGTACAGCCCAAAAACAATGGTGCGCATGGCTGGCAGAACACAGTCCTGTATGCTGTGTGTAGCCGATGATGCTCCATAAAGTTTATACAGCACTGAGAGCAACCACGTATCTTGGTGGGGAAAAAATTAGTTTGTGTCAGCTTGAACTATTTAACTACTTCCCACCCAGCCAATGCACATAAACAGCCGGGTGGGTGCTCTCTCCTTCTGAGTGGACGTTCAGGAACGTCCACTCAGAAGGAGGGGGTTCGCGCGCGTGCCCGCGCAGCCCCGATGCGCTCGTGTCACCCGGACACGGCGCATTTCCGATAGGCAGGAGGGCTCTGTGATTGGCCCTCCTGATCACATGAGGGCCGTGTCCAATCACAGCCGTCATGTGATGTAAATACAGAGCCGGTGGCTAGGCAATCGGCTCTCCTCTCCTCACACTGAAGTTGTCGGTGAGGAGAGTAGAGCGGATCGCTGCAACCGGCTGGTGATCAGTGAGTATGAGATGTTTTTACAGCTTTTTACTCACTGATCACCAGTCTAGTGTCCACAAAATGTAAAAAACATAAAGTAAACACACATGTCCCCCACATATGTAACAGTAAAATCGCATGTCCCAATGATTATCTGCACACATATGTCCGCGATCACCTGAGCACATCTGTACATGATCATTTGTGTACATATGTCCGTGATCACACAAACCAATTATTATACACTTAACGGAATTTTTTTTACCAAAAACATGTAGCAGAATACATTTTGGCTTAAATTTATGGCAAAATTCGATTTTATTGGGTTTCTTTTAAAATGGAAATAAGAAAATATTGTGTTTTTTTCAAAATTTCCGCTCTCTTTTTCCGCTTATATCGCAAAAAATAAAAAACGGCGTCATGAATATATACCACCAAAAGAAAGCTCTATTTGTGCGAACAAAATGATAAAAAATTTAATTTGGGTACAGCGCAGCATGACCGCGCAATTGTCATTGAAAGTGCGAGAGCGCTGAAAGCTGAAAATTTGGTCTGGGATTGATTAGAAAATCATTTGTTTTATCAAAAAATTCCAACATGCCTGATTTACTCAAATTCGATGGCCGCGCAAAAGTTGGTTGTTGCAGCGGTGCGAAATACAAACGAAAATTCTAATGCTGGCCATACACTATACGAAAAATCGCCCAAAATTCGGTCATTTGGCCAGCTTGTTCGTTGTTCGTTTTTCGGCTAGTTAATGGGCACAAAGTTTGATCATCGTTGGGACATTTCTGAGAGAAAAAAACGAAGGACAAGTTTGAATATTTTCTGCCGAACAAACGATAAATTAAAAGGTTAATGTTTTTCTTGTCCGAACGGTTTGCACTAGGTATACGTAAAAAAACAAAAAAAAAAAAAAATGTATTAACCACTTCAGCCCCGGACCAATTTGCAGCCAAAGGACCAGGCCCCTTTTTGCGATTTGGCACTGCGTCGCTTTAACTGACAATTGCGCAGTCGTGCGACGTGGCTCCCAAAAAAATTGGCGTCCTTTTTTTCCCACAAATAGAGCTTTCTTTTGGTGGTATTTGATTGCCTCTGCGGTTTTTATTTTTTGCGCTATTAACAAAAATAGAGCGACAATTTTGAAAAAAATGCAATATTTTTTACTTTTTGCTATAATAAATATCCCCGAAAAATACATAGCAATAATACATTTTTTTTTCCTCAGTTTCGGCCGATACGTATTCTTCTACATATTTTTGGTAAAAAAAAATCGCAATTAGTGATTATTGATTTGTTTGCGCAAAAGTTATAGCATTTACAAAATAGGGGATAGTTTTTATAGCATTTTTATTAATATTTTTTTTTACTAGTAATGGCGGCGATCAGCGATTTTTAGTGTGACTGCAACATTATGGCGGACACATCGGACATTTTTGGGACCATTGTCATTTATACAGAAAAGAGAGAGGGAGCCATGCGGCTCCGGCACAAGCCAAGAGCGAAAAGGGTAGAATTCCCTCCTGTGTGCCCTTTTTACACATTCATCCAGACCCATTCATAACCACCCCCACCAGCCTCCTGTCCAATGAGATATTGTCAAGAGGTATTCCTTATTAATATCTTGTATTACTGTCCATCCTGCTGTATTGGCCTCTAGGGGCAGCATTGTCCATGTATCATGTCTCTCTATCCTAGGTCAATCTTCAGTCTTAGCTGGCCCTTTGATCTTCTGTAGCAGGACATTCATCAATCATCTTGTCAGCTATGGCCCTTTTATATTTAGATTGCTTTATAATGACAAACGGTCCGGAGCCAAGCCCTAGTTTTACAGCATTGCTAGCTTTCAAATGCAGATTCTGATATGCTACAAAGCCCTGATGTGTAACTGGTTACATTCCAACTTGGGGCCATCTGCCTGTATCAACCAGGGAATGAAATATCAGAAATATGATATTAAACCATGTTGCCTTCCTACACGCACGTATATGAATGGTTATCATTGGAAATCATGGAGACCGATTTGTCATGCAACTTTGCAGTTCCAAGTCGCACAAGTGTGAAAGGGGCCTTAACCTTTTATTTCAAACAAATTTGCTTAGGTTTTTGGCTTTACTACTTTCTATGTCTATATGTATATAACTTTGTTCCTTTTCATCCTAGCAGCATCCCGACAGCGTCCCAGTCGTGTGCAGAGCTTTGTGTCAAGTCATGGCAGCATGGATTCTGACCACTTAGGTGAGCCGGGTCACAGTCTGAGTGTGTGTCTAGTATAGAGCGTGTAGTAGAGACTAAAGGAGTCAAAAATCCTTCCAACCAATCAGTCTATTGCATAGTAAAGCCTTCAGTATTCTATTTCTTGTTATAAAGCTCTTCTTCACTCACCGGCCACTTTATTAGGACACCTGTTCAATTGCTTGGTAACACAAATTGCTAATCAGCCAATCACATGACCGCAACTCTCAATGCATTTAGGCATCTAGATGCGGTGAAGATGACTTCCTGAAGTTCAAATGGGGGAAGAAAGCGGATTTAAGTGACTTTGAACGTGGCATGTGCTGATGAACGTGCCAGACAGGCTGGTCTGAGTATTTCTGGGATTTTCACACACAACCATCTCTCAGGTTTATAGAGAATGGTCTGAAAAAGAGAAAATATCCAGTGAGCGGCAGTTGTGTGGAGGAAAATGCCTTGTTGATGTCAGAGGTCAGAGGAGAATGGGCAGACTGGTTCCAGGTGATAGAAAGGCAACAGTAATTCAAATAACCACTCGTTACACCCAAGGTGTGCAGAATACCATCTCTGAACACACAACACATCCAACCTTGGAGCAGCAGAAGACCACACCGGGTGCCACTCCTGTCAGCTAAGGACAGGAAACTGAGGCTACAATTGGCCCAGGATCACCAAAATTGGACAATAGAAGATTGGAGAAATGTTGCCTGGTCTGATGAGTCTGGATTTCAGCTGCGACATTCAGATGGTGGGGTCAGAATTTGGCACATGGATCCATCCTGCCTTGTATCACCGGTTCAGGCTGGTGGTGGGGGTGTAATGGTGTGGGGGATGGGGTATCACCGGTTCAGGCTGGGGTGGGGGTGTAATGGTGTGGGGGATGGGGTATCACTGGTTCAGGCTGGTGGTGGGGGTGTAATGGTGTGGGGGATGGGGTTTCACCGGTTCAGGCTGGGGTGGGGGTGTAATGGTGTGGGGATGGGGTATCACCGGTTCAGGGTGGGGGTGTAATGGTGTGGGGGATGGGGTATCACTGGTTCAGGCTGGTGGTGGGGGTGTAATGGTGTGGGGGATGGGGTATCACCATTTCAGGCTGGGGGTGGGGGTGTAATGGTGTGGGGGATGGGGTATCACCGGTTCAGGCTGGTGGTGGGGGTGTAATGGTGTGGAGGATATTTTCTTGGCACATTTTGGGTCCCTTAGTACCAATTGAGCATGGTTTGAGCACCACGCCCTACCTGAGTATTGTTGCTGACCATGTCCATCCCTTTATGACTACAGTGTCCCCATCTTCTGATGGCTCCTTCCAGCAGGATAATATACCAGGTCACAAAGCTCCAATCATCTCACCACTGGACAATGAGGTCACTGTCCTCCAATGGCCTCCACACTCACCAGATCTCACCCAATAGAGACACTCACCACATCTCATCCAATAGAGACACTCACCAGATCTCATCCAATAGAGACACTCACCAGATCTCATCCAATAGAGACACTCACCACATCTCATCCATTAGTGACACTCACCACATCTCATCCAATAGAGACACTCACCACATCTCATCCAATAGAGACACTCACCAGATCTCATCCAATAGAGACACTCACCAGATCTCATCCAATAGAGACACTCACCACATCTCATCCAATAGAGACACTCACCACATCTCATCCAATAGAGACACTCACCACATCTCATCCAATAGAGACACTCACCAGATCTCATCCAATAGAGACACTCACCAGATCTCATCCAATAGAGACACTCGCCACATCTCATCCAATAGAGACACTCGCCACATCTCATCCAATAGAGACACTCGCCACATCTCATCCAATAGAGACACTCGCCACATCTCATCCAATAGAGACACTCGCCACATCTCATCCAATAGAGACACTCGCCACATCTCATCCAATAGAGACACTCGCCACATCTCATCCAATAGAGACACTCGCCACATCTCATCCAATAGAGACACTCGCCACATCTCATCCAATAGAGACACTCGCCACATCTCATCCAATAGAGACACTCGCCACATCTCATCCAATAGAGACACTCGCCACATCTCATCCAATAGAGACACTCGCCACATCTCATCCAATAGAGACACTCGCCACATCTCATCCAATAGAGACACTCGCCACATCTCATCCAATAGAGACACTCGCCACATCTCATCCAATAGAGACACTCGCCACATCTCATCCAATAGAGACACTCGCCACATCTCATCCAATAGAGACACTCGCCACATCTCATCCAATAGAGACACTCGCCACATCTCATCCAATAGAGACACTCGCCACATCTCATCCAATAGAGACACTCGCCACATCTCATCCAATAGAGACACTCGCCACATCTCATCCAATAGAGACACTCACCACATCTCATCCAATAGAGACACTCGCCACATCTCATCCAATAGAGACACTCGCCACATCTCATCCAATAGAGACACTCGCCTCATCTCATCCAATAGAGACACTCGCCACATCTCATCCAATAGAGACACTCGCCACATCTCATCCAATAGAGACACTCGCCACATCTCATCCAATAGAGACACTCGCCACATCTCATCCAATAGAGACACTCGCCACATCTCATCCAATAGAGACACTCGCCACATCTCATCCAATAGAGACACTCGCCACATCTCATCCAATAGAGACACTCGCCACATCTCATCCAATAGAGACACTCGCCACATCTCATCCAATAGAGACACTCGCCACATCTCATCCAATAGAGACACTCGCCACATCTCATCCAATAGAGACACTCGCCACATCTCATCCAATAGAGACACTCGCCACATCTCATCCAATAGAGACACTCGCCACATCTCACCCAATAGAGACACTCGCCACATCTCATCCAATAGAGACACTCGCCACATCTCACCCAATAGAGACACTCGCCACATCTCACCCAATAGAGACACTCGCCACATCTCACCCAATAGAGACACTCGCCACATCTCATCCAATAGAGACACTCGCCACATCTCATCCAATAGAGACACTCGCCACATCTCATCCAATAGAGACACTCGCCACATCTCATCCAATAGAGACACTCGCCACATCTCATCCAATAGAGACACTCGCCACATCTCATCCAATAGAGACACTCGCCACATCTCATCCAATAGAGACACTCACCACATCTCATCCAATAGAGCACCTTTCATGGATGGTGTGGAACTGGGGATTCCCATCATGGATGTGCAGCCGACAAATCTGCAGCAACTGCTTGATGCTTTTATGTCACTAAGGAGCAAAATCTCTGAGGAACGTTCCCAACACCTTGTTGGATCTATGCCACCAAGAATGAAGGCAAAAGGGGGTCCAAACCGCTACTAGCAAGGGGGACCTAATAAAGGGGGTCCAACCCGCCACTAGCAAGGGGGACCTAATAAAGTGTCCGGTGAGTGTATAATGTATATGCTCTCGATTGGCTTCCTTTCTAGTAGTGTAGAAGAACATTATTACACGGGATCATGGGATGAGCTCTCATGTCTTGATTATGGCTTTTGCTTTGGGTCGGTATTCTTTTCTCTTTCCTGTCTCCTATTTGCCACGTTCAGAACACATTGTGCTGATATTTTGGTATTTTGTGCCATGTAGGGTACGATGCCGGCAGCAGCGACTCGGAGTGCGAGGACGCCCTGATCAGCGAGCAGGATTCCCGATGTCCGGTGATGCCGAAATTTTGGCTCATTGTAAAGATTCACCAGGACCGGGTGGAAGTGTGTACCCAGGCCAGGTACGTTTTGTAAACACTCTTGCGCTTTCACGGGAGGGGGGGGTGGATTTTTGCATTTGCAAGGTGAGTCCAGCGTTGTCCGCAGTCTGCTAACTCATGTCTGTCTCTTGTTCCTGACAGCGTTGGAGCGACCCAGGAGGTGGAGGAGCTTGGAGAGAGCCAGAGACTGCACCAGCTGGTGGTCAGGAAAGTGGGGGAGATCTGCCGTGTGGTGAACCAGGTAAAGCATCACATTTTTTTGTCGTCATTTTTGCTTAACCACTTCTGGACCGCCGCACGCCAATATACGTCCTTAATTTGAAGAGGAATATCATTGTTATGGCAGCAGCTAGCTGCCATAACCCCGGTATCCTCTTCTTCGGGCGGCGTTCCGGTTTCCGATAATAGTGGTCTCTGCGGCGGATTCGCTGTGAGATCAGTTTTATCAGCGGCGGGAGAGGGGCCCCCCACTCCCGCCGCTTACCGGGGTCGTCGGCAGCTGCGGAGGCGATCAGTTCTTCTTCCTTGCTAGGTATGGAGACGAGTGAGGGGAAGATGGCACCCACCCATCTCCATGCCATTGCAGGGCGAAAGCGACTTCATAACGTCACTTAAAGCGGAGCTCCACCCGCACCAAAAATATTAAAAGTCAGCAGCTACAAATACTGCAGCTGCTGACTTTTAATAATCGGACACTTACCTGTTCCAGGGTCCAGCGATGCGGGTGGTCGAAGCTCCGAGAGCCCCCCGATCCGCTCGGCTGCGCCGGCATTGCAACTGTGGGCCCCCGGCTATGGCTTCACAGCCGGGCACCCACTGCGCATGCGCGAGTCGCGCTGCGCGTCTTTATTGGTCCCCGTTGTGTCCTGGGAACTCTGTGTTTCCCAAGACACAATGGGAACCCTCGGATATGGGCGGGGCAGATACCTGTATTATACAGGTATCTGCACCCCCCTCCCCCCTGAAAGGTGCCAATTGTGGCACCGTCGGGGGCGAGAAATCCGATAAGTGGAAGTTCCACTTTAGGGTGGAACTCCGCTTTAACGTCATGCCATAGCTCTTAAAGGGACATTTTTTTTTTTTTTTAAATGACAATTTATTTTATTTTTTATTGCATTTTAGTGTAAATATGAGATTTGAGGTCTTTTTGACCCCCCAGATCTCATATTTAAGAGGCCCTGTCATGCTTTTTTTCTATTACAAGGGATGTTTACATTCCTTGTAATAGGAATAAAGTGACACAATTTTTATTTAATTTTTTTAAACTATGTAAAAATAAAAGGTGAAAAAAATAAATGTTTTTAAACACAGCCTGTCCCGCCGAGCTTGCACGCAGAAGCGAGCGCATACGTGAGTAGCGCCCGCGTATGAAAGCGGTGTCCAAACCACACATGTGAGGTATCGCCGCGATCGGTAGAGCGAGAGCAATAACTATAGCCCTAGACCTCCTCTGTAACTCTAAACATGCAACCTGTAGAATTTTTTAAACGTTGCCTATTGAGATTTTTAATGGTAAAAGTTTGTTGCCATTCCACGAGCGGGGCGCAATTTTGAAGCGTGACATGTTTGGTATCAATTTACTCGGCTTAACATTTTCTTTCACAATATAAAAAAAAAAAAGATTGGGCTAACTTTTAC